>VZRU01002028.1:115505-220337 GCA_013398155.1 Pedionomus torquatus
TGCAGAGTTTGATACCAATTAGAACAAATGAGAGGAGTGGAAAAGAATGGGGAGGAAAGGTAAGTGAAAGAGACTGGCTAAGTTAAACAGAAATAACTGAAGTAAGAACTAGAACTGCAGTGTATGCATGAGCAGATGGCATACAGTCACCAGTTAAGATTTTCCTTTCTGTACGTTTTACCCCTTGATGATACTGTTTTAGAATTGGGCCTTTATGCTGATTCCGCACCATTGTATGTATGGATAAAATAATTACATGTTCATGTCTGAAGTAAATTAATAATGTTAGGGTATTGGTGAAGCCAACCCATTTTCTAGGAGCTCCTAGTTAATTTCTGATTTTTGTATTTTCTAGCACTGTTTTTTTCTTTTTTCCTTTCCCAGTTCATTCTTCTCTGATTTATACCACTTGGGGCAGATCTATCTGTCATCCTCTCCAAATATATAAAACTCAGATGTATCTCCCATGCTGAGGATCTGAGGGTTTCTGTTCAGTTTTAATATGTGGCTTAGCTGAGGGCTTTGGAATATGGAGTGTGTATCCTATGCAGCATCCTATGTCAAATTTAGCCCATTGAGCTGACCGAGAAACAAATCCATAGTTATTCCTCTATCTTCACCTCACATACTTTAGCTAATCTTATCAGACTTCAGTTCAATTTCCAGCAATAATGCTTTCTGTGTGTGCTTGTGCCTACTAATGCTGGTTTCTACATGAAAATGCCCGTCTCCCATATCTTGATGTATCTGTTGAGGTTTTTTATATTCATTTGCTGTATCATTCTGGGTCTGACTAGGTTGGCTTGATTTTCATCTGATATATATTCTGAAATTTAGAAGCTATTTATTCATTAGGAAGCTTTGCAAATTATTTCAGTCCTGCACAGTTTTGACTTAAGAAAAGCACGTATAAAAGTAGACTAGAATAAAAGGTTAAAATATACACATTATGCCATTTTGGCCATAAAACGAATTCAGGTCATCTACTCTTAATATTGGAAATCAATGTTTAACATTTACTCTTGAAAAGGATTAATGTACTTTCCTGAAGAAAGATCTGGAGACTTCTTACACGTTCTGAAAATTTAATAGTGCTTACTTTTAAGGTTGATTTCCAGGTACTGTAACATTAATCTTCAAGCCACAGAACAACTCTATTTGTATTTTAAAACTCTTCAAGTGTCTAGCTGATGTCACTGAAAAACCTCTCATTTAATTCTAAGCGTGCGCAGTGGCACGCTCGGAGGCAGATGTGGCTTTTCTGCCTGTTGAACCATGGGTGTTAAGGAAACCAAAGCTTACAGTAATCCTGTTACAGGGCTAAAAAAGCATTTCTGAGGGCTGGCAGTCTGGATATGCGTTTAAGAATTCATCAGCTTGGTTTTCTGGACATCTTGGAGCTCACGCATGAAAGTGAGTTTGTGCATAAAGAGATGGCAGCAAAGGTCACCTGGAACATTAAGATACGTTTTTGAAAGCAGCTTTAAACTATAAAAAGAATGGGATGAGAAAGAGAAATCACTTCAGAGGAGGAAAAATAAAAGGTTGGGGGAAAAAAGATTTGTTTAGAAAAAGGCAGCCTCCTCCTTGAAACTTCCCTTCTACAGAACATGCAGTCTTCTGTAGAAGTTGCCCTTTTCCTCAAATTGGATAGTGGCTATGCTGGTTTTTGCACTTGTTCTCAGCTTTACTCTTGCACATTTTTCATTTGTGTCTGAAGGTATGGGGTCATTAACTATAGGCTGCAAATAGATTAGAGTAAGTAGCATAAATCAGATGTGACTAGAAGATGGTTTTCCTCCCAATGAGTTTTCTAAACTAAGAGATGTTTGATACAAATGTTTAATTTTTTAATAAAGGTAAGCCAATTTTCAACAACAAAAAATCCATCTATTTCATTTTGGGAGGGATTTATTTAAGGAAAAGCTATACTAAAATACTCACTATTCTCAAAACATGTTAAGTAATCAAAGAGTTTTGAGGGATGTATAAGTCTTCCTTTAAGATAAAAGAAATACATGGTTGGATTTGACATTTAGGGAGAAAAATACTAAACATCAGTAACCAGCATTTAATTCTCATTGCTCTGGAAGTTTGACCTTCTGGGGAAATGATCTCTTTAAGAATTTGACATGGCAGGCATAAATTAAAAGATGTGTTATAATTCCTTAGTCAGGTCTCAAAATATCAGAGTTTTGTTGGTAGTGATTATTCAATGAGGGAAGCAGGCTCAGTGAAGTGTGAAGTTTATTATTCTAGTAATTGGAGACAAGAGGACGACCATTCACCTGTTACTTCGTTTAAGAGCTGCTTCTCATCTGCTACAGGACCCAAAATTATTTTACAGACTGGCAGAACTTTGAGTTGCACTGCTTGATAAAGAGCTTACTAGTGTCAGTATTTCATTAAAAACTGATGTGTTTATGAATTTCTGCAACTTGACAACACTAGGACAACGTAGGCTATATTTATCATACATCTTTTCTTTTACTATCTGTATTTAATCTTCTGTAAAGTTGCTACAAAGCTACTAGTGCTTGCCAAAAATACCATGGGGTTTAATTCATTATTGATATATAAATTAAACAAATTTGGGTTTAGCCTAAAAAAAACTAAATTCTTTAAGGTTTCTGGGGAAAAAAATCACAACCTCTCTCAGCCTGTTGTTGCAATATTCTTCCCAGTTTAGCTCCTGTAGCCTCCCAGCAATCCAGGACTCCCTCTCAGGCTCAGCAAAATTCCCCTGCACTGGCAACCTTTGAAATGAAGCGGTGTTCAGCAGACAGATGAAAGCAGAGGCAGGCATTTTTCAATACTGTATCATTTTGTCACAAATATTTCTGGTTTCCTGTTTGCTTCGTGCTTCCAGCACACTGTTGCCACGTGGAAAGCTCTTAGTCCGTCTCTCAATGTTAATTTTTGCCTTTTGCCTTGAGCAGTTGCTTTCTTGTTCATTGCTCTCATGGCTACGTAAACAAACTCTCTTCATCCCTCACCTGAATCTGAGAGAACAGGATTCACGCTGCGTTTTAACAGCACTTACATTTGCCTTTCATAAAACGCACTATTTAATGTCTCCTATTAGCACTTTCCACTGTAACAGATGACCGGTCCTGGGAGATTATTAAAAGTGGTGTAGTAAAATTTTGCACTTAGTATCAGTCTTGCCAGTACTTATTTGAGTTTAGCACTATATCCACATTATACTGGAAAACGATCTTTGCAAAATTATGGTTCTTTTCTCTAAAGAAGTTCTTCAGATAAGAAAACTGACATTAAATCTTCAAGCTGCCTAAGTTAAATTAGCAAAAGGACTTCAGCTGGAAAAGTACCAGAAACATCAATAGCAGGAATTTTGGTGGCAGAATTATCAATAGCAGAATTCTGCTGACTCAAGTGGGAGTCGGGTTGTTTTTTGCCACGCTGCTGTCATTAAGTGGGAATATAGCGCTGGCATTATACACCATACTCCTATAATGATACACACCTCATCCAGTGTAGGCAAAGTTTTATTTAGTTCAAGGAAATCCTTAGAAAACTGAGCATGCATTGCTCTTCCTGGTGACATTAATTTATGGGAGATACCATGGAGTCTGACAGTACAAAATGAGCTCACGGTATGTGTGTGTTCAGATTCTGGATGACCTTCATTTGCAGAAGTAATCATTCACTAACTTGTGTTCTGTATTTTTTCCCCCTGGGTACGGAAGCTTAGTGGACAATTTTAGACTTAGATGTTAACTCCCAATGTCACCTGCTGCTTTGGAGACTCGAGGTGTTTGCTGAACAGAGAAACAACCCTCATGGGTTTCTTTAACCATCTCAGAAAATCACTTTTTATTCCTGTCTATTGCAGTGTCTGCAAACTGATTAGTGGAAAATGTTCCTTTAAAAATGACCCATTATTTCTCTTTTCTCTTACGTTTAGACCCTGAATTTTAGTTTCATAGAAGCTCAGTGACTTTTTAAAGCTTTCTGCCACTAACAGCCTGAACTTTTCATCCCAGCCCTTGTGGAAGTCAAGGCTCTAGACTTCTGCCCATTTAAAGACCTTTGTGAGAACAAGGATTAGACACAAATAATATTTATAAAATGTTCCTGGTTTTCAAATACCAGTAGGTAGAACAGTAACAGACTGTCCTGGTTTGAGGTAAAACGAACCAATTTTCTGTTTTACAGTTTTACTTTCTTAGCTAGGCCTCTCCTAACTAGCTAAACTCTGAAATGAACAGCACATTGTTCAGAGCTGTTCCGTCTCACAGTGATAAGACCTGATTATCCCAAGGGATGGTCTGCAGAGAGGCCCTTGTTTAGACTTATTGCTGGAAGAACCAAGGTCAGATAATTTTCGGCATTTGCCCATTGGAGGGTCCCACGTTCCAGAGATAACTGCTTGAATGGTACAGAGATTGTTTTATGTAGTCTATATTGAAATTGTGTCATGCTGCCAAGATGAATATTTCTACATTTTATAAATAACAGGTTCTTTCCCTGTTTTAGGCTTATGTCATGTTAAATTAGGCTGTATTTACAATCCCTAATTAGGTTTTGGGGAAAACTGAAATAAATAAGGCATAGATTATATCAGCTTTCCCTGTATGATCCCTGATTCCTGCACTGTTGGCTGACATCTATACTTCCTTTTGAGCTCTCCTTGTATGTTGTAGGGGCTTAGCCTTGCCACTTTCTGTTCCTGGGTAATTGGTATTTGTTTTGCATCTTAGAGTTAGTGATGATGCCATACATCTGGGTACTGATTTCTTATATTTGTGTTTAATCATGAGTTTGCTTTCCATTTTTGTACTTCTCCTTCAGGGTCTTCAACTCATCAAGAGGTCCTCAGTGCTGCCTGGCTACTCTGTACAGAATGTACAGTGCAGCTCTGACTCCAGATCATTTGCTTGGTCATTGCTCCTTCATCCCAGCTGTTTCTAGCAAGTCAAAACTAGGACATTAGTAGAGGTGTCTGTTCAGGGTCCTTTCTCTAGCTTATCTCATTACTTCTTTCAGCAAATAGGCACAAGAAAAGCAGTAAGAATCATAGAATGGTTAGAGTTGGAAGAGACCTTAAAGATCATGGAGTTCCAATTCCCCTGCAGTGGGCAGGGACACCTCCCACTAGACCAGGTTGCTCAAAATGTTTTTGTCTTCTCTTTCTGGTAAGTGGTTTTGAGGTCCTCGGAACAGTAGAATAACCAGTGCCTGCACGCTACATATTGCTGAAAAATTCTTCTATTTTCTCTCTTAAAACTGAAGTTACCTTGGTCTCTTCAACTGCAAGGTAACTGTGTGAACAGAGAAATGAAGTATCTTATAGGTTATGAATTAGTGGGCTGGTAGAAAACAACTGCATTGCTCTCATTTTTTAGAAATGCATGCGAGATATAAGCTGCTTTGTATCTGCACGTAAAATGTGTAAAATAAATAAAGCCATACTCTACTAGGAAATGGATTAACACACGTTGGCATGTGTGTCTTCATCTTCCCCGGTCTAAGTTTGGTGTATAAGACCTTATTCCATAAATACTCAGACCTAACCAGTTTGCTAAAAATTGTATTAGAAGGACTAATTGACAAAAGATTTCTGCGTGATCATGTGAAATCACTTCTGCATCTCAGTGAGCACCTCTTAGGTGGACTTATGTGCTACGCTGCACTGACAGATAAAGTTGAAGACACCAAACAAAATATTTGAGTATTATGGTGGGGTCAGTGTTACCTAGTTGAGACAGTTTCCTTTCCTAGGTTCTGTGATTTACATGGTCCTTTGTACTTCAAATTTTAGTTTAGTTAAACATTTGGTGAAGTTTAAATAGTCTGTTATTTAGTGAGCAGCAATTGTTGTCTTTGCACCATAACATTCATTCACATATACAACTGCTTTTCCTGCCCTCTTTGCATGTGACTTATAATTGGCAACTTCTGTTACAAACTACTGTTGGTGAACAGCTCAAAAAGGCAGGGGGAAGAGATTATATTGATGATGTGCAATGAAAAGGAAAAGGGAAGTACCACTTCTGTATCTCCAAGAGCTCTCTCCTACAATTAGGAGTCTGTATGCTATCCACAGCAGCTACTTCTTGAGATTTCATAAAGCATTTTGCACACATTTTCTGACAGTTTATGCATTTTCCACCACATAAAAACCACTGATCACTGACTCCTTAGCGGAACAGACATTTAGTACACACATATTTTTTCTAAAAATATGTTTTCTGCAATGCAGCCTATTTTGGTGTTGATGTATGAAGCATTTAGGAACACAGATTATTTTTTATGAATTTTACTGTTTCAACAATGCCAAAAAGAGAAGAAAACGAGTCTTCCTTTCCATAAATTAGCTGAACACATATGTCAGCAGTCCCATAAAGAGAATAAGTGAACTCAGAATATCATTCATCACTGACGTTTTGTTTACCTAAATTACTAATTTAGAATTTGCAGATAAAAGATTTTTTTTTACAACTGTTTTCCAGTCTGATATTTTTAAAAAATTTTGCATAGACTGTTACAATTTGGGTTTCAAGACATTTTTATTTAATTCTGGTTTTCACATATTTTTAGTGAGCACAAAATGTATGCTGGCCTAAAGGGTTTTTTTCTATTTTGTTTTGGTTTTTTTGTTTGTTTGTTTGTTTGATGTTGAGTCTCTTGAAATACTTTGATCAAACTTTTCTAGCTATTTTGGAGTTCCATGAAGATTAAAAGATATTTTCTTTCTTTAGAAGATACTTTCCCACTTTTTTCTCTTTTACTTACGTGACTCCTGAATACTTGAGTTTCCACAAACAGCTGGTCCTACCGTTGACTGGATAAGGCTGAGAGTACTTGTAACTGGCTCTGCACATGCTGTGGATGTTATCAAGAAAGCAATTTTGTCTCTAACATCTAGTGCCTTTGAAATGTGAGTTTGTTCAGGCTCTACTTCGTTTTTTTCATGGGCACATATTAAGTCTAAACTTTTCAATAAAGATATTGGGATAAAAAATCGGTTCTAAGAACAATATGGGGCATTTTTGCCTTCCCCTTAGGGCTTTTAGGTCCTGCAGGTGATGGGGGGGAGATCTTGGATGAGAAATATGGGCCACATGAAGTTCTTAGTTTTCTTTGATAAACGTGATCTGAAATGTACAGGGGTTGTACCACAATGGAACAATAGGATGCCACTGTGTGTGCCACTGTGGACACACACAACAGGCTTTTGTTCACAACAATATGACAGTAATTGTAAATTTACATGCAGACTCAGCTGGAATAAATGCGTGGTGTTGGTGGGTTGTCCTTTACCAGATGCAGTACCAGGATTTATTCCCTTCTGCAGCTCTCATTGTTTTGTTTGGTTGGAGATTTGCCCCTGTGCTTTCAAGTATGTACTCTTCAATGAATCTTACAGCTACTCTGTGGCATCTACTGTAAAGTGGCTTAAGCGCTTAGGCTGCATTAAGGCCCAGATTTGTATCTCTCTCACAATTCAGCACATGAGTTCCAGAAAAGTAAATGGAATAATACCATGAAAATAGTTATAGAAAGCAGAATCAGCACTAATCAGCTAAGGTGTTTTAAAAGATTATAGGTCAGTACTCTTAAGTGTGGATCAGCAGCATTTCATTGAAGATAATGAATCTACTATGAGTGGGACTGGCTGAAAATATGGCCCTAGGTCACACAAAAATATATGCGTATTCTGCCTGAAGAATTCACACTGCTTTGAAGCTTTATACTGCAAAGGATTTTAGGTGGTTTAGCAGTTAAGTACTTTTTCACCATGAATATCCATGCTGGTTTGAGAGTTCATGACTTCTTCAAGTATCTAAACTTGCTCCACATTTCAGAAAATTCTTTCTACTTAAAAACCCAAACTGTTATTTTTTAAAAGCAGAAGAATGTGAAGGAGAGAAAACTTTTCTAGTAATTGTCAACATTATGACAATCTTGTGTGCAGGGCTGGAGCCCTCCAATATAGGAAGGATATGGACCTGTTGGAGAGGGTCCAGAGGAGGGCCACGAAGGTGATCGAAGGACTGGAGCACCTCTGCTACGAGGATAGGCTGAGGGAGCTGGGGCTGTTAAGCCTGGAGAAGAGGAGGCTCCGGGG
This sequence comes from Pedionomus torquatus, assembly GCA_013398155.1. Lineage (NCBI taxonomy): Eukaryota > Metazoa > Chordata > Aves > Charadriiformes > Pedionomidae > Pedionomus > Pedionomus torquatus. The sequence continues at coordinate 123,601 of VZRU01002028.1, forward strand.
AGACCTAATCACAGCCTTTCAATATCTAAAGGGGGCTTACAGGAAGGCTGGGGAGGGGCTGTTCACAAAGGCCTGCTGCAACGGGACGAGGGGCAATGGACTTAAGTTGGAGAAGGGTAGACTTAAGTTGAATATTAGAAAAAAATTTCTTTACTCTGAGGGTGGTTGAGCACTGGAACAGGTTGCCCAGGGAGGTGGTTGAGGCCTCTTCCCTGGAGATATTCAAGGTGAAGCTCAACGAGGCCCTGGGCAACTTGGTCTAGTTGGGGGTGTCCCTGTGACTGCGGGGAGGTCGGACTAGATGACCTTTGGAGGTCCCTTTCAGCCTGGATGATTCTGTGATTCTATGATCTTGACATGTCTCAAATCCAGTCAGGAAGTTAAGTCAAGGTTTCAGCAGCTGTGGTAATCTAGCAATACTGCAGACTGTTCTTGTCTATTCTTACTTTCCTTGTCAGTTGTGACACTGTAATGTGACATATACTATACAGGTGATGCTATACGATATTCGGTAACGTCTCATAGTATCATTTGATTAATAATTCCTTTAGGAAAAAATACAGAAGAATTCTATTAAACCTCATGATTTATCTCCTATCATAGTAAGATTTTAAATACTACCGTCTCTGTGTGTATGTTTAGGAAAGCATAGATTCACCGAATACTTCATTTAAGTATATATAATTTACTGTGATTTAAGTATATATAATTTACTATAATTAGAAAGATCTTTTTGTGACTATATTTCAAAAGATAATTTAGACCATGTTTTATAACAGGCAAAACTGGACATAACTGGTTGTGTTTCTATAGTTTTCTCTGAATGTGACAGAATCATTGCAGTTGCTTACAGTGGGGCCGGTACAAGGCTTTGAGAACTTGTGGCATCTGTTTAACATTGGCAGCCTTTCCTATAGGTTATATTTATGTTATTTTCACTTACAGCTTGATCTACTCGTCTACTAAAGTGTGAGCAGAGGAGAGGGGGAGGCAGAAGGGACTCCCTTCATCTTAGTTGGAAAATGTTACTCATTGAGCTAGACTTGACAGCTGTAAGATCTTCTCAGATGGAGATTGACAAATGATAGCCGGAATGTTATATATGAAATCACAGAAGGAAATGTTTCCTCCTTCTATCCCTAGTGTTTATTAATGTGCTTTGTAGAGTGCTGCCTACTGAAGACAATGTTTATAGACCAAAAAGGAAGGCAAAGTCATAGCTAGGAAGGAAAACTACCCTCAGGAATGTCTCTAGTGCTCTCTCTCAGTCAAAATCAGTTATGTGATGTTGTCATTAGGTGGCATGGTAGACCTGTGGCTTGTATCTTACGTTTGTTTTCCATGATTGCTAAATTTCTGGTCACTGTCTTTATGGCACCAGAGCTCTCTGAGTTATTTCATACAGATTTTTTCCAGAGATGTTATGTTTGGGAATGAAGATTGAATATTTTCACAGAACTCAGTTTCTGCTTGCTCCTACCTTACTTAAATTAGAAAACATTTACTCCAGGGGACAGGCTGTCACAGAAGAGTCTATAAAGCAGAACACTTTATGCAAGACTCTTAATGATGGCTGTGCGTACTGTATTGAAATCTTACATGGAACCATTTTCTTGAGATAAACTGAGGCTGGAATTTGACTCTGTTATCTGAATAACTAGTAGCATTCAATTTTGAAACTAAGATCTATAATACAGTAGATATCAGAAGACTATTTGCAATGAAAGGTATGAAGCCGTGCTTTGCAGAGAGTATCATGGAACAATTCCTCCACTGTGTAGAAAGAACAGATTCGTGCCGTCTTGCTTGCTAGGCATTTCTGATTGTATTAATTTCAGTGAAATGAATATTAATGATTCTACTATATTTAATAGAATTTGTTCCCGATACATTTTTCCCTTCAAATTAATTTCTTTGGATTTAATTAATTTATAGAGATTTTTCTTCATGTATGTTAATTACAATTTTTTCCTTTTAGAAGTAGAAATTTTCAGATGATGAATGTTATTATTTAAACAAGTATAATGAGGGCACACGGCAGCTTGAAGACGAGTTTCTTTATCCTTTTCTGGCAGTGTTGTGGGCAAGCCTCTTTTATGTTGTAATACTCTGGATTTTCCATCAGCTAAGGTACAAGTTATTAGTATATCCAGTAAATTTACATATCCTGATCTGATATGTCATGCAGAGCTAATGCAGTAATGTCTGAGACAAATATAACTTCTTTCCTTCCTAGTCATAACTTCTTTCCTATGCTAAGTGGTTTTGGTTGTTAAAGCCAAAGAGAAAATGTTTGTAAGTACTAAGATAAGAACTATAATCACTCCAAATATCAGGGGTGTAGTTGTATTAAATGTATGCCACAATACATTTTCTTCTTATGTAGGAGATACCTACAGGTGACATAAATACACTTTAGCAACAATCTGAAATAAAGGTCTGAATATGTGAGTTATAATCTCACAGAGGTCAAACTGAATTTTTTAAACAGTTTCAATCACTGATACAGAGATGCTAAATTTACACTAATGCTGCAAATGGGGACTTCACAGAAGACACATCTCTTTATCACAGAAATACTACTGACATATAAACCAACAATATATTAATACCAATGACATGGGTAGTTAATTAGAAAGTCCTTTGAAGTTGTCCTAGAAAGTTCTGCTCAAGAAAAAGACTACTGTGGAAAACAGGCTTTTCCATGTCTGCATTATATGATTACTGACATTTTTTCAAAGTATTTGTTCTTCTTCCCAACAATTATAGTACCAACAAAGACAAAATTGATAGCTTAAAAACTGGCAAAACCATAGAACTGGTTGTTCTCTGATTCACACCAGTACCAATCAGGAATAGCTGTACTGCTGTAGCTGAGGCTGAACTCCATTTTATGTAACTTCAGAATTGATTAGCTACAGAACAATGCAGGAGGTTTTGTTGCTCAGTTAGGAGAAATCTTCTGAAGTTATTTAATCTGCATACATTTGTTGGTGTCGCGGGCAGAGTTACAGCCATCCCCCAAAGTCCAGGGGCAACTTCCTGCAACCGATGTTGCTGTGGCCAGGGCCTGAGCAGAAGCCGGGGGAAGAGGAGGGGGAAAACCAGAGAGAGCACATCGCCACAGTTGGCAAATAGAATGAGGTACAGAGGAAAAAAAAAACAACCTAGCATTTATTAGCTGGTTTACAGTACAGGTATTAAAATCCATTTACTCTTCTCTTTGGCAATAACCATATTCACTTGCTTCTCCTACGGTAGCCTAGGATGTACACTGTGACTTTGTTCAGTTTAAGGAGGCTCTATCAGGACAAATTCAAGTGTAGAGAGGGATGATTTGAGTTTCTACTAAGACTTCAGCTTTGGGTGAGCGTACACTCTGCAAATATAAATGATGGCTTTTCCTTGGAGTTCTCCCTAATGTACCTACATCAATACCTGACTCTGACAAATTCAGAATGAGAAGCAAGACCTGTGGTCTCAGTCAGTAAAATGCAAGCTTTTGTTGAAGACTCAAAATGTTGTGAGCAAAGAAAACATCCCCTCAAAACAAAAGTCAGGACACAGAAAAGGCATTTTTTAAAGAAAATATAATGATCTATGTATTTCCAAAAGAGTCTTTACTTTTTCTGTGGAACAGAGATTCTAATAACACGACCATTTTCTCCTTTGAGAGATTGACTGTTCCTGGAATTTATAATACGTCACATCCTATTATTGTAGCTGTTACCTTCTTCCCCTTTTCCTTCAGCTGTAGAAAATGGTACCTTTTTTGGTTAAATAGCTGCTTTGTAGCTACCTGCTGCAAAAGGATTTTTTTTTTTGCTGCAACAAACTACAAGGCAGTACACAGCTGAAACAAATATTCTTTCTCTCACTAGTTTCACTATGCTGATGGTTCTATTCACGCTATAAAGCATGATATCTAGGCAGCTGCTGTTCACAATTACCTATTAACTTGGAAACCAAAATCTACTTATTTAGCAGAAAATAGCTTTCTTCTTTATGTACACACATCAGTTTATTTGTTAAACACAATGTGAAGGCTGCATTATTAGTGGCAGAAAAATGAAAGAGAATTTAAGATTCTGCCTTATAAGTTATGGGAATGGTTTGCTGCTAAGTCGCCTAATTCAGCTGGTATTTTAAAGGGACTTTTTGCAGATCAGCAGTTAACATATTCCCTCCAGCCTTACACTGTTTTTTGTTCTTTTCTGAGATTTTTTTAAAGATACTTTTATATAGGCAAATTATGCTGTAGAAAGAGATGACAGAAAAGATGCTGTGTACACAGATCAGCTGATACAATGCATTGCTGATGGGCTCCTGTTCAGCTGCCAGACTGTAAGCAGTGACAGTGCAGGTTGGGTGTGATTCCTGCCGCTGGGAGGGTAGCAGGCGCGATCCCTGACCCCCAGGACCCCTTGGCGGAGCCTGCAGCCCTCTCTTTCCAGCTCAAATGCAGAGAAACCCCCTCCCCTCAGCTCCCTGAACCTATTATATGTGGAGCAAATGATCTTATTTTTCCAGAAGTACTACTAAGTGTTTGGGAAGCCAAATGTCAAGGCCATGACCCTGAGGTTGCTGCCCAACTGGCAGATGATTTTGTAAATCTAGAAGCAGGCAACTGCCTTCCCATATGGATTATTGGCATATTTAGAAATTGCAAGTAATTGGATAAATTGCATGCTGAAATGTGTAAGAGGCAAAGGCAAGATAAACTACCTGCATAAATAAGCCTACTCAAAGAAGAAGAGCAACATTAGAAAAGAAATTTAGGCCCAATTTGAAAAAGGGGCCCTTGGTAGGGCTAACTCCTGGCTTTATGCTGTGTACATTCCTGCCTCCAAACATGTGGTGTGTGCCCTTGACTGCTAAACCCAAACCCCAACATACTGATTAAGGCACTTCCTAAAACCAGTAAGGGTTTTGGAGAACAAATTACAAGGAGGAGGCCTTGTTAGCTCCCCATCAAGGCTCTGACTCTTGCAGTCCCTATCTGGAACTGGGCTGCTCTCTCATTCTGAACATGGGGGACTGATGAGTGTGACTGGGGAGAGGCTGTGAAATGAGCTTGCAAATGACAGGTGTTGGCCATATAATTTTAACTGACTTCACCTTTTTCCAAAGCAAAACTAAAACTGTCTTTAAAATAAGGCTTAAAAAAGGAGCTTTTGGGAGATAGTCCTTCTCTCCATAGCATTTATTAGGAGGTAGTTTTGGGATTCACTTCCTTCCTCTGCATCTATATTGAATATAGATTCAAATCTTTATTTCTCAGAGAACATCTTATATCCAGGATGTTACAGTTATCCTTAATTTACTTTAGACATTATTAAAGCATCAGAGAGTATAGTGACACGCGGGTTAGGAAGAACCCAGACTGGATGGATTCAGGCATCTACTTTCTTTGAAGTAATGATGGCTGAATAAATTGCTTTAGTGCCACAGATCTCCAGCACATTCTATATGCTTTTCTCCCCACAGTACTTCTATACTCATAGTATAGCTGTGTACTGCAGGGCTGGCCTTAAAACTGTGATGGCAAGTCTCTCAAATCAGACACCATACACTAGCTTCTATCACACACTCAGCAGTTCTTTCTCACGTTTATGGAGCTGTACCATGACTTCTTTCATGGTCCAAATCCCACATTGCAGAGCATGTGGTCAAGCTGGTCTGTGAATGAAATTGAAAAAGCGATAACACGCTGCAGCTGGTGACTTGCCACTTAGCAGACATAATTCTAACTAAAGGAACATCACTAAAATTTACATTCCTCCCACGTATCTGATCCAAGGTGTAAAGTTTCTTTCAGACAAAGCCACGTCAGAGATCTGCATTGTACACCCTAGGACCTAGATGGCGCATAGAACCATGCAGTTAAGACAAAAAGCCATTCCTCTACATCAGACTGTAATTGTATGTCGTCTCCCAGTAGCAAGAGCATTCATAGCCAAACAGTGCTGCTGCTTTCAGTGTGGCTGGCCAAGGTGCCTCAGGTGACAGGTTACGTGGTCAGATACCTGGTCGAGTGAAGTGTAATTTTGGGCAGGATGGGAAACGCGATCAAGGTATTAGTATGCTTGATTAGCGCAGATAAGCCTTGAATGATTTCAGTGCAGAAAAGACGGCTGAAACCAAATACACATATGCCACAGGCAGATAAGGGAAGATATTTGAGTACCAGCAGTACCCAGTCACATGCCAAAGTGGGCAGGTTACGACTAAAAGCTGATCCTGGGCTTTTGCCTGTAACCTTCAGCAGCCTCCAGTAGCCCAGGTGAATGGCAAGGATTATGTTCAGATCAGAGGTACCAGGTGACAACAGCTGATGAGAGAGCATCAGGATCTGGATGAGATCCTGGCTTCTCCCTGACTTCACAGTGTGTATATAGATGGAGGAAGCTAAAGATCTCACAGACTTGCTTCTTTGTTTATTGCTGGGGCAAGAGCAGAGGGCAGCGAGAACTCTGCCACACAAATTAATGCTTTGCAAGAGGACTAAAAGACAAAGGGCCAAGAAACCTCATGAAAAATTCAGTGCAGTTGATCCCATGAGCTTTCATCCACTATTCTGGCAGGTAGGACTCTTTCTGGAGGAAGGAGGAAAAAAGTCAGTCTTAAGGTTTTGTGAGCAGATGTGATGGTTTAACGTAGAGATCATTGAGGGATGATCGAGAAATATATCAAAGTCACTGTGAAGAATATTGTCACCAGGAGCTCCAGCACAGACACAGGTCAATATACCTTGGGCTACACAGACCAATGTAGATCAGTGCTGCTTTTAGCATCTTCCTGTTCACAAGAAGATAGACAATCTTTGTTTATATCTGCAATAGATAAACAGTGCTAAACTACTGCAATAGCACTAGTTACACCAGTTTTTGGTAAAGAAACTGGTCTGTATCTTTCACTAACCACTATCTTGCGGGATTAAACTAGTTATGTTTTCCTAGACTTTGAAAGATTAAATAAAAAGTCTTGAGAAATCCTCCATGCAGGCATAACTGTGGTTTTTGTGGGTGAAGAGGGAAGAGTGGAGGAGAGAATGAAAAATGCTACTTCGCTTCTCTATGATTTTTGTAATGTTTCCTGGCATTCCAGTGATTTATATAAACAGTAGCAGTCATCAGAAATTGGAAAGAGTACACGGAGAATAAGCCAATGAAAGATGAAATTAATAGCAGTCATATATGCTTAAGGGATCAATGATGTATTGGTGCTATTTCTTTTTCAATGTCACAATGCTGCGCTGGTGCAATAGGCCAGATGATATCTAAAGAAAATGACCTATAATCTGCTCTCTACCCTCAAAGCCTTGCTAGTATTTTACTGAGGGTTTAACTACGCTGCAGCTTAAAACAGAACTTTGCCGAAAAAGATACAAAAGACAATTTCTGGTGCTTTATTCAGAGAAAAAGAGGTTGCTGGATTTAATCCTTACTCATAATCCCCTCAAACCAGTGGAGCTCGAAAAAAATGAGAGAGACCTTGCCTTGGTAAAGGATTATCATCATCAAATAGTAGTGCACACACCCACAGACCCAGCCTTCTCTTCAAGTTCCTGTTAACCTGCAGGAGGAGACCCTGTACCATTGACACAGGAAGGTGCAGCAGGTTCCAGATAGGGGTCTGTACGAGTGATGCGTAACAGTGAACGGTGATGCTTGTTCTGCTCCATCGTGGCATGACTTTCCAGACCTTTTTCAAGTGCTGGAGACTCCACTCATCTTGTCAAATCTGATGAATTGCTTCTGTTGGGTTACTGTGATTCTTGCCAAAGAACTGTTCCTGGTTTTGGATCCTGTTCCTTGCTGATGGGCTGCATATGCTGTCTGATCCCAGCTCTGTCCCGTCAGCTGCTCTCGCTGTCTGATCCCAGACTGCCCAGCCCTGCTGCTGTCAGATCCTGTTGTTTTCATAATCAATTGCTTTCTTCTCCATTCTGTTTATTATACGCTATTTTCTGTTTGTTCTGCTGGTCCTGGGGCTCTCATATCATTTCTTGCTGCCTAATTTTGATGTTGCCTAATACTGCAGCTGCCCCATAGTTATGTTTGCTGAGTCTTACTGTCTAGGCAAACAGCTGCATGGCCTCCTGTTTCCAAGTTCCAGCTGTCTGATCAGCTGTTCTTGCAGTTAGCCTTTCCATGGTCTAATCCTGTTGTTTGGCTCAGTAGCTGTGGGATCGGTTCTTTTTGCACAGATCTTCTGGTTGTATAATTATATATTTCATATATCATGTAGTTAATACTTTGAGTTCATTCCAAACTTCTGAATATCTTCCTCTCTCTCTTTTCTTGCCTTTCTCATGTTTAATTTCAGTGTGCCCTGATCACATTCCATTTATCCAACTAATTCTTTCCTTTCTGATTTCTTATCAGCTGCTCTTTAGCATCTATTTTTACTTTCACAGCTTCTGCTAGTCAAAGATTCTGATGTGTGAGTTGCTATTCCTGCAGCTCCAAGTCTACCACCATCCGTTTAATCATCTCTATTGTCTGCTGCTTCTGCTGTTCAATCAGCAGTGATTTTTTTTTTCTTTTGTGCAGGCCTGCAATGATCTGATCAGGACTTTCTGTCATATGATTGCCTCTGGTTATCATTCCTACTGGCTAATCATCACAAGGAATTCTGTTCTTGCACAGTCTTAGGTAATTATCTGCTCTTGCTGTTTTTGGTGACTTTCTCAAGCCCAGAGAGTGGAGTTATACAATTCTTAGAAGGGCATGCTTCGATTATATGCTGCAATAATGGTATTTCTGGTTTTTGTGGGATTAGTATCCTGGAGCTGAATACCTAAACAAGCAGCTAAAATTTTGCAAATAGCTGAATTTCACTGTGCAACAGTCAATAAAAAGTTTCCATCCTCTCCCTTCTGTCTGTTATATTAATCCTTTTCACATATTCCTCTGTTTACATGGTAAATATGTAGTGGTTCTTCATCAACCAAGACCATGTACATCAAGTCTATGATGTTCATCTTTCAGCTCATGTTTCATTCTAGGTACTTACCTGCCCAGCACAGCTAGACTGATACCTGGTTCACTGCTGTATTATTATAATATAAAACAAAAAGCCAGTATTCAGCTGATGTAAATTATCATAGGTCGTAGACTGCAGTGGACCCCAATAATTAAGACAGTCAGCACAAAGTCTCTGGAGGAGAAGACACATGCTGTGACTGAAGAGCACTGTCTTCTGTTGCTGGCTGAGAAAAGTAGATTGATTATCTTTGCTTTCATGAAGTGGATTAGGAATTAGTTAAGAAGAACAAAAGCACATTATAGTCTTACTAAGAGCTTTAAAAGATATTGATCAGGGAGATTCATTTTTCACAGCCATGCAAAAATCTGTGAAGATCAGTATGGGGACAGTCTACATTTCATAATTTCATAATTTTTTTCCCCCCCCAAGTAGAACTCAGGAGAATAGCCAAGGTTGCAGTGGGTGCTTTATCTCTCAAAGTGTGACTGCCTGGGTTACAATGCTGATTTATTCTTGGAAAGTTTAAATCAGTTGGAATTGCTAAATTTGCCCTCTGCTCATTCCACATAAAACTAGTATGTTATAACCTGTCTCATCTTGCAGCTGCTTAGGGGGAAGGAGTCAGAACTTTTTCAAATCTGGACAAATTTTTAAAGCTATCCATGTAGCAGCAAAAAGTATTCTGTTTCCTTAGCAGTTTCAATACTTGGAGAAAGGAACCTAGAATTGAGAGACATAAACCTGTTGAAATGACTTGGAGGGATGCACAAATTAGAGTTAGCAAGTTTTTCAGCAGGAGGGTGGATGAGACAGCCTCCTGAAGTACTCTCCAGCCCCATTTTTTGATTGCCTTCAAACTGAGTAAATTGTGACTTAAGAGGCTTGTAGAAAGCTATTCATTTTTCAGGTAGCCTCCCACATGCTTATATTTTTACCTAATTTTTTCAGATTTATAAATTATGTAAAAACAATTAGAAAGTTATTTTATGCCTTATATTTCAGAAATTGGAGAAATGTTTGAACTTAAGTGTTTTTTTTGCCAAATGCAATTATAGTCAGAATAAAAACTCAATAAATGTAAGACTCTATGTTAGAATTTAGAAAAACACAATTTTAGAATCTGGATATGTACAAGGTCGTGAGATTTTTTTAAAGGAAAAAAGAGATTTGTAAATACAAAACGGACTCTCAGCAGGTTGCTCATACTAATAGCCATGAACGCTTAATGCATTTGGGGGAGATTTTGGTTTTTCATTGAACAGCACTATACTTAATTATTATAAATACAGCATTCTAAACAAACCCATTTCTCTCTGGTTTTTTTTTTTTTTTTTTTTTTTTTTTTTTTTTTTTTTTTANAGAGTGAAGCTAACATAGTATAATAATGTTTAAGCCCTCAAGTTGCTTCATAAGCTTGATCCAAAACTCTACGCTGATCATGAGAATGGTAGATTTTCCTTTGGCTTCACTCAAGGTTTTGAAAGATTGACGGACCATTGTAGAGCTGGCACTATCTTTTCCAACACATGCTTAGATATTCATTAAGTTGAAGTGGAGAGTAATTTTTATCTGCTTGTAAGAATATTTTGAAGAAAGTTGTCTATTATAGAAGCCATTTACTAGTATAAAGAAGAATACCATGCCATTTATATTTTATAATGAATTTACAATTGAATAAAACTAATCAGCCAAATACCGATCTCATTTGCTCCATATAAATTAGAAGTGGATACACTTAAGTCAATATAATGATCCAGGAAAAAAAAGTTGTTCCTTAGGCATTTTGTGGAAACATTTGTTGGGATGTACCTTTAAATTTGTAAAGTAGTTTATGATAGGCTTACTGTGTCTCTGTTAGAGCTTAATGCCCATAAAAGTCACAATAGAAAGTAATGGTGAGGATTTGTAGAGCTCATTAATAATTACAAATACTTAGCAGGATAAGAAGACGAAAAGAAATCAGCAGGTTTCTTTTGAGACTTTTCATGCTAAGTTCCTATTAACAACAGGGAAAAAAAGAAATAAGAAACTTATATTTTCTCCTTTCTCTCTCTGTTTCTTAGCTAATTCAGAAGTGAGGCTGTTAATTAACACCCAGAGTACAATCTGGATTAATTACAGAAGTTACTGGATTAATTACAGAAGACTTGCTGTGGTTTATAAATTCTCTTGAGATAGTTTTAAATCTGGTGGGCAGTAATACTGCCATCTGTTTTGTGAAACGATGGTTAGTTCTTACTGAAATCATTAAAATCATGAAAACTACATTGCCTGCTATCAAGGTTCGTAAATAAATGGTTTTTTAAAAAATGAAATATGCTTAATAGTCTGCTGTTCACATCTGAAACAACATTCAGTGTACCTCCCACATATGCCATGGGAAAACAGCTGGTCTGGGAAAGCAAAATCAACAACCTGTCTATCTAGATCATGTAAAATTTTCAGAGAGCTAAATGAAAGATACAGCTGTAGATCTTCATGTTACAGAAACTTTCTGGCAAATAACAGTCTTTAAATAACACTGTTCTAAAACAGTCATCAATTTTCTATGCTGGAAAAATAATTGATCAGAACTTGCTGCTGCTGTTAACTCAGCATTCTCTGTAGCCTGAGAGACTCATCTGCATTCAACTCTCTATATAAATAAAACCTGGTTTTATTGGGGGTACTGTTGAACAGATACTTACCAAGAACTGCCCTAAGGGGAAAACACACTAAAGTGTGGACTAATTGTAGATTACTCAGTCCTCTCTTCTTCTGAAATAGATGTCTTTCCGTTTCTTTTTAAAACCCTATTGGATGAGGGTGTTTTCCATTTGTACTGCTGGCAGTGGTCTGACAGACTCGCAGAGAAATCCAAATCATTTCCAGACAGATTTGCATGCAGCATTTAATTTAGTATTTTCAATCAATAGAATTGTCAGGATCTGGCTGATGGTCCCTTTAGATACAATTAGTTCAAACCATGTGCTTGTTGGCTTGGGATTCTACATCTTTCTATTTCATTTCATGTTTTTTTTAATGATCTCAATACTCTCTTGGTTTTTTTTTTATTCTTAGGACTCATGCTTCAGCTGCTGGCTGTGTTAAACACTTTGGCATATGTTAGTTTAGAGTAGATAATTGTATATTAATTATTTACTATGCTATGAAGGTATTGTTTCTCTACTTCCTCCAAATTCAAATTCAGTTTATGCCCAAAGAATAAATTATCTTGGTTTTTAAGAAACACATTCTTTTGAAAGTCTCCTGAAGTTAAAAATGTTTCGCAGTTAATTCACTGCTATTACCTACAGTATCGGTGTTTGTCAGTCAGAAAAATAAATTGATATTTTACCCACAGAGAAGCAAAATGGCAAGAAGGCAAAAGATCATTCCATAGTGCCAAGAAGGGATGATCCTTTTTTTTAGATAATGAGCAATTTTGAGGAAACCTGCCTGACTTCCTCTGGACTGAGCAAATCAAAACAACTGATTGAAGGGGTAAAGACATACAGGAATTACAGGAGTTTGGTATTTCTAACATGCAGAAATATAACATTTATAGCCAGGATGGAAGATTCAAAATTTCATGAGATAGCAGAGAGTTCTCTAGAAATTGATACAGGCTTAGAAAAATACTAAGAGACGCTGAGAAAAGCATAATATTCAGTTCTCTACTCATAGGGTTCTTTAATATATCTGTTACTTCAAATACAAAGATTTTATTTGCATCACACTTGAAAGAAATACATCTTGTGTCCTGTTAAATTACAGGAAGATCAATCATGAACTGCTCAGTACTGTAGCAACTACTAAATGGCTGTCTTAGATCTTCAGCCCAATATGTTGTTTTCAGATACCACTTGCAGGAACAACTCAGAATGAAATGTATCTTTTCTGGTGTATTATATTTCAGTACCACCACTGCAGTGTGAACATGCTTTTCCACCCTCACTAGAGAAAGATCTCTGAAGCTGTGTTATACCAGCTGGTGTGCTCAGGGCCAACTGACACGACTGAGAAAACTGCTGGTGAAAACAATCTGATTGCACATGAAGAAAAGAGAAATGAAAGTGATTTTTCCCCCTCTCTTTCTCACTGTTTTGAGATTAATTTTGGATCTAACCTTCAAAAGCTTAGATATCAAAAGCATATGTATTTTAGATTTCATTTGCGCAGAGCAGGAAAGTTGCTCTCAGTACATTTTTCACTCAGGAGAGATTTGCAATTTCCCCACTATCAAATCTCTGAACGTATTGATTACCACTGAATCTGGTCCTTCTTATCTTCTGGGCAAAAAGCCAACCTTATTTTTCCTAAGGCAATTTTACCTAGTGTATGGATATGTGCCAGTAATATCAGCAGCTCATGAGCATATTCTCAGCTGATTACACTACTGACTATCAAGTAAAGATAAAGACAGGCCAGATAAATTCTGTAATGACTTTTTTTTTCCTAAACTACCAGGTAAAAGTTGTAAAGGTTAGTACCTGTGCAGCAAGAGTTAAGCAATTTAACACATTTTAGTTCAAATACAGTACAATGCTTTTCATAGCTAATACTTGCTTATACTTACGTATACAATGAATATTAGAGATGTCTTCTCAGAAAGAGAAATTTTGTAACTAAACTATTATGCTTATTGTTTCCATCCCAAAACCATAAAGATTACATCTGCCTTTATAGCCTGTATCCATTGTCTATGGGTCTTATAGAATACATGATATACCTTATTCCATTGGTTACCACTACAGGCATTGCTGCCACACTGTAGTCACCCCCCATGACACGTCTTCAAACTCTGATTTTGAAGGGCCTTAAAAATACTGCTTAACTGCACCGAATTTATAAAAGCAACACTGTTGCAGAAAACAACCTTTTGCCTGGTCTACAAACTTCTAGGATCCAAAATGTAATACCCACGTATCCCGTTAAAAACTGTCCACCTTTTCCTCACACTCATTCAATGGTAGTGCACTAATTTCATTATTATTATTTCCAGAATCCAAATATTTATACAAGAAATATTTTCCTATATCACCTCAAATCCTATTTGACTTAAGTGCTGATAACCCACTAACTGTCTAAGTACAGAGAATAAGACCTTGGTAGGGTTAGGCATTACAGCTGGCATCCTCAAGGTGGTTTCATTATACTGGAGTTAGTTCTCCAAACAACAGTGAATGCAGAGATCCAAGCAATTACTTAAGATTCCTTTTCTTTTACTTACCATATTGCCCCCTTTAAAAAAAAAAAAAAAACAAAAAAAAAAACCAAAAGCCAAAACAAACCAAAACCCCCGAAAGAATGTTTTTTGGTTGGTTGGTTGGGTGGGTTTTTTTTTCAGAAAAGGGGCTTACCTATTTATTCAGTGATTTTTCTTTCGTTTTTACCTCTCAAGTACAAATCACTGACAACCTGGATGCAGTAGGAAGAGAAGAATATGGAAGATGTCTTGTCTCCCAAGTGTTGTAGGGAAAATGACAACTAAATGCTAGTTCTGTCCTGAGGAGACCTTTAAGATTTTTTTAATACCCTAAATGTCAGGCTGGAGAATGTTAGATAACCTCTTCCTGTGAAAACTTTTATTTGAAATCATGACACATTTTCTCTGTAACTTAATTAAACTTTTGCAACTGATTCTGTTTTTCTGTGTTTCTTTTTTTCCTCATGTCTTCTCCCAGCCTGCTTGCTACATCCCTGCATTGCTGATCTTCTCTTTTGAAATGTTTCAGCTGTGATGGGCAGCAATATTAACTAACATTTCCTCAAATTTCAACCTTTGGAGTTATTACTGCCCTATGCCAAAATACCCTTGACTAGATAATATCACTTTGAGCTTTCTTTTGAGAGGCTGCTAGTGTTGGAAGGGAGGCATTTTATGGGATTAAATAGAAAATCAATAGGATAAACAACTCTTTAGCTAGCATGTTTATTTTTATTTCCTGATTGTATCTCTTTTTCTGAGAACTGCCTGTGGTAAAAAATGTGAAGCTCTAAGATTAATGTTCCAGCTGTACTATAAAGATTTTGCTAGGGCAAATTATAAAATAGTATGAAGCCTACTGTCCCATTCTTAAAATCTCAAAGTAACCTCTGTGTTTGTAACTTTGTAACTAAATGGTATGAAGTCTAGCTATGAAAAACCTAAATACTGGAATTTATTTGGAAACCGTGCTGAAATCGGTCTTTTTTTAGGTTTTGAGTATAAACCTTTCTAGATAACTCTGAGCAGCTAGATTATAGTTAGTTGGCTGTTTTGGTAGGTGGGTGACTTCCTTTCAGCATAAGTTAAAGAGTTGGGGAAATTGTCTTTGAGGCCTTTGGGAATCACTTTTGAGTAGGAAAGAAGTATAAGGTAAATCCTTCATTCTCCTGCCCTGTAGATATACAAAAGTAAATAGCATATCATTTATTTAAACTGAGTTTTCTATCAGTGGGTTTTCTCCACAACAGAAATTTACTCCAAGGGAAATGGTATCTTCCCTTATCTGTATCCCTGATTATTTTCCTAAAATGTCACTCAAGTCATGGGCCTGATCTGTCTTCCAAGGGAACTATCATGAATTTCAGAAGAACTGCATAATAGCTACAGAATAATAAAGGCAAAGTCAGCTCCTTCACATAGCCAAGAGTATATGGACTTCTACAGAAATCTTGAAGTGCCTATTTAGATTAGAGAAAACTGGTTAGGATGTGACTACATTTCAGCTAAGAGTTTCTTTTGCTGTTTTCTTCAACTTTTGTTGAAGGTTAAAAAGATTAGGGTCTGGACGTTTAAACTTCTTTGAAACTCCCATATTTGGTCAAAAATATGACTATTTCTCAAAAATTATATTAAATAATAATATTTAAATACTTCCTGGTAAATGGTTTACATACATAATGTAATGAAAAAGTAAACATAAAAAGATGTATTGTTGTGGAAAGTAGTTAACGTTGATAAAGATGCTAGGCCTCAGCTGTTCACATACCACAAAATAAGCAAGTAAAGCAATAAATCCAAATTTTGGGTTCATTCTTTCGTCTAGATGAGTATTTTTTATGCTGCCAAGAGTAATGGTATTTTAAGAACAACTCTAGAGACCCCATCTGTGGATCTACATTGTATCCACACATATAATGTGTGTCTCAAAGAATGAAAGATTAGAATTCTTGTGAAAAATCTTTTGAAGACCTAAAGCTCAGCATTTATGGGGCAGAAACAGAAATCATGAATATCAACACTGAATATCAACACTGAATATCAACACTGAATCTAGTATGTTGGTACTATTCATATATGGAACCCAAAGATGGGGTGTGATTTAATTTTTCAGTTTTGAGAAATCAGAAAAGTTCTGGAACCAAAGGCAGAGTAGGAAGAAATGGGCCAGATACGTATTTCCTCTCTGCAGCTTTAACGCAGTGCTCTCAGAGGTCCAAAACTCATCATGGACTTGACAGCTGCTGCAATAACTGCTAATTTCGTACTGTGTGTTATAGAACCACAGTATTCTGGTTTATCTGAAAATGCTTTGTAGAGGCTTTTTCAAGATTCCTTGAGTCAAAAAGAGGGGGAGGATGTTGTCTCAGGACTTTTATTGTTTGACTGTTTTTCCACTATGTGCAAAGTATTAATTTTTTTTCTGTCAGGCTGTGACTGAGTCCTTTTCTAGCTTACAAATGTTCAGTGCTAGAGAAGCTAAATAATTCAAAATAAATAATTAATTAGGCAATGCTTGGCTTGCTTTATTTGCCCTGTACATAAAAAGCTCTCACACTGTTTATATTTCTTTAGCGTAAAATTCTGCATGAGCCAGACTGAGCCAGTGGGTTACTCACAAATTCAGCATATTCATTATGTGTGACCTTATACTCAAGCTGTTGTAATGGGTCACCTGAGTCGCATTGTTCCAGTTTTATTGTTTCAGTTCTACGACAGGATGCCAAAAACTGTATATGTTGCTTTTCCAAAAATGAGTGCTGTTTGGGGACTCATTCCACTATCCATACTAAGTAACATCAGCTACTCCAACTGCACTAGCGGGGGGCTGTACCTGTGCCAGGGACTCCATCAGGGAGTCAACTTATTAGTTCAGGTAGAGAAATGCACTGATCAGCTCTGAGCCTAAATCTGGATCATATGCTTCAGCTAAAGCACAGTGGAGATGCCCAGCAAGGAATGACTTGAAAGTAATTAGACCCATATCACCACTTCTCTTCACAGCAAACTGTTGCGTGGGGTGTCACTAGTACTGCTACAGTCAGAGCCACACTGGCCACCAAGAATCAATAGGACTTGCACACATTTTCAAGACGGAGACTTAGTGACCACTTTTCATACATGGCCTATTGCTTGAATTTGGGTATTATAAATGTTTCCTCATAAAAGAAAAACAATACATTGGTTTTGTTTACTTTTTCTCCCAAATTTTGATCAGAAGGACTTGGTATCATTTGCAAATGTATCATGAGTCCGAACGAAGCCTGAGTCCAACTACAACTTTTTAAATCTATAGAATACATTTAGGAAATGTTAGTCCAGTTCATTCAATTACCTATGGGAAAAGCCCCAGATTTTTATATATGAGAAGAAATAGTATACCCTTTGCTTAAAATCAGTTAAAAATAGAATATGTTTCTTATTCTTTATGTCATATTTCTAAAGACTGAGCTCTTCCATATCCTCTTACTTTGATCACTCAGGCTGAACTTACAGGAGGCAACCACTCTTGGATTTTGTTGAGTCATTGACAAAAACCTCATTGCTTTCTAAAGTTAACAACCATGAATTTTGCTTGATGCAGTAACTTGGGCAATTAGAATTCTAAATGTTTACTAATACTTCACAAAAACTGAATGCTAAAGTCCACATGATAGGATACACGACAAGTTATTGAAAAAAAACTGTAAATATAAGAGCTTTTCTACATACTTCTTTTAAATAAGAACACCGTCAAAACATATTGATAGTGTAAGTGCTTACAATCTGGGTATCCTACTTCAAGAAAGAATCCGTGTATGCCTTCTGTAAAAGTGATGTCTTACCTGAAAGGGAACAGATCTCTTCTAGCTCCTTTTATAAAATGTACATCGTCTTAACAGGTTGGGCCTGAATTCAGGAAACCTAATTTCTACTGTTTCTTCCACCAGCCTTCAAGTTTCATTGAAATTACTGGAAAACAGAGAAACAGACACTTATACACTTTCTGTTGACTAGTCTTTTTTTGCAGACACAGGATATACTGGATTGGATAGGATTTTGGAGAGAATCAATACAGTATTTCTATGATATATCTTCCCCTTCTGCTTCTGCTCCCCCATTTCAAAAAAACAAAATGATCACGATCTTTGTTGAAAAAGTGCTTTGATATACATGTACAAAGGGTGGGTACAAGAATGCTAGATTTTTTTTTTATTATTGTTTTAAACAGAATCAGATATTTTGAATAAGAATATAAATTACTTACCTCTAGAAAGATCTTATATGATGCATCTAGCCCTCATCAAACTACATCTTTCGGTATTGGTCTTTGTATGACCAGTTCTTTTCTATTTTATCAGGATTGTCCTAGTTGTTTTCATATATGCTTCACAGAAATCATGCATGTTTGTTTTTTCATGAACTTTGAAACATAATGGCATCTGCCTGAAAAAAAAAAAAAGATAAGTAAGCTGAAATATAATAGAGTGATGAAAAGACAAGTCCCTAAATGACATAGTAAATCTAATTAAGCTAATTATAGCTGCCTATATACATATAAAGATATTGACTTGTCAATTCAGACTTTGATATCTAATTTTTTATTTCAGGACGTGTCCCTGAATCTTTGCATTAGGTAGAAAAAGTGGTGCTGCAAAGCTGTTCACTGCAGAAGGCAACACTGAACCACTGAACAGACAATAGAGAGATGTTCAGGCAGAGCAGGCACAGTAATAGCATTATTCATAGCATTCATTCAACATAGGATGATGTATTGTCTTTTTAGCATCTTCCATGAAATATTTATTTGCTGTAATGTTTCTCCAGAGAACAGTCTACAGTAACTCCAAGAATAATCAAGTTTTTGTTTGAAATTTCCCCCCCTTTTTTACCTGCTTCTTACACATTTTTTGCCATGATGGCCTTGTGACCTTTATACACTCAGTATTCTTTCTCATAAATGATGTACGTGCAGTACTGTGTTTATAGAAGGTTTAGCCAGATACAGATGAATGGACATGTGGGATAGAAGGTACCGTGTATCTGACATACATAAATGCAAACAGATGCACCATGCTGAAATTCATCAGTGTAAGGAGAGCAAGTAACATCTTTCTGCGTTCCCTGTAACACAGAGCAAAAAAATGTACAGAAGAGAAAACATGGGATGTTTGCAAATGTTACAATAACAAGGGAATTGTATGCACATTAATGGGTGACGGCCTCTATTCATTAAAAATCAACTCAAAATATAGAAGGGGAGTTTAGATTCTGAACCCCACCCTCTTCAGTTTAGGATTCTTAGTATGCTTGGAAGGTCTGTAATTTAGGAAGCTACTCTGCATGTTTTCTGTTATCAGTGAAGGGTGAAGCACTTCCAGTTTCAGGTCTCAGATGGGCTTTTCCTCTAGGGGAGCTTCTTGTCTTCAGTGATGAGAGGAGTCTGCGATAGCTTACCTCTGAAATTAGCATGCATCCTGGCTAAATTTAGTCCTATTTTAAGTTTGCTTTGCAAACTGTACAGACAGCCGTTCAGATAAATAGCACAGATCTAGTCTACAGCTCATACCTTGATGCTGTTCATAACATGAGCCAACACAACTGTCCTGCTTTGAGGGCTTAAACTGCTATCTCATTTGCAACTACAGGAAGACCTCTAATTTGATACCGTTGTGTTCTTAATTGGGTTTCTTGGTTCTCTGTTTACCCATCAGTTCAAACTGGGTTTTCCCACCTAGTGCAGGCTATTTACCACTGCCTTTCGGCCCTTTATTTAAGAAGAGGAAGAGAGATCTCGCTCTAAATCAAAATAATCAAGAATATTTACACATTTGCAGTGTTATCCTCCTTTATCGTGCTTTTTCTTCCAATCACACCACATAAATTAACAAAACAAACTGAGGATTTAGGTATAATATATAAATTAATAAATGCTTGAGCATATGAATTTGATGGTCCTCTGTTCTTTGAAAGGATCTGATTTTATTAGAACATCAAAGTTATAATGCATAAAAGGTGTCTTGAAAAATGTATTTATTTCATTCCCTTTTAGAAGATCTCATTTATTAAAGACATAGGTATGGAAAGCTGGGTCCTTCAGGAATAGGACAATGTTGAGTCCAAAAGGTTTGTACTTCACAAAGCTATGATCCAGATAGGCTTGTTTGGCAGTTTTTATGCAGTGAAAGGACATGGGAAAATTAATGGGAATGTTACAAGCAAACTAGAAAAGCTGTGAAATATGAAGTATGGTAGTTACCTGCTCTTTGTCTGGGCTCAAAACTACAGCTATTGGTTTCTTTAGTATTAAAACTTCTTCATGCATTTCCAAAGTAAATTAGATGGAAGGAAGATAAATTTAACATATATTGCCTTTACTTATTATAGTTGAAACCCATACACAATTCCACTGTGATATATTTTCAAAGACCCATAGAGATACATTTTTAAGTGCCTTTCCCCTCTGAATGCAAATAAATGCTTTATCAGCACTTTCTGGCCATGCATAAAACATTGGCATGAAAACATGGTAGGATACTCATTTATTGTAGCCAAGAAATATCTTTGTACCCCACAAAACCAAAACTCAAACAAAAAAAAGCCTGTAGTTTTTTGTTGCCAGAATCCAACTCTGTAAAGGAAACACTAATGTATTAGGCTGGATGCAATCTGAGGTACTGCTGGGATGGGAATAATAGAAAGATGCAACCCTTATGTGCATTAAGCATCCTCTGTAGTTCTGGAGAGCTGTTGTTATTCACTATAAATGTACCAATGGCTGGTTCAAGATGAATAGTCAATATGTAATATATGGAAAGAGAAAAGCTGCACTTGTTGGAAATGGTCCTCTGAGTTATAGATGCTGCTGCTGATTTTACCAGTTCATTAAGAATTTCCTAGAAAACCAAAAATTCTTATGAAGATTCATCTTCTTTTGCTTTTTCCATGTTTTCTTTTGGGATGTGTTGGCTGAAATGTTTAAGTCTGGAATTTTCCTAGTTAGGGAGCTAAAAAGTACAATTTGACAAGATTCTGAGGTCTCTCATCTTTTATTATAGAATCATACAATAGTTTGTGTTGGAAGGGACCTTCAATTTAATCAGCTCCTCCTGTAAGTCAAATTATCCTTATGAACTTCCCTGGGACAAACAAATACAAAAAGTATTTTTTCTCCTTTAAAAAATATTTTGCGTTAACTTCTGCATTATGCAGAATTGCTTGCATTGTTTTTTTGAAATTGCCAAAAATTTTTTGAAAGAGAAAGCTGATTCCAGGCTACAACTAGAAGTCAGGCAGATTGCACAAAGTACATTAATAGATTACAAGACTCCTTTAGGTTTCTAAAATTAGGATTTGGTATTAGAATTTGAAGTAATACTAACCTGAAATATTTGTCTCTTTTATATTCTTCTGTCATCACTTCTAATTCAGCTTTTCAAAGTCGTCCACATGACATTCAAATTGTTCAACTTAAAAATTCCCACAGAACTGTAAATCATTACAAATGAAAACCAACTAAATATTGTACGTTCCTGGGTGACTACTACCATATAATTGCCAAGTGTTCATATATTAGTTCTCATTATGCCTTCTCCACAGAGGCAGAATGCCAAATCTGAAGGTGGTCATATGGTATCAAATTTTGACCTTCTGGCATTATAAAAACTTAATTCTTTACAGTCTGACCTCCAAATTGTAATGTATCTTTAAATAAAATCTGCAATTTAACCTTTTATACCTCGATTAGAAACAGTTCATTTTTACATGTTTTGTTCTTTCATGGTTGCAAGGATTTAAATTGCTCTTTAAGCTCTGGGGCAGGAATTATATAGGACTTTTTTGTTATTGCATTTCTTGGCACTTGGGAAAATGTGGTGAGACTTCAGAAATGTATGTCCTTTGGGACTGAACTTACTAAAGAGCAGCAAGTCACTTATTAGAAAATGTCTGCTAGTCCCCGAGGATGTTTTCTTATTACCTGTCTCTAAATGAATGACTAACAAAATGGATTAGTCTTTTCACCCTTGATACATGACTGGAAGACTTTATGAACTAGCTGGGATATATTTTGATTTCACTGGTGTCCTTCCCCATCACTGCTCTGGAATTTCCAAATGCTTTTGGTATTCACCAGAATCCAGATGGAGAATCCTCTGAACTGTGAGAGACTAACACTGTTGTTCTGATTCTCTTTTTGCTTAACCTCTATGCGTCCCCTGCATAATTCTACCTTTTCCCAGCATCAAATCTGTGACAAGATCAAAAATGGATTTAGTCAGATAGCAAAGGTGTTCTCAGATCAAAAGTACACCTAGAATTTTAACAAGAAAATTCAAAGCAAAAATTCTAAACATGTATATGCATAAATGAAGATAAATGTATTGGGTTGTCTTAAGGTTTGTACCGTAAGACTGGATATATTGATCTTTACAAGGCTCCTTTATCCTGACTTTGAAAAACTGACCATGCAAGCAATAAGTATGGAGGATATCTTTCAGAGAGCCCATTTTTAGGCAATACAACTTGCTAGGATGTGTTTGAATGTATGCAACAATCTTTTATTTGCATGTGGCATATAAAGCTATCAGTTACTGTTTAAAGGTTCGGATTTTTACTTAATTATTATGATCTCAGAGACTTAGTTATGATTAAGTATGTTTAATTAAAGCTATAAAATGTATAAATGTGTTTAAAATTTTATACAGATTCCAGCTCAGTATTGGGGTTCTGATGAGATTTGCTTGGCACGGAAACTGGGGATTTGAGGTAGTATGGGATAGCTGAATGCTCTGATCTCATCTGTTTTGTCTCTGGTGCAGATTAGAGGAACCTGTTGTCTCACTTGCAGCACTCTGTAATGTGTAAATGTGTTCTCTGTAGTCAGTTCTGAAGTAACATCTCTGAAACTTTTTTTCATAACAACTTAGGTACTGAGCTAAGGCTGGTGGAAGCCCGTTATGGCCAATTCTGTATCAAATGAGCATTTTGACCACCCACAGACTTAACAGTAGCCACATCTGACTGCATTTTTGTGAGCTCAAATTAGCGAATGTGTGATTTCATAGGTTAGTGAAGGGTAGTCAATTTCCTCAGAAAACACTTGGTTTCAGGAACCACACATGAAGCTTTTGAAGCCTTTAGACCAGCTTCCTGGAGGACTGGCTATAGGCCTACAAAAGCAAAAGCATTATTATCTGTCCCCCTGTGTTGTAAGTGGATGCTGGCTACGTCCACCTCCTTCTCCATACCATCCCTGACCAGATATGCTTTATTAGCTACTGACCTTTTTTATCCTGAAGCAGCTTTCTAAATATTAGGCTGCTGGCTAAATATTTTCTGTTACCTTTTTGTGAAAAACAGCTCAGCTCATCAGGTCCACTCCATCAGGAGCCTCTAATGTTTTCCACTTCTTTGTCTGCCAACCAAAGAAAGAAGCTTCTGTCCCAGTTACTTTTCAAATATTCTGGTCCTGCCAATTCTTTGGTCATTGCTTGCAGCGGGGCCTCTGTCTTGTTTCTGCTCCTTTTCTGAGAGGATAAACCAATGATGGTACCAGTTATTCCATTTCTGAAAGCTGTGGAAAATACCACGTTTGTAATGCATCAGTCCTTTTTCTCACTCCAGTGTGGCACTGTGGAGTGCAGTGTGGCAGGAGTGAAATATACTATAACAAACAAGTGTCTTCACAGACAAGAATCTGCTTTGCAAATAGCTGGATACCAAGCACGGTGTTAAGTCTTTGTCTTAGGTATGCAGCTTTTTAACAGCAAACTAAATTACGAAGATGAGAAAACTGCTCAATGCAACAATATATATCTGCTTTTATAAGAAAGTAAATGCCACTGGGAGTTTTGGTAATAAACAGTTTCTATGAGAATAACCTACTTCTTAATTAATTGGTATGTAAACTGTACGATAGTCCACATTAAAAGCCATACCACATGCTGTGGTACTGTCTTTTGCAGTCTCTAAACAAAGTCTGAGGGGAAATGAATCAGAGGTTAGCTGGAAAGTGTGTTCTAGTCACTAAGCACTCTGCAATTAGAGTTTAAGATGTTGACTTTAATGGGACACCAAACAGGTGATCTGACATTCAGATTGGTGCAAGAGAAAGAAATGCAGATGCCAGCTTTAGAAACAAGACAAATCATAGTCTCGTAGTTGCAGGGAAATTTTACACTATGTTGTGTTATTGTTCAGCAGAGATGAGTAAACTGTGAACTAAATTGCAGCCAGTGTAAGCTATGCTTACAACGAGGGAACAAAGAGAAGATCAAAAGGCATGGGACTCTGCAAGATTAAAACAACTGAAATCATACACTTTCTTCTTACAGTATCAGCTTTGCTTCATGCGGCACTGAGCAAGATCTGGGCAATGCTTTCTAGGGAGAGTGTCTCTTTTAAGACAGTGCTCTCATTATGCAGTACTGGAGTTTTGTTATTCTTTAAAGTGACTATATGAAACATGACAGGACCCTTGAATGTATACATGCATACATTCTTCTAGCATATGGTGCTAATTGCAAAATACTACTTTAAAACAGAGAGGGACAACAATAAAATAATATAGCTCTATTTTCCCCCAAAACTCCTTTTTTCCTGATGATTCTCCCCCTCCCCCACAAAAAGTATTTTTGACAACACTAAAATTACCTTTGTTTTAAAGAAAAACAGGACTGAAGAAACACGTCTTCTTGTCCTTTTATCCAGTTATTTTAAAATAGTTTAAACCTAATCATTGTTTTACCATCATTTTATTGCAAACTGGTATTATTGTATTGTTCAGTGTATCAGAATATCTATGTAATTTGATACTGTCTCCTTGCAAGGGAAGCACCTCCTTATGACTTCTAAACTCACAACTCTGTCCTCGGAAGAGAACAAGCACAGAGAGCTGTGTCACTGCAGTCTCACTGAACAGCAAACTGACTCTCTTGATGGAAATGCTGAACTGAGAAGTGTTGGCTTTTAGTTCAAAACTTATAGATATTTCAGAATGGAATTTACTGGTTGGGTGCTTGAGTTTTTTGTCTTGAAAAAGCAGGGTTTCCAGAGGGTGAGCACTTTTCATAAAAGCTCGTCTTGTTGAGAAGCTGGTATGTTTATGTTCCATTTGGAAAAACAATACTATTCTGCTTGAGATCCTGGAAAGATACTGATAATCCTATTGAGAATTCTACTTCCAGCTTAATAACATCACAGAAACTAGAAAATAAAACAAAATTGTTGTTTGCAAATCATTGTACCTTCCTTCAGCCTCTTTTCCATAGACACATAACAGCAGTGTCAGTAGACAAGTTTGCTGTGCTAGAGGACTGGAAGTGCCACACAGTAAAACCGTACGACTTGTATGAGTATTATCCACTTTCAGTACAAAAGCAAAAGGTGTAATTCCGTGTGCTTAAATATGACAATAGTAATAATATCTGTCATTATATTAAAAGGACTTAAGCACTTGAATTTGCAGATAGTCTTTCAGTGTGATTTTCAGATGTACTTATGTAGCATTTATCCACATATAAAAATGCTTAATACTTAAAAAACATCTAGCCTTTAATATTTAACTTCTGGGATCTTAGCTGATCTCTAGGAGAAAATACATGCTTTTTCTGCAAAAAAGAAAGGGAAGACCCAGTCCAGTCATTTCTACTGTCTCTTCTCTGTAGTTCCCCCTTTTAACCTGTTTGTCTTCAAACATAAATTATTTCAATTACTTCATTACTTTCAAAAACTTCATGCTGTACTAACAAATTACCATGGTGTTCCTTGGAATCAGCAGACATTTGTGCAGATGTGGACACAGATTTTATTAAATTCAGTATTAAAGGCAGAGAGAAAAGATTTTACTCCAGACTGAGATAATCAGTTTCAAGAAATAGGGCACTGTTTAAGGTTCTGGAATTCTTCTTACTCTCTCACTAGATACCATAGAGTATGTTGGAAGTGATACAAGCAGCTAGCTGCAAAGTGACTTGACAAAATAAAGGGATTGCTAAACTACTTCAGAGCCTTATCCCATCAGACCATTATAACACCTGAAGTGGATCAAGTGGTTACGTAAAACAGCAGAACTAATGGAGTGATTTTATTTGTACTAGAGCAAGCCCATCATTGTATGCCCTTTGACTGACTCCAAATATCTGGGTAACCTTATGGGTAAGACATTTTCTAGTGCTACAGAAGTCAAGTGCATACCTCTTTTTTTTTGCATTTTAATATCCAGGTTAATTCTTGTTTCTTATGCTTAATTTTATCTTTTGAGAAAATGGAAAGATAGATGTTTCTAAATTCTTTAAGTCCTAGTGAGTGAGGAAGAGACATTTAGAAAGGCAGCCTGAGAGACTGTATTTTTCTTTTCCAGAAATAGGCATGGGGCTAGCACTCAAGACAGAATTCAGTGTATTTTTGAAACAAGTAGCACATTGGACCTTGGTGAATGATGAGCAGGTGGCAGAAGGACACCCACTCTAAATCCAAAACGTTATGAGAAGAAAGGCCAGTGCTGTTCTTTTTTTATTTACAGTTCTTTTCAAACTTTGCAGTCACTCACTAACTTCAGAAATTGTTTTTCTGTGACATTGTTATAAAGATTATATTAAAACTCTGACGCCCCAAAAGATATACTGTGAGACCTTCTTTGGATTGTAATGTTTCTGACAATTGAGATACACGGCTGCCTAACAGGAGGGTAAACTAAAGATGGCACCAGACTTTTCTTCAAGGGGATCCATGGACAGGACAAGGGTAATGAACACATTGGAAAATTGTAAAGTGCAATTCCTTCTTTACTATAATGGTGGTCAAAT
The DNA here is from genome assembly GCA_013398155.1 of Pedionomus torquatus. Lineage (NCBI taxonomy): Eukaryota > Metazoa > Chordata > Aves > Charadriiformes > Pedionomidae > Pedionomus > Pedionomus torquatus. The sequence continues at coordinate 150,565 of VZRU01002028.1, forward strand.
ACTGGAACAGGAGCTGACAGAAGTTGTGGAATCTCCATCCTGGGATATATTCAAAGCTTGACTGGATGTAGCTCTGAGGAACCTAACTGGTCCTGCCTCAGGCGGGAAAGTGGACTAGAGACCTCCACAGGTCCCATAATAACCTAAGTGGTTCAGGGTCAACTGTTCCACTTCAAGTAGACCCTCTGGGTCACATGCTGGAGTTAGGCTGAATGTTTTACTGGCTTTAGAGAATAAAGGAGATGGAGTTGGCAGTGACATAAAACTTGCCTTAGAACTTCTTCTAGGCCTGAAGTCCAGGCTTTGATGTAAATATTCCCTGGGATTTGGCATGTACTGAGAGAGATTCTAATGATTAAATCCTAAATACCGTGACATATTAAAAAAACATCGTGAATATACTCATTTTTTCTAGACACCAACAAAAGTATGGAGACATGTTCAATGTAACTATACCCTTTGAGGTTTTTGTTCATTTTCAGTGAGGTCAGCCATGGAGTCTCTAGACTCTGCAATTGGTGCAGGTTATAGTGGGTAACAGGCGTAAGAAAATCTGACTTGACTTTTACAATGATCAACAGCTCTTGAGCTAAAACATGAAGTGAAAAAAAAGCAACCTCCAGTTCCGGAGGGCAATAGGTATAATCCATTTATGCAAGCAGCGAAAAGTGATTTTTCCTTTTTTGAAAGTCCTGCCTGGAATGCCTTGCAGCACTCAGAGATCTGGACTCTGAGATCACCATCCCATGCTTTCCCTCTAAAGGGATGATGCCAGCTACTCTACCTCACTATAGTCACATTGTATAAGTCATCTGTGCACCTCCCAGATGGAAGTCTTCAGTGCTCATCACTTGAAAGAATCATTAGGTCTATGAATATTTAGAGCCTCATCCTCTTTCCAGTTAAGTTACTTGAAATTTTGGTCACTGGAGCAGGTCTGCGTTCTTAAGGGGGCATGGGGAGGCTTCAGAGACCTGGAATTTACCTTGTAAAGGCAAATCGGGGATGCTCATGGCAGATTGCCTGGATACCATTCTGTCAGGAACTACTTTCTCATGGATATTCTCTGATCAGTATCCAACTTGAGGGAACAGTGACAGGGGTGACTTTAAAAATTGTTTTTCCTTATGGGAAGTCTCTTATGCACATACGTATTCTCCAGATTTAAGGTGGGGCAACATTAGAGGAGTACGGAAATTAGAAGTGTGGGAAAAAAACCTGTATGAGGAAATTAAAAGTGTGGGGTTTTAGTATCCAGAATCCAAGATGATAACTGAACAGTATTTATTACTAAGAAAAATAGCAGGTAGTTTCCATACTGATTTTTATGTAGGTCAATGTAGTTATCTACATATAGTATGCATATAATACATAAATATTCCCTCTCTTTAAGTTTTTCTTTTAATTAGCATCTTAATTTTGAGGGCATTAGTAGGTTTGGTTATTTTTCCTAAATGAACTGTTCTTGTCAAGGCCTGTTGGAACAGTGGGTTTTCATGTGGTATTGAGGAGTATTGTTACTTTATTCTGTAATATTAAATACTTTTGGAGACGTAAGCTATTTTTATCACAGGTTTGGGGAAATCAAATTGTAAATGGATGAGTTTGCTTTTGGTTGTTATAAAAATTTCTGTGCTACAGTCTTTGAATGTTAACCCATAAATACTAGGGGCAGATTTTTTATTAATGTTGAAGCTTTGCAAAGTGATTGTGAAAAAATATAGTAAACATTGGAAGCAAAGCTTATTGATACCTCATTAGAATGAAAATTTTGGCTGGGAAATACTATCTAACATATATACCCTGTTGTTTTGAAGCTTAATTCAGACTATAAGCCTAGTTCTGAATTTTGATATTTAAGTTCAGAGGAACACTTACTAAATAGCAGACTTATTCACATCTAAAAGCATGCACCAAAAATAGCTTTATTTGCCTAACTCCATTCCAAATGCACTGCAGAAAAAGTTTGCCTGCAAGTCAAGTATGTGGATATCTGTACAAGTGACAAGTACTTTGGAAAACAACATTGCTCAGCTGAAATTTAAGACACATTTGCTTCTGTTCTTAAACTCCTTGGCCTGGAACAGACTGCACTGAAAATCACTCAGACTGAGTCTTGAACTGATAGGGCGTTTGTGTGAACACAGTTACTGTACTGTTCAAATCTGTTTCAACATCCATAATTTAAAGAATCAGCATAAATTTAATTTGTATGAAGCTGCTCTTAAGTAGTGACCAGCGCATAAATGATTTTAGGAAGCAGGACTGCTGATGAAGCCTTTAAGCAGTGTCAGACCTATTAAGAACTATAGCTAGTCCTTTTATCACAAAGGTAACTTCCAAGACTGATATTCTGTATTCGACACAGTGTAATCGGCACATATACCCAGAGGAGAGCTGAATTCTTAAAATAATTTGTTTCTTCTTTGCATTTAAGTATATTAATAATGTGGATTAGGTGTCAAAAGCTTGGACAGTTTTTTCTCCAGTGCTATGAACTTGGCAACACCTCTAGCAGAGAGTGGCATTTCAGACAGGGAAAGCAGAAAAAAAATCTTAACCTTTTAAAAATAAATTTTAATATTCTGAAATTTGCAAAAGGCCATCAGACCCTGCACCTGCCGTGTTGATCTCTACTGGCCCCTTTTGACAGAGGTAAATGCACTTAGGTTACAAAAAAAGAATGTAGAGTATTAAATACTTTAAGTGGTCAAGTTGAATATTCTAAAAAACAGCCACGTTCTCCCTAAAAGAAACCAAAGCAGCAAATCTTTTCACATAACTGAAAGTAACAGTAAAGGAAAATTATTATTATTTTCTTACTAGAAGGTAGCAAGCCTTCTCCTTGTTGCTATGTACTGGCAAAGTTTTATCAACTTGGATTGTGTAAGTTTTTTACCATGTCAGAAGCTGGTTTGGCAATGGAATAAAATGAATCATCAATTCAAGGCACTCTCATCAACATAGGGAGATTCCTTAAAATGCCTAAACACCCAGAATATACACACTTAAGTGGTAGCTTGTATTTAGGTTCATATTCTGGGCTTGATGTTCTTGTTTCCTTCTTGGCAACTGGATTATTTTTCCTTTGAACTGTAATAGGCTTTGTCTCTGTATCCACGACATGGATTGGTCTGAGAGAATGCCAATTAAGGCTAAATGATGTGAAATTTACTGTTGTACTTTGCACTTTTCCTCTAACTTGTTACATTGTTAAACCATTAGACTTAAGACCACTTCAAAAGTTCTAACTGCCTCAACTTTCTCTACTCAAGAGCAATAGTTATGCATTTACCAGTGTGATGATCAAATTCTTCAGGCTGAAACTTTTTTTTTCATATTTATATCATATGTTTGATTTTCATCCACATATGTGAAAGTAAGTGGTTAAGTGGAGGACACGAGTGCTCAGAGATAATAGCCTTTAGACAGCAGAACACAGCTTAAGCAGCACATTAGCTTCTTGAAACATTTAACACAGTTTTCATCTATCTAGATGTTCCCCCTCTTTTTTTTTTTTTTTTTCTTTTTCAGACACAAAAAGTAGGAATACAGATTTCGAAGTTGTGTATGACTTAGCTGACAGATACAGATGGTTTGTAACTAATTTTAGGCCGCATTTTCCATTCAGATTAACAGATTCTAATGTTAGAATCTTCAAGATACATGATGAGTTGCCTTGAGAAGCAAAAGTTATTTATAAAGATGTTGGTTTGCTTTGGATGCTTCAAATGCATTATCTTTTCTCCATATTGCTACCAATGTACTATGAAACAAGATGTTTCAATACTGATGCCACCAATCTGCATGTCATTTAACACCTGTTTTTTACATGGTCTGTTTGAAAATTAATTGCTTATTTTGCAGCAAAAGCTTCTTGTCGGGAAAACCCATTTATGAACATTGCTTTTCTAGATCATTACCCTTAATGTAATCACATATACAAAAACAAATACTGCCATTTCCAAGTAAAATTAAAAAAAAACCCCAAAACCAAAACACTGCAAGTGTTCCGTATTCACTGTTGTAGCTACAGTTGATGGCTAAGGAAGTATCCTTGCCTTTAACTGACGAAGTTAGAGCTGAGGTATAATTTTTAAGAAAGTTCAGTGTAAGCTAAACAAAAAGATCATGAACAGCTCCAGAACATGTCACCCCCAAAATACCAACATCTGGGAGGAAAAATAGGCAAATGATTATTTTTTTCATTTTGCAGATGCAGCCTACGTGTGATACCTTGGTTGCAGTACTCCTCACTCAGAAAAAAAATTTCAGTGCCAGAAGTCCAAGAAAATGATGGGACTGAGATAAGAACTGATGACACGTTTGATAAGGAAAAAATGTGAAGTTTTCAAAGCTTACAAAGGAAAATAGATTATTTTCTTGGCTCTGTCCTCTAAACTTTTTCCCATAGGAAAACCTTAGCAGCCTCATCCAACTGCACAGGTAGGAGGTGTCTGGACACATACAAAAGTCCTAACGCGTGAACAGCTTATCAGGATGTAGTCTCCGCCTGAATGCTGGGAACTGTACAGCTTTGCGAACAGAGCAGCACCAAATGGGAGAAGGACACGCAAAGCATTGTTATTTGTGTACACCTAACAGAAACTTCTAATTTTTATTTAGTTTTGTATCTAGGCCAAGCACAAGAGAAGAAAACTGATTTTGCCTGCAACATACCCCATTAGTGTGATCCCTGTGCCAGAAATGACCAATTTTTCTTTTACAGTATTACACCTGTAAGTTGGCTGCCAAGAATTGTTAAAATTTTGTCAAATTGTCTGCTCATATTTGTGTAAAATCTATGTTGCATATATGTACCAGCTTAAATTAATGTCACTAGATACAGTGGTGACTGAACGTGGTTTTATATGATGCCATATATATTAAAAATCCTCGATACATAAGTTGTTGTCCTCTATTTTCAGTAAAGACGCACAAATACTGAAGTCCCTTGTTTGTCCTTTTCTTCTCAGTGTTCAGGTCTAAATAGTTACACATTGCACTTCTCCACTAAAGCTCTTTATAAATGGCCAGAACTCAGTCAAATGGACCCTAATTTAAAAAGGCATATTTTCCCTTACTGGTAAAACAACAGGCTCAGTCCAGTTTGTGTTTTTACCGTGTGGTGGATTGTTTGACTTCTGGCCGTTCCACCCTGAGAATGGCCAGACAGCTCAGCTGTAGAGCAGAAAGCAATATAAATTTCACGTGTGTGGTTTGGGTCTGCTATGGGGTGCCAAATAAATAACATTAGTGAGGTGACCTCACTCTTGTCACCTCATCAGGTGAGCTGCGAGATGCTGACCCAGCCGCTCTGTGCTCCCCTTTCTTAAAAGGATGGGGGGAGAAATTAAAATGAAAAGGCTTGTGGGTCAAGACAAAGGTAAGGATATGACTTACTACTTACCAGCACAGGAAAACAGGCTTGATTTAGGGAAAATTTGTTTTATTTATAATGCAGTTGAACGACAAGAAACAAAGACCAAACTAACACAAGGCCTTTTTCTCAGGCTCAACCCCATTCCCAGCTCCTGCACCCGCCTCCGAGAGCGGGGCTGGGGGCCGGGGGGGGCAGCAGCCGCCTGAGAGCCGCTCCCTCCACGGCTCCCTCAGGGCAAACCCACCCGCTCCCGCCGGGGAGTCGCCGCCGCGACGCCCGAAGCGCCTCCTGCCCGCCGCTGCTCCTCACCGTGGTGCTGCCGGGGCCGCTCCTCACACCTTCTCNGGCGGGGGCCGCTCCTCGCGCAGGCGTCCGCGCGCCGGCCCGGCAGGAAACAGGCTGCGAAGGTAAAAAGTTGTTACCTGTGGGTTGTATGTTGCCTGTATCAGAGGGATACTGCAGCCGAGGTCTCAGGTAGTTCATGGTTATGCTGTTCATTAAGTCTGTCCAATTTTCATAACTTTGAGACAATTAGAAAGTAAAGCTGAAGCGTGGTTTGGAAACCCAGTGTCTACCTTCATTTTGGGTTTCATGTTGTAAAAGCTCAGGCTATCTAAGTGCTTTTATGACCATTGTAGGAATCTCATTGTGTCTATAGGTGAAGAAAAACCTTCACTAGTTTCTCAATTCAAGCTGGTTACTTTTAAAGATCTCTTATTTTCCTGACCTGAGATGTGCAGTCATGTATTTTAGATGAACTGAGCAGTGCACCTCTGTGTCAAACCGCTGCTGCAGTGTTACATTGTGAATATGAAATATTACCATCTTGGCTTCTACATGATATTGCAATTATAAGTAATCTTAAGCTGTTACTTGCTTTTTTTTTTTCTTTTTTTTTTTTATCAAACGGAAACATGACATTTCAGAGCAAGTTAATTCCCAGTCTTTTCTGACATGTTCTTTCTGTACTGCTGTGGTAAGTCAGAACAGTCACAGGAAAAGTTATCCCCACAAGCCTGATTTGAAGGTTGGACTCAACCTCAACCAAGTCCCTAAATCATTGGAAAAGTTTTGATTAAATTTGGGCCATTATTCATAGAAATTCAAGATTTGTGTTGGGGCTGAGTCCAACTGCGGTCGCCCGAGGTGGAGGCCAACTGCCAGCTGCCACTCTCCTGCTTAGGTCTCTGGCTTGTAAGGAAGGTGGCAAACAGGTGCAGTGAACGGTGCCCACACTGCTCCAGGTGCTGTACCAGCGTCATAAGATGCTCTACTGTCATAAACAGACATGTAAGAGCTCCAGCACTGAGGAGCAGCTGTACAGGCCCTTGTGGATTGCCACCTTGGATTTAGTGCCCAGCTTTTGCTTAAACGCTGTTTCTAGGATACAGGCTGATTGCTCTCTCTCCAAGAGTCAGGGCCAATGACAACACAGCAGTTTAGCTAAGTAGGAAGTTCTGGGTTTGGTAAGTGACACCGCTGAAGGTGTGATAGATAATAAATTAAAACTATGTTCAAACTACTATTGGGCTGGCAGTTGCTCTTATTTATACAGAAGAAACCAGTAGCACCACTTAGAACAAGGGTTAGTTTTCAGGAGGACAGGAATTTAGCAGGTAAGAGTTTTTTCTTTACAGCGGCCTGAAAAAGAAAATGCAAGCAGTCTGGTTAGTTACTGCTATTTCACATTTTTTCTAGCTGCTTTGTGTGTTTTCAAGTTGAAAATGTTCTACTTTATAAATTCATTAGTAAGGAAAAAACTTTAGTAACTGTTTTCTGAAAAACAGCACGTGTTGTCAAATGGCTCAGCTTCCAAATGCCAAATTTGAAAACAGAGTAAGAAACCAAACTCAATTTCCTAGTAGTGCACATCTTAAGGCCAGGCTGGATGGGGCTTTGAGCAACGTGCTCTAGTGGGAGGTGTCCCTGCTCTTGGCAGAAGAGTTGGAACTCAGTGATCTTTAAGGCCACTTCCAACTCTAACTATTCCACGATTCTATGATCTGATAGGGAGAAAAGTGAAGCCTGTTTATCAATGGAGCCCCTTTACAGTGGAATCTGTTCTTACTACAATCAACCTACATGGACTCATGATTTTTTGAATTCAGAGATTACTATTAATTAAGAAATACATGGGAAAAGGATCTAATGTTTTTTGCATTCTTGATACCACTACTGTTTTGAAATGAAACATGTATTAATGGCTGATGTTTACAAAAACTTCTAGGGCCCTTAGACTAGCTAAGGATATACAGAAGGAAAATATTCCAATTCTGTTGAAAATGAAACTTTTATGTAATATTATTGAAGACAGCTGTTATTATTTCTAGTGTCAAAATAATCTATATTTTTTGGAATTTCAATCATAAAATCAATAGACAAATCAATGTTTTACTTGGGAATTAAATGTTTACTGTTCAACCAGCCTGTGTAGAGGTTATTGGGTTTTTTTCCCCCAGTATGGCATGTAGACCAGTAGATCTAAGTGATGAAGTAATTTCAAATTGTATCACTTCTATCTTTTATTCTTAACAGCTGTGTCCACCTACAAAATATTATCCTCTGTTGGCAACCACACTGTCTTTCGTTTCTGGAGACATATAAGGTACGATCCAGTATAAATGTTTTATCAGTGTAAATCTAACTTCATTCTCTTTTAATTTAAATGTTATGAGTGCATTGATTGTAAAGCTCCTCAAAAGGGCTATAACACTGCAAAGATGAATGAGAACATTTATAAAAGCGTCAGCTAGCTACGGTGTTCATAAAGTACTTCAAAGCAAATGCAAGTGACCTACATACCATAGCAAACATCAGTTTAACTACCAAATTGTACAATGAATCAAAAAAGAAATCTAGTATGGATTTTTAAAGCTAGAATAGAAGTTACTTAACAAAAAAAAGATTTTTTTAAAATGCTTTAGATGGTAAAAAGATATCTCTGGCCTTGAACTGGCCTATCTCATTATAAGTAATTTGAACAGGCTGAGTGAGTATTCACTAGATCTGAGTTATTTCCATAACTTATGTGTGTGCTTTTAAGAATCCTGGCATTCTGAGATTAGAGATTTGAGTACTGGCAGAGCAAATACAGACTTGAAGATGTAAGATTTATGCTCATTATGAAAGATGATATATGTCACCGATATTTACCTGCTACAGTGTGCTTTACAGTGTCCAAATGCTAGGAATGTTTCTAGAAGGTAAGTATTTTCTTGACTGAAATGAGAAACTGATGTTAACTGTCTGTTGCAATGGGCAGAAAAGTTCCCTTGGAGTCAAAATGCAAACCCAGTTGATACAGTAGGTCAGATATCAACTAAATGCAGCAAATTGTTCAGGATATTATGGAATAGACATGATGATCTCTGTCCTTCTGGAAAGTAAAAGGAAATGGCTGAAGAAAACACATACACAACTTGTTAGTGATGGCTATCAGTCTGATCAGGGTGTTTGTTTTTCTTTGTTCTTGGAAACAAAAAAAACATGTTAAAACCAGGTGATCTCTCAAATCCCAATGGCACCTTATTTTTCTATTCTGGATGTTTTCTGAAAGTGTACTGTGTCTTAGAAAGCATTGTTCTTTCTAATATGTTGTACAAATTGTAACAATGCAAGTAGCTGTGGTCTAAGGAACAAAAAAGTGAAAATAACTGGTGCTTGCTTTTCCAGTAGATAATGGCTGAAACGGTTTATTTTCTCAAATAGTTTGTAAATTGAACTGGCTTGTATTGGTGTATAGCATGATACATGTAAGCTTGCTATATGCAAGGATGTCTAACTTTGGTCTTGAGTATTGTTAGTGACAACTGTTTGACTTAGTATTTGTCATTGCTTCTTTGACATATAGATAGTGATTCCTGGCATATATATTTTCATGCTGTGTGTTGTTTCTGTAGATAATTCTCAAAATCTTTTAACTGTGACAAACCTTTCTCATGGTATTCCAGAAGGAAGACCAGAACAGAAGATTTTAAAGACAAGTTATGCTTGTTGTAAGCAAAAAAAAAAAAAAAAAAGTTATGCTATCATTAGTGGCATCAACACCTTGAGTTTTTCAGAGAAGGGTCGAGTCTTCTGAAAATGAAGATTGAAAAGATAAGCTTCACTGATAGCTACAAAAAGCCCTGCAGACAGTGTCACACAATACTTCTGTGATTGCTAGCTATTTGATTCTGAGTCATTCATTTCTTTTCTCTGTAGAGGTAAACTTGACAGCTCAGCTGTTCTTATTAGCAAGGCAAAAGGCTCTGAAAAATCCATAACCATATGCAATTACCTTCTGTCCTGTCCTTGTGCATCTTTTGCTGGAGCATAAGTTTTTGATAGAACTTGTTTTTCCTTGTCTACCTGTTTTACACACAAGTTCTTTAGTTCATTCAGAATTTTACAGTCCAGTGTTTAAACAAGGTTTATTTTACCAGTTGTTATGAGAAGTAAGCATTACTACCAGTTTCTATTATAGAATTCAGAGTCAAGCTAAACCATTCCTCTTTATAAAAACAAATTTTAGAATGTCTTTCTACACCTTTAAAGTTCATTGTGCTAATCCATTTAGTCTATAATTTTCTAAATTCCATCTAATTAAAGCATGGTTAGTGGTTATCTCAAAAATGCTTGTATACACAAAGGACTTCTAATTGTACGTTCCAATTGGTCTTAAAAGCAGGAAAGAAAGATAACTAAGATCTGCAGTTTAACTATGACACTAACAATGTTCTCTGGACACAAGAGAGGGAGGGAATTCTGAAACAGAAAGCCTTTCACAGAGTGCCTCGTATCAGTTCTCCCAGTATGTCTGTATTTGATGTCATGTATCCAGTTGAAACTGCAAAAATGTTTTGCCAAGCTTCATACATCAGGATATAAACAACTGAAGTGAAGTACTTGTGCTGAGTTGGACCTTTTTTTTTTTTTTAAAAAAAAAGCTTAAAATGTTTTTAAAACTGTTCATTAATGCTGGATAGCTTCAGATTATCATCATGTTGCTATCAATCATGTGTTTCTGTTTCCCTTTGAAAATATGGATTATTTGCTTAAAATAATATACTGTTCACTTAACTGGCAGAAAAAAGTTTTGGAGAAAAAGACATTTTTCTCCCAAATGTCTGTCAGCTGTAACTAGATACAATTTTATTATTTTTTTCAAGCAGCACTCTTTTATATAATAAAGCATAGCTGCTGGCAACAACTCTAATGGTCTTTTTGATTACTTGGACTATATGATGAATAAATAGATTTTTTTTAATTTTTTTTTTGTTGAAATATCAGAGGAAATAATTATGTGGAATGATGGAGTACTGGTTTCACAAGTCTATGTTAAGATAGTAAGAATCTTACCTGAGTAAGATCAGTAATAAAACTTAATATGTTATTAAAAATTTGTGTGTATATGTATATGGAACTCATTGACTACAGCTGTATTACCTATTAATTATGCAAGGATAGCAGCATGTAGTCAGCCTTTAATTCTTCAATGTCTGTCCTTGGATTAACTGCCAGATTATCAATAAGAGCCTATGAGAAGAGAACATAAAAAGCATTACAACTCGCAGGTTTTTGTCAGGTGTGTATCATAGTTTTTGACAGACAGACCGACAGACTATAAACAGTTGTATTGGGGTTTTTTGAAGTGCTTAGAGCCTATGGGATTCATACTTCAGAATAACAATATCTGCTAGAATGTCTTTCTTTAGCCCAATACCTTTGTGTCCAGATTATTTGACACCTGGGCTATGATGACTTTAAAAGCAATAGCTAGTATGCTGAACCTGATGCAGAATGGGCTATGGTGTTTTGTTCACTTCAAATTATGATTGTATAAATTACTAGAAATTCTCATCCACAGAAACAGCAGATCTACAGAAGGCATAGCTTTTACTTTTTTCTCTTGGTAAAAGCCTTTGGTTGACTGTGTTTGTTTTAGTGAGCCACAGATTTTGTCTAGAAGGGACAGAACCATTTTAGTTAATTCAACATAAACTGTAGGAAAACTGTTTCTCTTTACCTTTTTTCCACTGTTTCACTCAAAGTGCCCCCAAACCCAAAGAGTTGCTGCTGCTGTGGCTCCCATTCTTTGTTTAATGGAATGTGATTTCTTTCTTTTTTTTTTTTTTTTTTTTAATTTGTTGTGGTGTGAATTCTAATTTGGTTCTTAAAAAAAAATACAAACAAAAAAACCCCTTAAGCATTTGATGAAACTTTGGTGCTTCACGCATAAACCCAATGTCAGCAACTTTTTCAGAGGTGGCAGATGCCTTAATATAATGAGACACTTGCTGCATGCTTCTGCTTTAAGTGACATTGAATTGCAGGGATATTGGCAAACCTGTCCAGTAGACACTCAGGCTGTCTTTGTCTGGTTCTGGTTCACTTCACTTATGCTGAGTCCTCTATTTTCTGTTGTCATTTGAGAATTTCCTATTCAATGAAAACTTCCTTTTGAGACTAATTAAAACCAAACTAGAGATTTTCTTTGAAGCAGAGGCAATATAAAGAATTGCATTCTCATTAGTAATAAAGAAATGTATACCTTCCCCACTGAGGTTTTTTGCTGCTAATCATGGAATCATCCAGGCCAGAAGGGACCTCCAAAGTAGCTGAAATATTTAACAACTGTATACATGGAAGATTGCTCTCTCATCATTCTTTATACTGCTTTTCTTTGCATACGTCGTTCCATACCCATAATTACTGCTGTTGAGGTAAGGTGATGAATGAGTGTCTGACAATCATGAGTCTGTACTTGTGTAGGTCTTTTGCTTTTCACTTCAACATCTTTTCATGGCTCTTGGCTGAGTTCTGGCCTAAATGCTGCTATCTGGAAGAACATATCCCGTCTTATAGAGGTAGAACAAACTTGTATATACATATGACAAAGCATCTCTGAATTTAACAAGTGCCTTCTATAAACCTGCTATCTGGTGTTTTCTGGTTTCTTTCACAAACTTTATGCCTGAGCTAACTTATCTATAATGGAATAACTTCCTGCTATCTCTCCTTTCTTCATCTATTCTCCAAGTTTTATCTGTAAACACGTGCCTCCTGCTTTTTTATTTGTAAAATATTTAGTTTTGCAAGCTGATGTGGGGCAGTAGCTTTTATGTGAGTGACTGTTTGACCCAGCATGACTTATTATGTAGAAATAGCTTTTTTTTTTTTTGTACAGCTTTCTGCAGTGCTTTGCATATGAAAAATTTAGAAAAAATTCCGAAGCATTTTGTATAATCTTTTCAGTTTAACTTTTGCACAGTGAAGTTAGTGGAACTTGTATCATAAAAACAAAAAGAATATAGAAGTTTAATTTAGTAATTTTTGTACTGCTCAACTTTTTAAAATTAGGATGTACGATGTGATTGCTTCAATGATAAAATGAACTTTATATAACTCATGACATGGAAAGGATGATCAGCTAAGCTTTGCTTCAGGAATCTTGTGCTGAAGCGATTACTGAGGTGTAATATATTCTACATGGTTTATACTCTTTACAGGAAACATCAGATCTATTCTTTTAGAAAAACTTGCCAGTGTAGGAAGAGTTCACTATGAATTACTTTTTTTAGGTTCTTGCTATGGAGACCAACCATGCTGTTGCAGATAAGGGTGTGGGGGGGGGTGTCTAATGTGTTTATAAATGACTGTGAATTATCATGTTTTCCCCGTGAGACCCAAATTTCTAAACTGAAGTATCTCTTTAAACTCCAGTTCAGCTCCAACACCTGTTTCTTAGATCATACTGCTGTAATTCTTTTTTTCTTGCAACATAAATTCTGTCACTGGGCAACCAGTAGGCAGTCTGATACGCTGACTTTCACCACTTAAAATAAACATTGTGTTTGCAGAAAATGGAATTTATAAAATTTGGTTGCAGGAAGTATAAAATAGGTTTTGAATTACTTGGAGGGAACACAGGTCACTTGTACTACAGAGAGTTGGCTACCATAATTTAGAAATGACTGCTTGAAGAACCCAGTTATTTTCTTCAGTAAGATATGGTAAATAGCTATTGAGGATGAAAGAAACCTGTTTCAGTTCTACAACGCCCCAGTCACCACAAAGAACTAAAACTGATGAGGAAATAAATAAACTTTCTTGAAATGTGGTTCTCCTAGCATTTTTGCATAAACTTTCCTTATTCTGTCTCTGATCTAATACATACAGCCAACTACAGGCAAAGATGTATTTAAGGTAAAAATGCTTTGGACCTGCTGAACTGAAGACTAAAACCCAGCAAGCTTAACTTACACAGGAAAGGAAATACCTATTTCTGCCTTTGGTGTTTTATGCATATAGATATTTTCCCCAGATTTTACATAAAAATATCCATATTTGCTTCTGCTCTGAGATACAAGTGCTCGTCTGACATGCTCTAATTTGTTGCAGTATTACAACTAATGTTCTGGCAAGTTTGAAAATCTGACAAAGCAGGAACTCTTCAGATTTGGAGAAGAATTTTTTCCTCTCAACTTTTGTTTGTTTTCTAACAAATAAGTCCATCTCTGTCTTGATGTTCCAAACTAAGGTCATGTATGCTAAGTGGCACAGGTAAACTTTCTTGTGGCAAGGAAAAGATGCTGCTGAAATAAGTGAAGATTCACCCTGGTTAATGTTGCTATAAACCGTATTTTGCAATGATTACCACGTGAGTAAATTTGTGCACATGTGCTTTCCGAACCAGCACATCCTTTTCAAGGAAATGTGTGGGTGCATTTATCATTCACTGAAAGATTCAGAGTGGTTACACTGATTTATTGTGAAATGCTGTGGCTAATGAATTAGTATGTAGAGGTGTTGGTGTTAGAAGTGGGAGGGAGATGTGACGGCAATTCAAGAAATGCACTTATATTATTAGTGTTTTCTGCATTTACCAGGGTAGGCCTGCATCCTTTAAGCTTACTTTTCTTCCAGTTGGCATCAAACGCTACATATTAACCTTATCTTTTTGGAGTTTAGTACCATTGACAAGTATGTCTCAAATTAAACCGCAGAATGCGGCATCCCTGGCAGCAGTGGCTGGTTATTAATATTGTGAACCCGCACAGGGCTTCTGGAGAGATGCTCCTGCGGGGCTGCATTGTGCTTGCAGGGAGGAGATAAACCTGCCACTTCTGAGGAGCTTTTGATCACTGTGTCCAGCCTTGCGGCATCCTAAGCACCGTCTCTTATAATTTGTCTTTCTGTTCAGCCTGAGGAGTTGGTGCATATTATTATTCTGTGTCCTAATGCTGAACAAGTAACAGGCATTTTTGCTGTATCTGCTTGGACTCTAATCCCCATTTTTATGTAAAGAGCAAGCGAGTTTTCTGCAAGAGCAGGAGAGCAGTATTTTTGTGGTTGTGGTTTTGTTGTGTTTTTTTTTTCCTCCTTCAAGCAATGTGGATACATTCCTGCAGCAATATACAAATAATTAAGATCTGAGTTGGGTCTTCAGATATCTTCCTATCTCACCCTCCCTTTGTGAGACACCATTAATGAACTTTATTTATGCTCTTGCTCTAGGGAGGTGTTGACATGTAATTTTCATCTGTTTTTGTTTCCACGAGATAAAAGAAGGTGGAGGGGAGAGCTGCTGGCTGTATAGTTGAGGAAGCTGGAGCATTTCAAAGACTTTATCTGGAGTGTTTCGTAGAAAATATAGATGTTGTGCCCAGACAGTATGAATCCGGAGGCCTACCCAGGTGGAGGTTACGGCTCATGCCATTGCCACTGCCAGCCCAGTGTGCGGCTATCCAGCTGGTGCCATTCTGGGCACTGCCAGCTCTGCTCTGCCTGTCAGGGGCCGAGCAGAGGGGCTGCTGCCAGACCGGCACCTTGCTGTGGCTGCCTGCCACGCCAGCAGCCCTGACACCTGCTCCAGGCACTCTGCTCTGGCCTAGCCTGAGGGTCGAGGGCTGGAGTGAACAGCAGCTCCCCAGTGAAGGGGGGGATGCCCCAGAAGAAGCCGTGTTAGCTTTTCTCTCAGCAGCCTGACCTGCGGTTGCAGACTGAGCCATATCGGAGCTGACCTGACCAGAAAAGCCACAGCTGTATTGGGCTGGGAGTATGTTGGTGACTCAAGGCCCTGACATCCATTGCCCCAAATGCACTCACCACATCAGCTGTGCTCTGTGCTTGCTACTGGAGTAGCAAGTGTTGAGTGGGTAGTGATGTGTGGGTTGCCCTGCCAGGCCAGGGAAGGGGCTGGTGGGGAAGCAGCAGGTGTAGTGTGCAGGCAGGAGGGTGACAGTGTGCTGCCAGGCTGGGGGCCCTGCCCAAGACACAGAGCAAGACTTGAGATTCATGTAATATCACTATGGTAAAAGTCAGTTCTTAGTCCTTTTAGTACTGGTTGGCTTTGTGTCCACGTGGAACTGCAGGAGCACTGCCATGATTACTGCCTCTCACTAAAACAGGCTCCTTTACGTGGAAAGCAGTGGAGGTTAAGGAGCTGAAATGCCAGGTTTGAAAGGCCATAGCTAGAATCAGATGTAAGGATGTTGTTTTGCAAATATTTCCGGGAGTAGCAGCTAACTTTGAAGGAGTACTTACACGTCAAAGAGTAGTGCAAGGGCTTACTGTCATTCTTTTTTTTTTTTTTTTTTCAAATCGAACTAGGCCAAAAAAGACAATTTACATAAGTCATTTGACCACGTTGCACTAGAATGGCAAGTAGGTGGCAGTAGGACATACTAGAAGTAATATGCCTCGCTGTGCTGTGGCTTGGCTTAGTCAGCCTTGTATAAATAGGCCTGATGGGTGCTCAGTGTCATCAGAAGATACGTGCCTGTGTTAGTGACCTTCCAAGCATGCATTACCTTATAAAAAAAACAGCTGAAAAAGACAGTTGTAAAAATTTAACTGCTGTAACCTCTCCATGGTGTTGTGGCTAGTGACTGAGAATCATGGGGGGTTGTGGATGTGTCATCCATCAGTCTTTCTTGACAAATGCTGTAGTTTAAACAGAGATGTGTGTTACAAAACCAAAAAAAACCCAAACAAAACCAATATCCCAAAGGACAGAGACAAGGCAAAATGAAATCTCAGTTGTTTTGGCACATGTGCTATGGGGCCTATTGCAAACTTTTCTAACTTTAATTACATATATAGTAAGGAGTCGGATTACTTCAGTTATGGATTGGGGTCAAACAATGATGCATCATCAATGGAATTCTTGCAGTGCAATACACAGGTGCCCACATGCCAGCCAATGAGTTGATAACACAAATGAAGTTCTGCCTCAGTGGACCAGTCCATTTGCCTCTGGGTTTGGTTTTAAATACATGATCTATTTATCTTTTGTCCTTATTGCATGCGTTGTTACTTAATTGTGCAGTGCCTCTAAATGTCTTGGGATTAATATTCACAATGCACTCCAGGCAAATTTAACTAGCCATGTTGCCAAATTGTAATGCCTGACTTCTTCATCACTATTAAAAATGAGCATTGAGTACTGAAGATTTGGCTGAGATTTCCTGAGTTCCCACTTTGAAGTAATGTGATGAACCACCAGTTTACAAGTGCAGACGTTTTCTGACACACACAAGCATATCAAATGTAGTCACCTCATTATTTTGTTATTGTCCTAGTACTACTCTCATCACTTCAAACCCTATAAAATGCAGGCTGCTTGACCAAGATTGCTGTTGAACAATGCTGTTTTATTAACATGCACATCAGCAGCAGTCCTGCTGGGGCCTTGCTGCAGTGTATGAGAGGTAAACAGTAGCTGTAAAAAAAGTCCTTTACGAACAAATTCAGGTGTGAGATTACTTCCTGCCTTTTTTCTCTTATATGGGTTGAGTACGTATCAATACACTTCCGTTTACCAAGCAAATATGAAGCCCTCAAGAGTATAAGCTAGGGGTTAAAGTAGACTTTCTAAGACTGTAGAAAGGATTTTTTCTTCCACAGATTTTCTCATCCATGCATATTAGAGAACAGACGTTTTTCACTCTGCCATTGGCAAAGAAATTCACCATGCTTAATCATATTACTGTCCCATGACTCAGCAATAGTTGTGCTATTGTGTCTCAGTATTCTGGTTGACATTGACTGCTTAATCTCCAGCATGAAATTTTAGGAAGGCTGGTAAGGTCAGTGATTCCTAAATGAACAGCTTTTTGTTGCAGGTCTGGAACTTACCTCTCTTGATGTGGCAAGAAGATGGAGCAAGAAAAGAGGTTATGTTAATGTATCTTTGTGAAGGGCTTTCTCAGTTTACGAGTTTGAGAAAGCCTTGCAAGAGCTTCCCATCACAAACTGTTGATAAAAGCTGGAGTCCTATCAACACATATATTATATCACATATATCAACACAAACATTATAATCATAGTCACAGATTTTTATTTTTTTTTTGGGGGGGAGGGTGTCATTTCTTTCAGATGGCGGTAGTCTGTAGTATTAAACAGTTGTATATTTATGTCAGTATGTTAAATTTAAAAGAGCTTGTAATCAGAGTTACAGTCAGGAACACCAATAAACAATTCTGCAAAAGTCAGATTGGTTAAACTGGCTTTACTGCAGGGTCTCTTGTGCAGAAAGGATTGATTAGTTATACAAAGTGAATAATGATAAAGGAGCTGTATCCTACCATCGCTCTTTCATTCCATTTTTACCTTTAGCTCAAAGTGACTAGAATCATAGAAGTTCAGCTGGAAGTGTCAAAAATTCTAACTGTAGATTAGAACTTTTATTTATTAGGCACTGATAAAATATACAAATCTGTGATATGAACTTTGAAGAGTCCAAATAAACAGAACCAAAAATTTGAAATAGGTTCAAGTGTTTTAGTCTAGTTCTTTCTTTTCAGCTGGGTTGTAGTTCTCATTTCATCTGAAGCACCCTGCCTGTCTGTCACTTTTGCAATACTGAAGGCAGATCCAGGTATTTTATCTGAAGTATTATACTTCATTATGAATGCTTTTGCTTTCTGTTAGTTTAATGTTTCTCTTCTCCAAGGTATTTCTCTGTAATTAAATCTGTTAAAAGGTTTTTTGGCCAAGTTTATGATTAAGAATAGCAGGATATACAGAAGTACCTGGAAGAATCAAAGCATGTATAAATTAAGATGGACAAAAAAGATGTCATTGATATGTTTCCCACCCACAGAAATTGAACAAAAGCTATTTTGTAGAGAGACCAGCATGAACTAAGTGCCTGAAAGACAAAGCTTTACAAGGTACTTGTAAAGTTCAAGGCTATAGTAAACACTTTGAAGACTAACTGTCCTTAGATCCTGTTGGTTTAACAGGAAAATCAGTAGCAGCATAATGGGCTATGGATAGGCAAAAAAAATTTGTTAGAACTCAGCAATACTCTTAAAACACAAATTCACTTAATGGCAACTGAAAAGTGCTAAAAGGCACCTGAGTTATGGTTTACACATTTAAAAGCTTCTAAGAAGTGCAAGGGCCTAGGATTTAAAAGCAAATATTTTTAGAACTATTTAACTTAGTCTAGTTAATCACAACCAGGAAGAATTACAGATTGTAGAAAACTGCAGTTTGCCAGCACAGTTTTTTCACTTGTACTGGGTCTCTGGTAGGCAGTAGTTTCCATTATTGCTCTGTGTATTTCAGCCATTTAGAGCAGAATGTAGAATGAGTTTCCTAGCATCGCTTCCTTAATACTTTACATAAGCTTATGTAAGACTTTCCTCTGTATTTTAACTGTGTGAAGGGTATTCTGAAATGTTAGCCTCTTGATTGCTTAGAAAACTTTTAATCTTCACGTAACCAAAGTGGTTTTATTTATTTATTTATTTATTTTAATCTTGGATGATCTTCTGTCTTGTACATGTGCTTTTCTTTTTCCTTATCCTGCTTCCATTTAAGACCTGTATTAAATCGTCAGCCTATAGCTCCCAGTGGTTGGTTTGACTCTTTCTCTGTTTTTAACTGATAGAAAAAAAATTAGATCCTAGTTTAAAAGGTTTGTCTATTATACACAAAATACTGCAAATAAAATCTCGGTTGTGGGAGGATACTGAAATAAAGACCATAGAAAATAGGTGTTTACACTGCTATGATCCAAGTACCCTTCAGAGGTGTTCCGAAACAGCTTTTATTTTTGCTAAGGGTGCACTGCAACTTCAGTGTGGCTGCAACTGCTGATCCTCCTGGTCTTTGTTCCTTTGCAGCAAAGACGTTGGCCTGTAGTTCACTCTTGATTAATCTTCCATCAGTCTTTTTTTCTTTTCATGTGGCAGTGTCAATACTTGTATACTAAACAGTCCTTCTGTCGCATTCTTTCCCTTCCTCCAGCATTTCCACAGATGGATTTGCTGCATTTCATCTTCTAGACAAACAGTTCTAACTCAAAGATAAAGACCTTGCTCTGAGCTGTTAGGGTATGTTCAGTACATAAATAAATCCACTAAAGTAATTTGAAATCCATAGACCACCTGACCAATATATGGAAAAATAAATTTCTTTTTAGTACTATGAATCAATGTGAAAAAGAAAAAACTATTGAAAATATGCATATATATATATATATATATTTTTTTTTTCCCTAAGAAATTGGACTGTGGCATAATTGGAAGATATATGGCAGGTTGCTGTGAAACAGGTGAAATTTCATGTAGATCCCAAGATTATTCTCTATCAACTGCTTTTGTGTTGAAAGGATTTTTTAAAGATAATGCTGATCTTGTTTCACTATATTATTTCTAGCCTAAATGTTGACATAATTGAGTTTAAATTAATGCAGTTAAACACCAAAAATCCATCTGCCAAACTTCTTTCCAACTCAGTCGGGGTTGGATAACAGCATGGTTTATGGAATGTGATCTTTTTATGGAAAAGTTATGTTTGATGAAGCTTTAGAAAAAAATTAACTCTTTTCTCTACACTTTGACTTGAATACCTGATTATAAATAAATCCAAATTTTCAACTGGAAATCAGGATACATGAACATCTGCAAGTTAGTAGTTTGAGGTTTTGTACATTTGTAAATAAACCACCATCAACTTGTAATATCAAATCTTGCACAGTAGTAATCAGAGACATATGTAAATGTTTGGAAACACAGTTTTGAAGCTTTAAATACTTTAAATTTAGGTTGCCTCTTAAAAAAATCACAAGACTTCCTCATGAAACAAGCAACATGTAAATTGCATTGTGTGAATTTAAAAAAAGTTCTAATATGGAAATTTAAAGCTATGGAAAAAATTATCGCTGATCAGCATTCCAATGAGATCCATAGCTGTGTTCTGTAGAGTGTGAAATTCTGTTTCGCTCTGCCCTAAAGTAAACTGAAAAATGGTATGCAGTTGGTCCTGATGTGTGAAGCTAACTAGGCTGTGAAAAGCAACGGAAAACCTTTCATTAATTAAGGAAATTTCCTGGTAAGGTAGAAAATTATAGCTGATACAACTTTAAGAATTAAAACAAATAACTGTTTTGGATACTTTTGAAATAATTTCTAATGTGTCTCCTCCACAAGTCTTAAATCCTTCTTGGATTCATATTTACCTTGATTTAAAAACAACCAAGCAAAGCAACCCCCAGAACCCCTGAAAACAACTTATAGTGAGTGTAGGGACTCCTGGGAGTTGTGTAAAAGTGTATTTAATTAAGTGTATTAGGTACAGTTTTAGTAATAGAAAAATACTATTTAAGCGGTATTATCTTTCAAGATGTTTTCTTTAATTATAAAAGGGTTGAATCTGACAAAAGGTGAAAGAATACACAGATACAGAAAAAATAATGGGTAAATTGTGAGGTTACAGTGGGAATAAATGTGCCAGTTATGACTGATAAAGGAACACAAAGACTTAAGAAGTACTTGAATTCATAAAACATGTGCTTTGTACCTGGAACATCCGTTAATTTCTTTCTTGATGGCTTACAATTAGTGGCCAGATAGTTTAGTTTACTCCTGAATAGCCACCTCCTTATTTCAACAATTCAGCCTGTCAAAGGAAAGTCATTAGTAAGCACCGCTGGCTAAATGCGAACAAATGCTTCTTTACGCTGCTTAATGTGCTCTTTTAAGCAATTACAGCGTTCCTTGGAATTGCAGGAAAATTTAAATTGTTGGTTAGGTAACAAACCAAAAATCACATAATGTTCTCGAAGGCACAAAAACCCCATCAAAACCTAGATGGATTTTCACTGGGATCAAAATCGAAATGAGATATAGATTTACCAAAAAGCAAGCACTTCGGGACATAGATTTACTTGCAGGATTAGGTTCTGGTATTTGAGCATTATTGCTGGGCTTTGAAATGTAAAGGTGCAGATAAACAGTTCTGGTGCCTGACTTACCTCCTGTAAGCATCGTTATGCGTTTTCGGATAGCCTTTGCTTCTCCCAGTTCCCTCTGTGAGAAATGAGTTTTAAGTTTTGCTTCAGCTACATTGTACCCTTTGGTCAGAATATACACCCTGAAAGGGGCCTAGAGATAGTAACGTCTCACGGACTGGTCTTTCCCGATAAATAACCAATATCCTTGTGCTATTGAATTCTGTGTTTGGTCAGCAGAATGTTACCTGGGCAAAAGAAACAAAGGGGAAAAAGCAGCTCTCAAAAATGAGAACTTAAAGAATAGGGGGAGTATCGCCAAAACCGAAGACAACCGGGATGGAACATAACATTGTCAAAGGGGGGCTGTGAAGATTAACATGTGGGCTGGGTTCATCTAGAGGACAACTGATGAGGAGGAAGATACGACCACCTGCTGAAGCAAACGACCACCAGAGTGCTTGTAATTACTAACGATGGACAGAAGGGGTTAAAAGACCAGGGGAAAGCTCGTAGTCTAATCACCTGATCAAAGGAGTGAGTTCTTGGAATGGGAGTGTTGAGACCTTACAAGGTAAAAAGGTGTAAATTCCATCTCCGGTAGGTTAAGCGGTCGGGAAAGTTGTGAGCTCTAACTTCTCAACCAACGAGAGGGGAGACAGGAACATAAGCGACTGGGGTAAAATGTATAAAAACCTAAAAATGAAAAGAGAATTTGTGCATCTAGCCTGGAGGTGCACCCGATTCAGCGCCGTTTCATAAAATTTTAATAAACCCCTGTTATACTTTGTTTCTAACCTTTGCCTCGATGACTTTGTCCTCTCCCACATTCTACATGTGGGTGTTTCTCACACCTTCAGTGGTTTCAGTATGTGAGTTCGTAGTACACAGATCTTGGATGGAAAGATCTCTCCCAGGCTTTTCCCACAGTAACTCCTTATTGCTTATGAAACTTCCCATTAAACTGTTTACTTCACATGAAGATCTCTGCTGACTACAAACTTACTACAGCGTGTTTACGAATTGCTACTTCTCTAGAACAGTTGGAACCTGATCCATAGTTGAATCTCCTCAGCAAAACAAATAAAAAAAAGAATGCTTTTATTCTATATATAAATGCTATTGGAGAGACGGTTACAGCAGTAAGTGCCACCCTGATTATTTGTGTAAGAATCTGAAAGGCATTAGGAAGATTTTAATAATATTTCTCACAATATATTTACTCTTTAAGGCTTTGTGTATTCATGCTATGAAAGGGGAAATTATGGCACTAAACTGAATTGGATAACTGGGATGTTTTTTGGGAAGTGAAACATTGATATTTTTGTCAAGGAAGTCCTGTCACAGGTCTGGTATTTGTTTGGCATTAACTTCAGTATGGTTTATGTCTGTGAACATAAACCAGTGCATCCAGGTAATTGTGGAAGAAACTTGCTGAGATAACAAGCAAGGAACTGTGTATTACCTGTCAAAGAAAACTTTGTTTCAGTTAAGCTAGAAGAGTATCAGAGAGGCACTAGTTTTCATTTTAGATCCTGTTGACAGGGTGGTTAAAGAAGCAGAACACGGGAGGTACTGTCTCCTGTTTGTAAAAACATATGGTAACAGTCTTGATAATGGAATCACAGAATTTTCATGGTTGGAAGGGACCTCTGAGATAGAGTCCAACCAGACACACACCAAAAAAAAAACCAAAAAACCCCAAAACAAACAAACAAACAAAAACCAACCAAACAACAACAACAACAAAACAAAAACTACAAACAAACAAAAAAACAAACAAAAAACAACAAAACCCACCACAACAGAAACCCCAAAGGATGAGATCCATTGTTTTATATGCTAATTGCCTAAGAATATATAAGAAGTAAAGAAGAAAATGTGTTTTAAGAAATTAATAAAAATAGGAGTTAGACTTTCAGGTCTTCAGGTCTGTCTGGAGAGGTGTGTCCTTAAGTAACTTAAGTGCTTTCAGCAATTTCTGTATCAAGCCTGTTTACAGGAAATTGGTGTGAAAAATGATTCTGTACTTAATGGTAACCTAAGATAAGGATAGAATAAGAGCAGTTATTCAGTGCCTGGAACACTTTTGAGTGTATCTTTAAAAAAGATGTATGTAATATTTGTTAGAAAACTCCATTATATGAGTAAAGTGGTAGAATCATCATCAGAACTCACTTGAATTAAATGAAGGTTTTCACTGCATGAGATTCACTGTTGGGCCTGGCTGCCCAGTGAGCTTTCATGTGAGAAAAGAGATATTCTACAGTAAACAGAATTTTGTTTTATTCCTCAGCTGGGTCAGTTCTTGGCTACAAACACATTGGGTTGCTATTGATTGTGTTGCTGTTGCACAGGAGAAACTTGAGGTTATTAGATATTGTTATATAGGCCCTTTACAGAGATCAGAGCTTCTTGCCTTATTTATAACCCATATCTAGGAAATTACCAAAAGTAGCTTCTTACTGGGTGGTAGATGATCATCAAAAAAGTAATTTGTGATAATCCCGAGCTGCAGGTAAGGGAGGACTCACAGACAGGTTCCCAAACAGAAATTAGTTAACTTTTAGATAAAAAAAAAATAATATTAGGAAAGGAGAAGATTGAAACAAGGGTTTTTCTTGTCTGGGATGGCTAGAGAATGCAGAATGAAGAAAAAGAATTTATTTTTTTTTTAAATTGCCTGTTTAGATGTGGGAGGCATGTCGAGCATAGAAGAGACAGTTAAGACTTGTGAAATTTATATGCAAACTGAAAGGACATAAAATACAGTGACAGTATTGTATGGATCATAGCAGGGACTGGTACTCCTTTATAGGAAGGTGCTTTATCTACTTCATCTAGGTTCTACACTAGTAGTTCTTGCACACTAGTAGTTTGAATTTTATTTTTTTTAATTTTTTTTTCCCCGTCCACCAAAACTTTTCTGAAGCCAAAACACTCAGCTTATTGTATCCACAGAGCAGGATATTTAGTCTGGTGGAACTCCACCAGACTAAAAAACAGTTTTAAAGTTATGGTAATTTTGGGGCAGGTGGGTGGAGGTGTCATCTTTTGACTAATCTGAATTTCATTAATGGCATTTCCCTATCCCCATGGCATGCTTGATGTAAATTTCTGACTCGGTATTAGGAGAAGCTTTTTCCTTGTGAAGGCAATGATGTGTTGGAGGAGGTTTCTGGGAGGTGTTTGGCACTCTCCATCCTTGCGTGATGTGAGGTTTTGCATCTGCCATCCTTGCAAGACCAGACTGGACAAACCCCTGAGCAACCTGGTCTCACCTCGGAGCTGCTTCTGCTTTCAGCAGGCGGTTGGACTGGAGACCTGCTGAGGTGTATTCCAACCTGATCCTTTGAAACTCAGACTAGAAAGAGGTATATATTTAACAGTAAATTAAGCTTGTGAAAGGAAGAATTTGGGAGTTGTTGTAGTAGATTCTTCATTGTTGGATACTCTCAAGTGAGAACTTGGTTTTCATCTGAAAGTCCCTCTAGTTTACATAAAGATTACTTCAGGGGACTCTTGTAGCCTATTTTATAATGAGGGTAGACTCAATGATTGTAATATCCGTTGGAACTTTATAAATGCCTGTTTTTCCCATTGAATGTTTTTCTTCTAGAGTGTTTCTTTTTGTAACTTTGATTCTTGGTTTCCCGAAGACATTTTAGTCTCCATGTATTTTATTATATGCAAAAGGCACATTGCTGGCTGCTATTTATTCTGCCTACAGTTTGATAGAGATTAGGGAACAACTCACATGGAAAATGCACAGAAATTTTCCTGAAGCCAGTTGAATACAAATAATTCTCATTTGTGTTTGCTTTTCTGTATTTAAATTTTCTACTATGAGAAATTAAAATGTGACTAGTGGGGTGTGAAAGTTAGGGAAATGGCGTTTCAAATCAAGCAATTCAGTTAAAGGATTTAGAGCACCTGCATGAAAAGCCACCCTTTGGATTCGCTGGGGAATTTAATATGAAATAAAGAACGCTCCTTGCTTGGAAAATAGCCTAACTGGATAGAAATGAGCTGAAATCCCCAGGAGAAAACTAAACTAAAAATGTGATTCTGGCTAAGATATTAATGACCTATGAACAACCCTTAGAAAGATTCATGGAGGAAAATTCTAATCCAGGTGTTAGAGAGAAAACATGATCTAACAGATACAGATCTTATGTGGTGTGGATGTGGGAATGCATTTAGTTTTGCCTCTTGTGTGATGTGAATGAAACCTTTCTCCCATCTTTCCTGTCCTATGGGCAGCTGGTGAAGCAGTCTAGGAAGCTGTGTATCTGTGCCATGTCAGGCACAATTGGTATTGTAATGTAATGTCAGTAATAATGTAGAATGAGACAACGGAACAGAATAATTCAGAGAAATTGGGAAAACTTTGAGGGGCCTCCAGGAGTTCGGGAACAACCTGCTAAAGCCTTGCTACCAAAAATAGTCTTTGTATCCCAAACCAGTCCTCTGGGTTAGCAATTCCTAAAAGAGTCAAAGTAATTTCAAGTGAGACTGTCCAGTCTTATAAGATCCTTGGTTTTGTAGCTGATGTTTGCTACCCTAGGAAGTTGAGCTGGTTCTTCTGTTTGGGATTGCTCTCTAGAGCACAGAATGACTACAGTTTAAATGCTGTGAATAACACTTAAGTCAAGGCAGCCTTTAAAGTAAAAGCAAAAATGAATTTATTTTACTCCAGTGAAAAACTTACTAAAGCAGTTACGTTTAGGGACTGCAATACAGAGGAATAAACAAATACTTATAGCTTTAAGGCAGCTTCTAGCTTTTACTTTAGGATGTTTCCTCCGTTCCCTTCCATTACCTGATTGTCAAATTAAGCTGGCTATGAAGATATTTCATGTAGCTCTTGTGAGCTGGGATCCATTTATTTGTAAAGCCCCATTCTTAGGCTTGTTACCTCCAAAATAAATATCAACTTGAGGTGAAATAGTAGTTTTTTACATTCCTTTTTCTTAGTTGTGTTTCTTTTTAATACAAACTGACTCTTATGTGTCCCCACTGATTGCAACTAATGCACTGGCACCCTGAATTTGTCTCCTGCCTGTTGAGTTCTGCCTGGTACAGTTTCCCTGCTGTCGCATATAGATCGCATTCGAATTCTTCAGCAAGGCAGGAAGACTTGGTTTAATATTTGACTAATCTATAAACAGAACTGCTTATGCAATATGCCTTTGTTTGGAAGGGTCGACTTGGATACCATTTGTATCTGGTCTGGGTGTATGGCAGGCTGCGTACATGTGCAGTTTAGAAAAAGGCACTTTACAACTTTCATTATAATGAGTTACACTTGAGCAAGATGCATGCAGGTCATCTCAAGATAGAGTTTCTAGTCGTATTAACAGGTTAGGTAATTTGAGGATACCAGAGTACCAATTATTGCTTGCTGGGACTAGTGTTATGGCTGTTGCATAATTTTGGTACTTTCTCACTAAAGAGAAAGAGCTAGTGTGCTCTCATGAGAAACGAGTAATGAAAAAATGGCGCTCTGTCACATGGTTGTTATAAAGAATAATTAATGTTTGTAAGCACTTGGGGATTTTTGATTGGAAGTTGCAAAGAGAGCAAAATGAGCATATGTTGCTTTCCACTGTTAATAACAGTTAAGTAACACAGAAGATGGTAGTGGTTTGGAAACAAGTGGCCAGTTTGGCTGTATTGGCTAAGGAAGGAACAGATCTGAGGCATGGCTTCAATACCCTCCTTTCATTGGAAAGTCTAGTATTTTTTAAAAATTCAGTTTCATATGACAGCATATTTGATTAACAGCTAAAATGGGAAAGCAATAAGATAGTATATCTTTTGGACTAGAAAGCTGCCTGCACTGTATACTAATATATTCAGTGTTCTGCTTTGCACTGCTGGGTTTGGAGCTCGGAAAACTGTATGTTTGACTGGCAAATGAGGCATAGTAAGATTCAGTGGAAAAAAAAGATGGATGATCCAGTGTGGCTAAATGGAACAAACTGAGCACAGTTTGAACACAGCTACAAAAGTTACTATCGTTATATTACTTTTGTTCCAGTTTTGATAAGGACAATACTACTCTTCCTTTGTGCTTTCTTCCAGAGAGTTCCCAAGATAGTTAGAAATCTATTGTTTTGGTAAGAATCGCTATTGCAGATTTGATTATTAGAGCTCTTAAGTATTTCAGGGTTAGAAAGAATATAACGTCACCCAGCTGATTTTGCCTTTCTTTGTGCACATTGCAGAAAAGAGATGTTTTGAAAACAGAAGAGAATCTGGCTGTATGGTCTCAAAAAAGACTGTGCAGATACCCTGTTTATTTTGCCTTGTTATACCAGGAGTCATTACATGGGTCATAAACCTATTGCTAACCTCTTTCATTCCCACTATTGTGGTCTTACTCATAGCCAGCTGAAGAGTGCTTGTTACCTCTGACCAGTCCTGTTTCTTTTCTAGAAATCTAGGAAGCTATTGAGGTTAAGTTCTTTTATTCATTAGAAAGTCAATTTCCATTTAGAAGGTATAACATCTGTTGTTAAAACATAAAGTATTTTTTCTTTTCATAGCTACCAGCTATGAAAAATAAAAGTTGCTCTGATGGAATAAATTGAACATTCCAGTACATCAAACTTTAACATAAGTGTCTAGCAGATCAGAAAAGAAAAAATCAGAAAAGACTAATTTAATTAACATAATGGGCACACTCAGTAGATCAATTTCTGAGTTTTCCTGGGATTGTGTACTGCACAGAAATTTTGTTTATTCTGCTATATATCAAATGATATTTGCTACTTAAGTAGATAACTGTAGAATCTGTCAGTTGGACCAAAATAATTAGCAAAACTTAAAAATATTCCTGTTTTGCCCCCAAAAGTGATTTGACTTAATTCTCAAAGAAATTTAGATAAAATATGTTGTTCTTAGATATTCTTAATGTATTAATTACAGTCTATGTTTTTAAGCAAAACTAATTAATTAATTAATTGATTAAAGTTGTTTAACATTTTTTTCTGGAGCAAGGATCAGAAGTCTACAGTGTGCATGTGGAGATGTTTTGATTAGTTTTTTTTTAATTGTTTTTTACTGAAAGAAGTAGGGGCAGGAAAAAGGAACCTACATCCTTATTGGTACTGTATCTTACAGCTGTTTACAAGGTAAAGTTGCATCTCTATTGGATGCTCTCTGAGGGTGTCCTGCTTCTTGCTCTCCTTCTTGCCTTATGCAGCCCTTGACATCACAAAAAAGTAGGGAACAAAGTAATTCTATAATTAGTAGAGAATTACTTATATGTACTTTTAAAGTTACGCTTTTATCACTAAAACGGAAAGGAACCAAAGTGTTTATGCACCTATTTGAGACAGTTTCTCAACTAGAGAAGGGATCCTAGAAAGGATCTAACAAAAAATTCTCAGATGGCTTTCAGATGGCTAATTTTGCAAGTTTTCAAATAAAGAATCTCTATCACTTGTAAGGTCTAGATAGACCTTTGATATGTGGAAACATGAATTCATCCGACAAATCTTGTAATGTGCAATAATCAAAATCAAGTGATTACTGTGGTTGGAACAATGGGTTGTGCCCTTCTGTTTCTTGGAGAGACTTTGCAGCTTCAGATTCATATACAGCCTTATTACAGAATGCAAACATAAAATATATCAGAGTTTGGAATTATACTAATTTGAGGAAGTGCCACTGTTTTTGTGGAATAATTTTACATTTACTCCATTAAAATAAAGGGAAGAGAGCTTTCAAGTGTGAGTAAATTTAAAGGTCATATTCCATCCCACCCCCAAAACCCAAGTGCCCTTTTCTGCAGTCTGTTGACTTTTAAGTTCCTGATATTTCTCTTGGCAAATTCCATTTTGAATTCAGTTTCTGTTTTGCACAGCATAATAAATAAATAAATAAATATATGCACATGCTCTATGGCATAATGAAGTGTTATTGTAGTTCTGACTTCGTATTACACAACTGTAAGTGAATTCAGTCAAGGCAAGCAGGCAAAGGTCACTGTCATCTGAGAGTTGCTAAAGGTCACAAGTGCCAGGACTACAGGCATTCCTTTTGTTAGAATAACACCACCATTAACAAACTAGAAACTGCTTTATTTTAGTGCTTGAAAGAACTGTAAAATTCAAGTATGCAATACCTTAAGGATGAGAAACAATATAGTTAATAGATAGATGGTTTGTCTGGTTTTGTGCGTGTAGGTCAAGGCTTCTGTTTGGCAGAACACTGAAGCGACTGCTTGAGTCCAAAACATGCTGAATTCTCATACAAACTTTCTCAAGGTAGTTGCTTCCCTAAAAATTTAGCCTGTATTGAAGTGTTTCTGAAACATGGGCTAAGTTTTTGTATGTTTTCTTGGAGTGTTCCCTATGGAGTGGTTCACTATTTATTAAAAGTGGGATTAGTATTACAGGCATTTAAAATATTGATTCAAGTTTTTTGCATAGATAACTCTTGCCTCAGAAGGATTTGTTTTCAGGACTGTAATAGAAAACAAGATGATCAAATTGACTGCTATATTTAAATGTCAAAAAGAATATTCTGACCCTTGTGAGACTTTTGTGTGTGTGATATTCTTTTCTGTGTATTTTAACTGTAAATTTCAGCACAGAATCATAGGGGTTGGAAGTGACCCTCGGAGATCATCCAGTCCAACTCTTCTGCCAAAACAGGTTCACCCAGAGCTTTTGTGTAAATGACATAAAAGCACAAACTGGCATGTGCTGAGAAAAGATAGTAATTGACATTTGAAACAAAATAAACCCTCAGCTGGGTCTCTCTCTCTCTCTCTCTCTCTTTTTTTTNTTTTTTAAATTTTATTTGTTTTTCTTCAGTCTATCTGGTAACATTAAAATTATCTTTTCAGAGAAGTTAATCAATGTCTTTGTAGTACTTTTTCATCTTAACTCTTGATCCTGCACTTTTCTATTTTCAGTTTCAGCTTTAAGTTCTTTAGAAAGAAAGCAAAGCTCACTATTTTAAGGATAATGCTTCCAATATACTACAACAAATAAATAGGGGGAATTGTTTTTGTTTTATATCTAAAGAACAAATGCAGAGGAAAATCATGTTCTAAAAGTTAGTATCATGGTTATATATACTTTTATAACTGTCATGCTAGATCATGATTGTAGTGTGCACCAAGTTAAGATTGAAGACCTCAAATGGGAGTGGTGCTGCTAGTTTTAGGAGGAGACATTTTGTACTTGACAAGATGAGATAGAGGACACTCTACTGACATAGCTGTTGGGTAGACTTTGAACGGCACTTGTTGAAACTTTTTCCTGAATAATTCCAGGACTTTGATTCAACAAAGCTCTGCCTATTTGCACTGTCATCAGCTTGCAACAGAAAAAATTTGATTGACTTCTGAAGTTCTCTAGCAAAGTGAAAAGTGTTCACCTTCCTCCCCTTTTCTCTAGCCCAACTGCCCCCCCCAACTCCTTTCCTGTAGGCCAAGCCTCCTCTATAATACCCTGTCCTTGATAAATATAATCAATTAGTGTACTGTTTTAGGACTCCTTTCTAAACTGGTGCAAATACTGTTGATAGTTCTATACTCTGCCTTGAAAGTGTTAATGCTTATATTTTTGGTTAAAAGATACTCCCAAAAAGCAGTTGAATACCCCATGGTGTATGGGATGCTGCTTTGAATGAGTTCTAGGATCCTGCTGACTATGCTAATTTGTGGTGAAAGAAAGATTAAGGATCCTGCAAAATTTTGAGGTAGCAACGATTTTAGATTTATTAACACAGAATTAGATTGTATGATTTTTAACAATACTGAATCATTAGCCAGTTATTAGAGTGATTTAATGAAATTTCATATAATCAGTGACTTCAAGATTCAGGAATGGTAAGGTTCACATGAGGCTCATGAGTTTCCTAAATCAAATCAAATCAAATCACACACATACAAATAGGTGTACACACATAGATATAGAGGTTAATTCATGCAATCAAGATGTTTCTGCAGCTAGTAGTAAATTATAGGTCCCAAACAATCTTTGAACCTCAAGAAATCTAACAGTAGTGAATTACTTGCTCTTCCCCTTCATTGGTATTTGTCAGCAGATGATTTTTTTGAACCCTTCTTTGTTGGCATCTGTCAGTGGATGACCTTTGGAATATCACAAAATCTGTCCTGAGAGGCATCCCAGCTCAGGGAGAGATACAGGGTCACAGCCTGCTGTAGTCCTGGAGAGCTCAAAGGGTCCCACTTAAGATCGCTGTTTATAGGACTATGAGATGATTGACTTTGCCCAGTCTTTTCCTATTTTGGCCACAAATTCTGGTACCTTCCAGATTGAGCTACAGTCCAGGTAGCAGGAGTTTCAGGTATGGTTAGGGAGTGCCTAATTGTCCCAATTTACTGCACTTCTAAGCAAGGTAAGAAAGTTCCAGATTGTCTCAACTCACTGCATTTGTAACCAAGACAACACCACAGTGTTGGTTTCTCCTGACATGCCAATGCGGCCCAGGGGGTCTGCACCAGAACAGATGCTAATGAATCCTGGATCCACGGAGGGTCCAGAATTATTATGGTAGGATTTCAATTACAGTTTAGTTAGTGGCTCTCTGAATCTCTACTAAAACTGAAATCAAGTCCGCACTAGGTAGGGTGAAACTCACAGTACTGCTTTTGAAAAAGGATACACTTCCTGTCTCCGTCTTTCTCCACCCTGCAACCCTACTATGTGTTCCAAAATTACTTGCCAAATGCTGAACTCAGATTGGCAGAGCTACTAGAATAATCACAAATAAGTTTTTCTCAGAAGAATCTGTCCTAAGACCTATCTTAGCTTTTGTCAAATTTTCAAGGGAAATATTTCATTTAAATGTGTAAGGCATCTTTTCTTAAATTAGAAGTGATCTTTCTATAATCTCTCTAAGGCAAGGCACAGCCTCCCAGTGCCTTTTCTATTCAGAGAAGCATTGTGCTAAAGCTGTAATACAGAACACTAATGCAATATTTCAGTGTTACCAGACCTCTGACATTTCATTTTGGTTTTGTTTGCTAGACTTTTATTTAAAATGTTGTATTTGACGTGAGGAAAGAGGGAAGAAAGGTCTTCAGGGCTGTTAAAATTCAGAACAGAGAAACAAATAACCACAATGTAATAGGAAAGATTCTTCTTTTTCAACCTCTAGCTCCATGCTCATGTATACAGGAAAAGTCCATGTGGATATTATTTCTGTGGCTCTAGGCAATAATGTACTAAATTTTATTGTTTGCATGAAAGCATGAGGATGGCAGTCTGGAGTGTTTTGTTTTGAGAGGAAGGGAATCCAAGATAGTTTGAACTAAAATGTGCAGATGTGACAGGATGTTCAAATGATTTCACTGGAATACTGAATAAGTAATATTTTGTATCTGATGAGGTCTGAGGTATTCAACAATTATCAGTGCTAAGAGGAATTATTTTCACTTGTTTTCTCATCCTGTAGCAATGATCAGTCAATTTTACCAGCAAAGCACAGACTATTCTGCATAGGCTGAACATAGAATGTTCTGTTCAATTGTGTCAATCTTCCTTGATCTGAACAGCTGGATTAATTTCTAATTACATAATTAACCTTTGGCAGAATGAAGATGAAATTGTAAAGCAGGTCATGCAAAGATCTTTACTGAAGGTTAATTGCCTGTACTATATAACTTCCTGTTTTACTGTACCTTATATAGCGAACCTAAAACCTTAAAGGACCGATGAACAAATGTGATGGTTTGGACAGCAGAGAGGCTTACTTAGTTTCTCCTCGTTTAGCGAGGACAATTAAGCTGACTTGATCTTCCTTCTGCCTGCTGTTTCAGTGGCATTCAACCAAGCAGTAACTGAGAGTTTCTGACATTTGCTCAGCCACATAGTCAAAGAACTAATGCTGCATCTGTTCCTTTGGATTTTGTCTGGAGACGTAACTGTTGTTACAGTATGGCTGTAAATCACTATACTCCATTATACCCCCATAGATCTCTACAAGTGACTAGGCTAATACTGTGATGTTTTGATGTAAGCCTCTATTGACCTTTACTAATGAGTGCCTGTTCATTGCAGTGTTACACTTTATATATTGCCAAGTCATTTCATATTTACAGTACTGAAGTCAGGATTTTTGATTTATAATCTCTGATGTCTAGGAGAGATAATTAAGAAAAGCAAATCTGATAATCTTTGGTAAAATTCTACTTGACACCAATATAAACATTGCAGAAGTTAATTACTGTGGGTTGAGTTGCTTCTGTGTAAACTGATGGAATCAGGTACTGGCACCTTAAATATTTTATCATTTTCAACTATACTTCCTGAAGCTCCTTGTCTGCATAAACTAAAGTTTGTTTTAGGTGAATCAGTAAGACAGAGACCTGCCTAGGACATTTTGGTATCTGCCCAGTCTAACAAAGCTCTCAGAATAAAGCATTTGGGCCCTTGCAAAAAGTAATTTCCTTTTAAGACTTGGATAAAAGTGATTGATTCAAGATGAAATTATGGTGGCTTTTTTGAATAAATGTAAATCATGGGTCTGAAATTTATTTTTTTTTTTGAGATTAAAAGCTTTCTTCAGCAGAATATAGCCATTGGGAAAAAAAAAAAAAAAAAAAACCAAAAAACCACAAAACAACCAACAAACCAAACTATCTCACTGCTGAAGCTCAGAAATTAGATATTTGATCAAGTGAAGATGAACATTCAAAAAAGTACACACTATTGAGCAATATAACATGCTGTCACACGTACTGGTACAGAACATCAATTCTGAGAAAGGTGATAACTCATGAAAAAGCTGAACTCTGAAACCACTAGTAATGATGTCAGATTGCTATGGAGAAGTTTGATTATCTTTAATAGTTGCTAGACACCAAGCATGAAATGATGTTGGCTACAGCCTGGGCTTGGCGACTTATTCCATTTGTCATAAATTATAAATATGAAAGTATGTGGGCTGGTCCAGTATGACCAAATTACTGGAAACAGCTTAGTTGGAGAGGATACTAAGAAGGAAATTAGATATATAATACTTCAGGTAGGGGAGGGCTTTAAGGCAGTATGGTTTGGAAAGTAAAGCTATTTCAATGAAATGGAAGATCTTTTGTAAGGGCTTTTAAGTATGCAAGTGCTTGCTTAAAATAGAAGTAACACTCAGTATATACTCAGGAGCTTGCATAGAGTGTAGGAGCCAATGCTTGCTAATGTATGTACTGTCTTTGCTTACATTTGAGTGTGAATACCAGAATATGTAGCTTCTTCCCTTACCTACCAATGCTGTAACCCTGTCAAAGAAGGCCACCAAATTTGTTAGACACAATCAGTGTGCCCTCAGTGAAGGGCAAATTGGTTGTCATTGATCACTTCCTTATTTTCCATGTGCCTTAACATAGATCCCAGGAGGATCTGCTCCATGACCTTGCCGAGCACAGAGCTGAGACTCTGAGACTCTACCCAGGGAGTAGCTCCGCCTGGGTCTTTCTTTTTTCCTTTTTTAAAATGGGATTATATTTTCCCCTTTGCCAATCAGTGGGAACTTCACCTGACTGCCATGACTTTTCAAATATGATGGATAGTCGCGTAGCAGCTCCATCTGCCAGTTCCATCAGGACCCACAGATGCATCTCTTCAGGTCCCATGGACTTTCAGGTTTCTTAGATGGTCTTGTACCTCATCTTCTCCTACAGTGGGCAATTCTTCATCTCTCAGTCCGTGTCTTTGCCTTCTGTGACTTGGGCAGGGTCACTAGAGCCCTTGCTGGTGAAGACTGGGTCTTTACATATTAACTAGTCAGACAGAAACTTTGATTTTGTGAATACTTAGTTTAGTACTGCTTGTAATAACCTTAGGAAAACAACTCTGATACTCTTTCTGGTCCTACTGTGATCTTTCTCCTCAAATGATCTTGATGCTCATACATCTAGTAGATTCCAGGACCATATGAACAGATAAGATCTGGCAGGCTGTCACCTGGAAGAGACATGGTTATTTTTATGGTTTTGTTCTGTTTCTGCCAGAGCTTGACCTTGAGTTTACAGGTGGTTTGGGATGCTGTTTATTAAGCATGTGTGACTTGAAACAGATGACCTAGAGCTTAAGGTGAGTTCAAACGAAATTTGATACTAGTTTATGTAGCAAGTTCCCCAAACAGTTAAAATTCCTAGCCTTCTGATCCATGCCAGAAGAACAGTGTTTTTAAATTATTTTATTCTAGGTTTTGTTGCACAGAATATGTGACATGGTGGAAAAGGGAAAACAAGGAGAGCTTTCCTCTTCTCTTTTTGCCAGACAATGAGTCTGTGTTTAAGAATGAACTTTGAGTCCAAATTTTATTAGTTGTTGAGGGAAAATGATACTTGAAGACAAAATGCTGTATTATAGAATCTCATATCCAGTGAAGAGTACATGATTGACTTAACTGGGACTGGCAATATCATAGCTAGATTTTATGATGAACTTGGTGACAAAGGTAAGGGGCAGGGGGGAAAAAGACATCTGCAGTTGCAGGGAAGGTAGAATCGCAACTTCCGATGTTAAAAAGGTAAGGATGCTGGTAGGATACTGTTCCTGGATTGTGATTGTGAGAAACAAGTAGATAACAATGTGATGTTCTATCTTTTACTTGCTTACACAACAGAGGAACACATAGTAGTTAAACCCTTTTCTTCTGGGGAAAGAGAAACTCGTTAGGCATTGGTGTGTGCCTCCGGCAAATCTTTCTAAAGTTTTATTCCTGTCTGTACAAAC
Organism: Pedionomus torquatus; assembly: GCA_013398155.1. Lineage (NCBI taxonomy): Eukaryota > Metazoa > Chordata > Aves > Charadriiformes > Pedionomidae > Pedionomus > Pedionomus torquatus. Next base: position 186,896 of record VZRU01002028.1, read on the forward strand.
ACAGGAGCTATCTCTATAGTCTTTACTCTCAGTTGAAGGATTGTATTAGAAACAGTTACAAGAGCCAACTTTTCCAATCTGCTGCTTTGCTTTCTGCAGACTTGCCTTTTTTACCCACTCAGAGTTACTTCATATAAAAAGGTAATCAAGCATTATATGTGATATGTTTGGTTTCTTCAAACTTGGCCCCATTAATAAAACGGTATGAATTGCATAGAATGACTAAACTACTGGAACCAGAAGCATAACTTTTGGTTATGGCCATGGATAAACTCTTAATTCCAAAGAGTGCTTTCTCTATATTGAAGGTCTTTCTGTAGATTGGTAAAAATTTCTTTAAATGACTTCAGAAAGCTCATTCAAAGCCACGTTTTCCTTTGGCTCTGCTTTAGTCTTCAGGCAGAGCTGCTAGCCAAGAACTCTTGACCCCTGTTGCTGCTGTGATGGCACTTTTGAAAGCTTAATTCAAGCCCTTGGTGTCACTGGGTCCACTGAAGTTAATTATGGGGAACTACTGTGTGAAAAAAAGACAGTCTCCTTCCTTGTTTCAGCATAGCATTTATTGGCCTCCTGAGATGAGAGAAGATCATGATGGCATATTCAGGTCACTCCAGTGACATAGCAGCTGTAAGCTTAACTTTTAAAAGTTTGATTTCAGCTATGAGATTTTATTGGCAATTGACAGTAGCTAAAAAAATATGATTAAGTTCTCACCCTCTGCCAGCTTGTCTTCCTTAATTTATACTTATGGAGATAAGATGACAGCAGTTTAAATTCCAAAAAATGTGCTGGCTTGGAATATTACACATGGTTCACTTAAAAGTGACCTAGTTCTGAAAGACTCTAATAATTTTGTATGCAGTGCTAATATCCTCTCTTGTGTCCCAAACTGTTCTGCAGAGATTGTTTTTTGTAGAGAGAAGTTATAACTATGTGTATATTATGATAGAGGTTTCATAGCACTCTGCCAATAAAAATGTAAAATTCCTCATTTGAAACACAACAAAAGGCTCTGAACCCAGGCATATTGAGGTATGCAAAGTCCATCTTACACTCCTTTAGTATTATGGTTAGGTGATGAATTGAAGCCATTCCGTTTAGGCTAGGATAAGACAACCTTGTGGCAGCGGTCACTACAATTTGTGTTACAAACAAATGTTGCATCTTTTTTCTTGATGGGAAATGTTTTTGATAGTGCCAAATGTTTTGCAGCCCTCCCTTCCAAGACATTTGGCCCAATTCTTTTTACAATTGGTGATTTATTTGGAACTTTTTTCCATTTACTAAGACAAGACGGTGAGAATGAGGAGAGCAAATACAAGTGTTAAAATTCATCTCTAATCCAGAGAACCCATCATACAAATAGCAACGCACTAATTTCTGCAAGGTAGCCTTCAGTCATACAGAGATGTTTATATACTGTCAGTGAACAAATAGTAGTAAGTTCACTTAAAAGCAGGTGTGTTCTGTACTAGTATATTGAAGTTAAGAATGTGAAGGTGAAATGAATGGGAAAGCTGGGCAGAGTAGCAGTGAAGAATGAAGGTATTTCTTCTTGAATCTACTTGATATATTGTTGCCTGTTACTTTGCAGGCTTCCTTGTCTTTCTTTTCTCAGAGGGACTGAGCACAGGGAGGGAGAGGAATTGCTAGTTATTAAGTTTGAGTTGTCTGGTGGAATGTATGACCTTCAGTCTTTTTGAAGAAATGATCTAGAGAGATGAAGGGGACATTACACAGAATGAATAGTAGGTACAGGTTAGGCTCAGATTCTTCAGAAAGCTGAAAAATCAAGGATTTCACCCCATAAAACTAGGAAGGGAAAAGGGCTTTCATGGGACAGTTTCATTCTTAAGGCAGAATCATACGATGTAGACACTACTTAGTAATAATTCCTCTTTCAGACTTGAACTTCAATTAGAAATCCTAGCAAATTAGGTGAAAACACTTAATAAACTTGTAATAGAAAGGATTTATGGCAATCTGATAAGAGTATACATGACTGATAATGCAACCAGTGGAAGAGGATAAAGCATATGGACCTGTGGATATTGAGCTGCACTTTCATTGAGGAATCTATGGATTTGGTTTCCTTTATGGACCAACTAAAATCTAATTTGGGATTAGTTACAACTGCAAAAGAATCCTGTGATTTGTAGAATTCTTTTATCATGGAATTTGTTTGAACTGAATCTGATGGACCACAATCCCTGAAACAGCAGAAAGCCAGGAACCCGAAAAACAAATAAAATTTGTGTTTTTAAACAACTCCTCAAAATATCTTCCTCATGCTTGGGTTGAAGTATGAATTGAGTTGCCTAGTAATGTAACCAGGCAGTATGGCTTCCCAGAGTTTTCTGTCTTCAGCAGCAGGTGCATCAGGAAATTTCATCTGAGCTGAGTCTTACACTTTTTCTTTCCATCTTTCATATTCCTTTTTTTTTTTCCTGCCTTCTGTGTTTTCTGAATTGTCATATGCTGCATTCACACTTTTTTTTTTTTTATGCTATTCCCCATGCAGCTTCCGTGCTCTGAGCTCTCTTCCTATCACTGTGAAATTTCTAATATTTAGTGCCCTTTCAATAGCTGTAAGATGTCAGATAAAAACTAAAGAAAGTTGTATATCATTGACATGATGTACATTCCCTCTGACACTGGAGGTGTAAGATAAAGATGACATAACTGCCAGGAAAGAAAGAGGTACAAAGTTAATTATCACATTTAATTCCAGCTTTCATCTTTTTCAAATTCTGTTCAACTGCAGCAAATTCAATGGAGGCTTCTTTTGCTGATGTGGAAGATGCTGATGAACTTCTGGGCACTGAGCTTTCAAATTTAGAGCCCCTCCTCTTAATGACTTTCAGTGGAGCTCTGGAAATGTATTACAACAAATTAAAAACCCTGACTGACAGAGGAAGTACATTGCAGCACTTGGCTGACCTGCAAGTAAAACATTTGCAGTTGTTTTTTTGCATATGTTATGCCAGTACTCTGGAAGTAAGTATGTTAATAGAGAATGTATGGAGATAGTGTAAGAATGAGGGGGATAAAAAGCTGTATTTGGAAGAAAACTAAAGGGGGTCTCTATTATTTATGAACTGTCTTAGACTTTTGGTCACAAAGAGATCAAGACACTTACTTTTTTTAACTTCGATATGAAGTTTAAAGAACTATGAACTTCACATACAATTACTCAGCTACCTGAGAAACAGGTGGAAGTTGGGCTTCAACGTATGGCAGAGATTGAAGTACCAAATGAAGCAGGAAAGAACTGAATACCAAGCTGAAAACCTCCAAAACCAGAAGACCAAGGTAGTTTATTGCTAGGATAAGAAGTTTCAGAACAAAATCGGGTGTCTTAAGGACCAGGTATTACTGTGTTTCCCAAGGGAAAAGACCCAAGTACCTTCCTATTGAGCTGTATCAAAACGCTGGCCTTCCTCTTGCTGATTTGCTTATGTAAATATGCTAAGAATTACTGAAATCTGTGATACTAGGGAAGGTAGCATATTGTGTGGGTAGAAGTTCTCCATGTTTCAGCCTGAAGACTTGCAAAAATCCTCATAGTTAGATATGCTTCTTAGCTTTAAGCTAAAATCCAGTAGAAGAAGACTCGGAATATAGCTGATGCACAAAAGGGGTAATGGTGAGAATAATAATTAACAATTGCCTGACATTGTTGCAGTCAGAGCAACATCCTTGCTATTTCAGTGTTTTATTGACTAAGGTGGAATGCTTTATGCTTGATGATGTTATTTTAATTTTTATGAAGATGTAGTCATTTTTGACACAGAAATCTTGCTCCATTGAAGGAAAAACATGTTATCTCATCAGAGCTGTGCTCTAGTTAAGTATGCTTTTGTGTTTCTCCATGGTGTTACAAGTAAGAGTGTTGTAGCTAGACCTGTGTTCTTCTGTTTTAGAGAGAATTTTTGTGTGTATGCTTGTCTGCGTTCTAATTATGTTCTTTGTGTGAATTCAGTGTCTGAGGGGTTGGAAGTGTCATATACCTGTAAATATTACAGCTATTATCAGATATTTTTTTTTCCTACTTTTTAATAATTACTAATTATATGCTTTTGTTCTTGGTGTGTGAGTTGGCTTACCTCAGCAGACAGTTGTACTGAAAGTACAGCTTGCTATTTTAATGGTCTCCATATTGTTCCCTTAGTAGACAATGGAATTGCTTTAGGGACTTGTCACATCTTGGTCACAACTTATTGTGCACAGATATCTATTTGGTAAGAGCTTATTTTATGGAATACTGATAAATGACGACTGATTCCTTGGAGGAAATGGCCTGCCAAATAAAAAACCAAAACCAAAAAACTCTTGAGTGTACTAATAACATTATCTGATGGGGAGTTAAGCAGTCTAAACAAGTGAAAAGAGGCCTTAGGTGTGGCAATTATACATATATATGTGGCAATAAATTTTGTCTGTATAGGGAATAAGATTATCCTTTCCTTTCAGGGATTGCTCAGCTGCACTGTATGTTGAGCATGGGCATGTGTTCAGGCTGCAATTTGTGAGCCTTTGCTATAACTGGGAGCGCAGTAGGTCTTAGAGATCATGCAAAAGGTGGTATGGATTAAATACGGGACCACGTATATTAGGCTTGATCTGTCTGCCTCTGTACTTGCAGCATAGTCATACTGTCAATATTAGGGAAATAAATCTATGTAGTTGCCTTCTTAGAAGGGTCTTGAAGTCAGAACTGGAAAAAAAATGCTCTTTGTATTTTGGCAGGGTGGCTACAGTACATGTGCTGTAATGTTGCTGATATCAATGTATAGGGTTAGGTTATAAAGTTAGTGATGCTTTAGATTCCTGTTCATTCTACACTTTTGCAGGGTTTTGAGGAGTTCAGCACCAGTTCTGTTAAGTTCACTTCAGACAGCCTTTCTTCCTGTGCTATGGTTTTTTTTGCCATTTTTCAGTTAGATGAGATGTGATAATTGATTCACTTTGCTATAGCACATACTACATAGATTTGAAAGGTAGTTGTTCTTATAAAGTCTGTGGGGCTCTGAAACTTTTTCTTACCTGGCTGGAAACAATATGCCAAAGCCATCAGTTTGACCACTTGTTGGAGAGAATTGAAGATACAACTGCAGCAATGGTGAGTGAGGAGGAGCTTTCTGGCTGCTTTACTGTTCCTCCATGAATGGTTATGTTGTGTTGCCTCTGAAGGTATTATTATAGTACAACTGCAAATGGCAGCTTGCCCAGAACAAAAGTGATGCTAATGCTCTCTGTCTGAAAACTAAATAGACTTCAGATAAAACAAGCTACCAAACTAAACCATCAGTCAAGCTGCAAAGAACCTTAACTGAGCTGTGGTACCTGTTCAAGGGTATTTCCTGGTCAGTATTTGCACCTCACAGTTCAGTGTCTTGCTGTGCTGTTAGTAGGTCTGCCTCCTTCAGGATGCTGTCTGGTGAGATTGTTTCATTAGTGCTTCATGTCATTGTTATGGGAATAGGGAACTGACTGTCCACTTCTCTATTCAGCAACCCCTTAACCTAAGGCAACTTGAGCTACAGTTTATTGTCTTAGTTTTATCAGAGAAAACTCTGATATTCAGCAAGGGGAGTAATATGGCTTTCTTCACTTACTGTTCACTGTCTCCACTGAAACCAGATATTGGAAAACCACAGCTTTTTTGTTTGCTTGTTTTTCTTGGTATATGAGTTTTTTTAGGTTTTAGGCAAGATTGGTACCCTTCTATAAAAACAAAGTCAGGAAGTGTGCTTCTGCTGCTGCAAAATCAACTTGTATTTCATTTCTGCAAAATTAGTCCACTAGAAAATTTTCCCTATTGTCAATGGACCTGGATATCTGTTAGAAAAAGTACATGAATAACTTTTAAAAATCCCTTTTTTTTCTGTTTTAATTCCCTCTTTGAAAGTAAAGCAGTGTACTTCAATGTGTACTTGTGTGTATAGCAGCTGGTGCTTTTTATTAATGGTGGATGTATATTTCCTGTATTGTCATAGTTGTGTTATCAACAATTAACAAGTCATAGAAACAGAGTACAAATCTATTTTTGTCTTGTATTGTCTCTCACTTGTTTTGGATCAGCTACCCATACTGTACCATAAAAGGTAGCACTCTCTGCCAAGGGCAAGAAAGGATTTTAGATAGAACTTTTTCTTGGTGTGTCAATAGGTGGAGTTAGAAAACAGGAACAAAGACTCAGTTTTCACAATCAAACAGGAAGGATTGAGGTTCCCTTCCCCTGGCAACTTTAGTTTAACGCCCTCTTCACCCTCTTGGCAAGCCAATAACCAAAGATGTTCTTCTCCCTCTCTAGCACATGGACCCCATCAGCCCCTAGGTTTCTCAAAGGGAGTCCCGTGGATATAAGCACTTGTTTTACCACCGTGAACTGGCTTTAGTTCTTGGACTGGTGTTTCTCTCTTCTTCTTCAGCTTCCTTAACATACTGTCTTTGATGCCGTTGGACTCAAAGTAAATATGATCTTTGGATAAGAGCATGCCCACCTTCCTACAGTCTAAGCAATCCCTCCATTCAATTCTTAAGCCCTTTCTTAAGGTGACAGTTCTTTGTGACACACTTCTTAGCTGCGTATTCTGTTACTTAGCTGCCAAAGGATTTACATTATTTAAAGGAAAACAATATAAATCTCAAATCTTCTTTGAGACTATTGTGACTTATTAATTAGATTCAGTAACTGTATTCCAATTCTAAAGGCAGTTCTCCTTGTCAGTAATTTGCTGCTTTTCATTAAATAATAGTTATGGTTATCTTATTATCCCTGTGAAAACTCTGTAGTCATAAAATATTCATAATTATAACCTTGATGCTACAATTAAAGTCATGTTAATGTTTCTATTAATAAAACCCTTCAACTGCAAGTAGGTAAAGTTTATATTTAGCTAGGATTTGTCATAATGAGATACAGGCACAATGAAAAATATTTTATATTAAAAAATAGTACCAAGTCTTTTTCACTATTTACCTTTATTCTATATACATGTCAGTGGGACACTGAGGAGCAGACGGTAGAATTGAATTCTTTTTTCATTAAAAGTATGGTATTTCCCTAGGGACAAAACTCTTTCGGTTATGGAGGTTTAATCTTGGAATTCATTCTCACTTTTGGAAAGTTGTTCCTCCATGTTTTGACCCTGTGGCTAGTAAGTTTCATGCAGTTCTGGGGGCTGAAGTCTATGGATAATTACTTTATAGAATGCCAGTGTCAGCATCTGCAGGTTGTTCTTTTTGGGTTGGATTACATCAACACATAGCTCTACAGTTCTGTTATGTGTCAGTACTGTTGTTGTGTCTTCTTACTATTCATTGCCCCTCAAGGCTGGGATACCATGCTTCTTATGACTGAGCAGTACAAAGAATTAAAGTATTTGGACAGGAGGAGTCTTACCAAGTTTGGTGTTTTTATTTTGCTCATTAAAACTCTGTATGTATTTTACTTTGAAGCACTTCTGAAATGTTTCATTTTCCACCAATTTGTGATGTTGGATCGAGTAGTGGCTTGACAGATTTTAGTAGCATATTTCTTTACTTTCTCCTGATAACCCTTATCAAGGTGGTATGTTGCTTTGTGTCAGGGGCTGCTTTGTCAATTCCCTGAAATGTTTGTGTATATGAAGATTAACCATACACTGCCTGTTCAGTTTCAAACAGATCCTTCTATGTGTTATACAACTGCAAAATAGTAGATGCCAAGTTAATTTAAATCTTGATGAACCTGTAGGTTTACTTATTATCTTAGTTGAAACAAACCTGAATTCAATGAGAAAGCTGGCTGCATGCAGATCCCTGGGCATGCAGATGGGTGTGTGGATAACTGGACAAGTGTATGGATCCTTTCTTAGATTACTAGTACACGCACAGTATCCCCTATATGGTCAATTCAGAAAAAGTTAAATTGTCTCCAAATGCCATGAATGCCTAAGCAGATAAGCAAGGGTCACAAATGAGATATTCTCCAAAAAATACATTATGAAACAGAACTTCCACTTTTGATGCCAATGAGTGAAGTCCACAACTGCTTCTTCCCCTCACTAGTGTTTTGGGCTGTTACTGTTGTACCTTTGCCTTGATGTGAAAAATGCATGATGGTTGAGAAGGTATAAAGAGGGTTATGCTTCCTGCAGTACGCTGCCACATTTGACAGGGATGTAATATTTGTGCTCTTTCACGTGGGTTCCCAACTGTGTCACTTAACAAGTAACTCTAGAACTGTTGCTCTGTAAGATGAACTCACTAGAAGGTGACCAACTGCTGAAAGGAGTTACTCTGTCATCACCAAATCCACTTCACACTGAGAACTGGAAGAGCCATTTGACATTGGGCAATAACTAAAAGCTTATGCAGTCTAACAATAAATAACATATGGTAGCTTATTTACAAGGGGAAAAATATAGAGCAGAAGTGCTAAGGCATATGTTTTAAAAGTTGTCTGTTTTAAAAGCTGCCTTGAAAGTTCATTGGACTTGATTTGGCCCAGTGTTGTCTAATCATACTTTTCCTTTCATCAGAGGAACCAGGTAACTGAAGTACTACAGCTTTTCCATTTGTAGGTATTTATTAGCATGCACTTACTCTGATGCTTTCCTCTTATGTAACAGTGAACCTGCAATGTTAAGACAACAGATTCAAATTTTAAATGATGACATGCTTACTGCATTTCTCTCATGGAAAACTGCTTTCTGACCATACAGTGGCTAACTACAGTGAATCTATGAAATTATCATTATTGGGAAACATTCTGGAGGGTACTGACATTTGATAGGAGCAGTAGGAGCCCGGCTGATAGCTAGCAATTAATTAGTGAAACACCATATGTTAGCAGACACAGCAGATGTGTGTGTGTGTACATGGCAGAACTGAGTAGAAAACTCTAGTCGCAATTGAAGCGAGAAAAAAGGCTAATCTAAGCCAGGATCCAAAAATCGGAGGTTTTTTTTTTTTTTCAAGTGACTTCCTGAATGCTTAATAATGTTTAAATAATGTTTATATTCTTACTGTGGCTATTGTTGAGATACTTCTAGTTGTGTGACTTCTAGCGTTCTTGTTACACGGTAACTGAGATCTCTCTTCAAACTTCTAGTGACTGAAAGCTCGCATGCTAAAGCCTGTTGTGGCATACAGCAATTTATTCAGGTGGGTATCAATTATGTTAAGAATATTAAGAATGGGCTTTGTAACCTAAGCACTGAAGCACTAAAACAGTGCTTGTTCTTTACATACTACTGGAGTGTTGCTCTTCAAGTGAGATTGTTTCCTTGATGTAGTATATGATAGTATCTTCCTTTAAACTTGAGGTATTTGATTCTCAAAGTGCTGATTATCATTACTATTTCATATCACCTCAAATACTGTCAAATCCAGCTGGGCAGGAGACTGACAACTTACTGGCAAGGCAGATCTGACAGCAAGATAGAGTTTAAATAATAAAAGGCAATATCACTATCGCCCATTTTAGGAACAGTCTGTGCGAAATGAGTTTTAAGAGAATCTGCAGAATATCTGTGGGCAAAAAGAGAATTGCATGTAGATGGATAATTAACACCTTGTGGAGGGTGTAGCCTTCCAACAAAACTTCATTTTGATTTTTAAAATGTCAGTATTTTAGCTTTCCCAAATCTTTCTAATGGAAAATTTTAGTGGGTTTGAGGGTGAGGTATATATATATTTTCCACATAGGAAATGCAATTCCCCAGGATCTTGCAATTTAGATGAAAAGCTGGCAAGTAGAAATCACAAGGGCAAGTTTGCAACAGGGTAAAGAGTAACACCAAGAAAGGAAATGGCTCATCTGAAGCATGAGTGATAGAACTGAATCTAGTGCTCTTGAAAGCTTATTCAGTAGCCTTTTGCGTAGTCTAGGTGTTTTTATATCAGTAGATTTTTATAAAGAAAACAGAATGATATCTTAGAATGTATGTAATTGGCACTGCATTTTCAGAAATGTATCATAAGAATTTCCTGTGTCTTTAGTAAGATAGTTAGGCCATCTCGATGCTTTTTGGGAATGCCTGTATGTATATTCCTGGTGCTATTCCATTACCTTTTCTGCAATTAATCACTTCTTTCCTGTCCCCATCCTAGCCGTTCTGATTTCTTCCGTATCTGCCATCAACTCCCTGCATACCCTCAGTTTCATTTCTTGTCAGTTAGGTTGAAAAAAATTTCTTGCTACTTTCTTGTAGTAGTAATTAAGACTGAGTAAATAGATGATTCGTTGGACATGGACAATTTTTAAAGAAACTTCATTCAGTTGTTGCCTTTTTTGAAAACAAGAATCATGCAGGCAACAATGGGGGTGTGTGTTTTATTTTTGGGGGGATTTTTTTGTTGGTTTTTTGTTGTTTGTTTTAATTTCAGTTTGCTTTCTGGCAAGGTCTCAGAACCTACATCTCTAATTTTTTGGCACTTTTTTTTAAAAATTTATTTCCAAAGTCATGCTCTGTCTATTCTTTCTTTGTTGTATAAAAGAGCCTTTTTTTGTCTGTTTTGTCAGTGGTTTGCTCCATCAGCCATGAAACACCATCAAGGACTACCTTACTCCCTAGTGTAGCAGTGCTGTGGACTTTCACTGGAAATGAAGCCGTAGTGTTTGCATTCAGAACGCAATCAGTACTTCCTCAGAAAACTACTAGAAAGCTAAAATTGGGATTCTGCTTTAAACTAATGTAAAAAGAGTGAGGATGATACGTATGGAAGGATATATTGTTATTAATATGCAGTGCTTATATGATCAAAATGCCTTCAGAATTAGGTGAGGCACAGGTAATACAGAATCATCACAAGCAGGAGAGAGGTGCTATCAGTTTTGCCTCTTCATAAATGAAAATTTGAGTAAAAGGGATGTGTGCTGTGGGGAGCCTTTAACATGAAGAATCTCAATAACAGAAGACTAACATGTAACTAAGCTTTTGCTGTGTCCTGGACAATGTCAGTTGATTCAGTAAGCTAAATACCCAGTGCAATACAAGGCAGATACCAGTAGAGGTCATGGAAGCAGGAGCAAAAACATGAACAACGCCAAGAGACTTATAGAAAAGTTATCTGTAAGGGTAAAACATGAGGGCTGAAAAGCAAATTGAACAGTCGGATAAAGTTCAGAGTACAGATAAAATTCAGTAGCTCACAAACTTGTCTAATATATTGCACTAATTGAGAACTTAATGGGAGTGTCACCATCTCAGAAACAATCAAACTAATAAATGCGAGTTTTAAGGTGCATCAAACTGCAGTGTAAAATTATCTGCTAATAAGATGTAACTAAATCTTATACTGAATTAAAAAGCATTCAGGAAGATACTGCAAAAATCAAAAGCAAAAGCAAAATGCCATTCATCCCAATAAGAAACAACAGGTGTTTAATAAAGACCAAACCTGGATCCAAGGAAAAAAATAATGGATCAGGTAAACTGTATTTGCTTATTCAGACTTCTCTTTGTAAAATGTCAATGTTTAGGTGTAAAAATTTCATGATAGTATACACTAAAATTGTTTCCATTTCATTATTAAATAATGGAAATTGCTGCTTTTGGAGACTGGGAAGGTTAGGTTTAATTAGGAACCTATTACATTCCATTTAAGTATCAGGAGAAACTTTCAGTAGTCTGATTTATGTAAAATAAAACACTGTGCCAGTGTTTTTATAGGGCAAAGAACAAAAAAAAAATATCAAAGTCTATTTGTTAATGTAAATAGTTAAATAACATTTTTGCAAAAATTGTTTTTGTTTGCTCAAGTTCTGAAGCTCTAACCAGGAAATTGCAATCAAAGAGGAGGAAGGAAAAGCTTACTGGCACCTGAATTCGTGGCCTCTCTTTTCCTAATTAACAAAAGCTATATGTCACTAGGATGTAAAAGTGGGATAATTTTCAATACCATAGGCAGTATAGAGCAATTCCCTTAAATGCCTTTCATGTTTTAAATGGTACTACAATGATTTCTTTAGAATGAAGTCAAGCTCCATTAGAGACAAATCTTTAGTTTTTAATGAATCTGCTATTGATCAAACAGAAAGGATTGAACCAAACATTTAAATGATGGTTGCTGTTTGTGGGTCTACATTTTTGTATGCTTCTAGTTTGGGTGCCACCATTTTTTGTCCTCTTTGCAAATGTGCAACTTTTATTTTTGTAGATTACTGTATCCTCCAAAAATTCAAAGTTTGTTTGAGGCTTTAGTGTATTTTAACCAGTGTTTGGTTTAAGTTGCTGAGAAAAATAATCCATTTTTCCTCTTTTTTTAAATTTTTTTTAAAAAAGATTAATTTTCATCTGTTGAAAGGTAAAAAAGAAAGAATTTTAGATTTATGGCATTAAGGTTGTAAATAGGAGATCTGCCATTAAAAGATCTTTAATTTATGATACTGTAGTAAATTAGACTTGCTTAATTACTCTGATACTAGACAGAAAGAAGGGAGTTGGCAGCTCTGCTCCTTAGTCTTTTTTCAGTTCAACTGGTCAGCCATAAATGGTGTACTTGGACTGTAAAATGAGCAATGAAAACATGTTTTCCTGATAGATATTAAAAATTCTTCCTCTGCAGTCTGCCATGTTGTGGTAAAAATGGCAAGAGTAGAATCAATTATAACACCTTTCAGAAAAATGACAATTTTTACAGATAAATATGAATATTTGGAGGGTGAGGTAACTTGAAATAAGAAAACTGAGTTTCTGGTATTTCCTTTTCATGGCAGTATAGTCAGGATTGAAATGATGGCAGCTGTCACCAAGCTTGCATGCTCCAAGTTGGAATATGATCTGATGAAAATGAGTATGTTCAGTGACTTTTGTGACTTCTGCTTGAGGAGTCTTTGATCCTAAATTGTAATTGCAATTAATTACTTGCTAGATCTATAATTTGTAATTATTGCTGTTTCGAAAAAAATTATACAGTACTTTTAGAAGAAGAGATTCAAGATAATATGTATCACAACTAGCCTAAAAATAATCCTGGGAAAAATCTGCTATATGACTAGAAAAATGACTTATAAGATGTGCACTGGTGAGATCTAAAATTAAACTTCAGGTATGATCCAAGTGAAGCTTGTTAGCCATCTTACTGCAAGGAAGTTGTCTGGTAGAAGGGTGATCAATTTAACAGTGTTTCATAGGAGTAAATCACAGTCAGGGCAGCACTGAAAGTTGTTAAGAGCTTTGTCAGCTGCTCATGGTTTAGGATCCCTTTTTAGTCTTGCTTCTGAAGCAACTAATGTCTATATGCTTTATCATGTATTGTCCATATTTGAGATATTGTGAAGCAACTAGCTAATTCTGAGAATGAAAGAAGAGGTCTTAAAGAATGAATTTATTGTCTTTTGTGAATGCCTTTGCTAAATAAAACAAGCATGAGAAGGGCTGGCAAATAAACCCTGACCTAGTGATCAAACCTACCACGACTGGGATTTTTGTGATGTGTGGAGTTTTTGATGTGCACTCCCACTACAGCACTAGAACAATTCAATTTTGAAAAGACAGTTACAAGATACAAATTACTGAAAAACAGATTTATTTATTTATTTATTTATTTCATGCTGGTACATACTTAAGCCTGAGTACTTAGTACTGTTTAATAGCAGTGACGCATTCCAGCCTTAGCATGTGATTCCCACACACTATTAGCATATGCCTTCTAGCTTTCCCTATTTCAAGAACATGTAACAGTAAGTTTAGGCCACTGTAACTTTGTCTTTGACGCTTATTTACTCTTTTGGACTGCATATTTCATGCCATTTGCAATTAAGTGTACGTTCTCTTTCACTTTCTGTCCCTGTCCTCAAGGTATTTACCCTTTTCACTGTGCCCCAGCAGTAACTTACTAAATTGCTATGGTTCCACATCTTGTATTTCTACTGCCTTGAATGATATTTCAACAATTGTCCTGCTGATGCCTTCACTAGAATAATGTGTGCTCCAAGTAGAAGTGATCAAACAATATATGAGCAAGAAAGCAAGCTTTCAGTTTTGAACAGCAGCAGATACTGTAGAGGCAGGCAGTCATAAACTGAGAGAGTTAATGTCACCAATAGGGTGTCACTATTTTTTGACACCTCTCTCCATCTTAGGTAGGAAAGTTACAGGAAACCTCAGAGAGGTCACAGGCAAATGCTAACCTAATTCATGTGAAATAAGGTGGGAGGTAAAGTTTTGGGGAGATGCCTGGGTTCTATTTGACAGATCTCTTTAAATTTGGCCCAGAATACATTTCATGAACTGAAATGTCATTTCATGGAATATATAGGTGAAAGAAGAAAAAAATCATTGCCAGATAACTCTGCTGCAGAACCTACTGCAACTTCCCAGAGATAAGTTATTTGCAATATATTTTGTAAAATTTCTTTATGGTACAATGACTACTGCATGAGGAGTTAGGCATGACAGCAGAAGGGACAAAGCTCAGCAGTAGTGTTGAATAAACTGATGTTCTCCATCTCTAGTTCTTTTGGTTAGCATTTTACCCCCCTCAACTGTTCATATGGATTGTATACTGCACTGGCTAGTGTTTTGTCACCCTTTTTGATTTTTCCTTTGGTTTTCCTTCATCAAATTGTTAATAAACAAAACCACAAAGAAACAAATGCTACCCCCCCTTATTTCTTCAAAATTTATTTCCAGCCTTCTCAGATAAATTCTAATCAATTATCTGTTTTTAAAGATTCACAATTTACTAAACCACTGAAATATGTTAGGTTTAGTATTAATATCAGTATTCACAGAATCAGAAATCAAATGATAGTAACAATGTTTGCCTGCGATCCTAGAAGCTAAACAAGATGAGAATTAATAGCCTTGTAGTAGCTGTAAAAGTAACATCTACTGCAAGATCCTATACCCGATTTGAAAGGATTTATATTAAAGTATCAACTGGATAACAAATCAAATAAACCCAAGCTAGAAATGCTTTGCCCAGACTTAGTGCTTGTACCAAACTTTTAGTACTTGTATGGGGAAGCTGATACTTGTGTTGCAAAGCACTTTAAAATGTGAAACCCCCTTAGTTCAGTAATGGCAGAACCAACTATGACTAATAGAATTACCAACACTGTAAATCATTTAGACCCTAGAGAATGCATTTCTGCAGCAGAGGACAGGGCACTTCAAGTGGTTGTAACCGATCTAATATAGCCAAGAAATGCTGGACCAGGCTTTGCTGTTGTTAGGCAAAACCTTCATTGTGTTTGCAACCAGAGGAGTTGGTAAGTTAGATGTTTTTTGTAGAAATGAGCTGCAGAAAAGAGAAAGCTTAAAAGTACTTAGTGGCTTAAGTTTAAAGCAAGTACAATAAGTTAAAGCAAAGAGAGAAGAAAAAAAATCCACATTAAAATGACATGTGTAGCTTCATGAAGACATTCTTGGGATTATAAACCTCCACCTAAACAGTATTTACGTTCAATTAATGGTTTTAAGGAGGGAAAAGAAATTGGTCACAACTCGTCTCTGAAATGCTGAGTTTCTGTTTAAACTCTGATTTTAGTAGGCAAAATAGTGACAAGAATTCGAGCATTTAGACCACAGTCTGAAACATACTCTCCTTGACAAAATTGTGCTTATTATTTTGAATGTGTGCTGAATTAGCCTTCTGGTAAATAAACATAATGACCTAAGATAAGCACGTATCAAATGTAACCTGTCAGCCTGGGGATATACGTATCAATGGGACAGGACCTAGTTTATCAACTCACCATCCCTCTTTTTCACCTACTAACCATTTAGATCCTTAGTTACCAGGTATAATGAAGTAAATAGGACACTGTGCTTGTGAAATGAATATTGATGAAATGACTCATGGATTTAAACAATTTATAATAATTGTTTAGAATTAAATTGTGCATGGAGAAGGGTGCCTGAGTTCATAACAGTATTGCACAACTCTTATGGTGTGTGGTACTTACTGATGATAATGCTCTTGGACATAGAGGAACACCACCACCTGCTCTTGAGGAAAGTGCCCTGCTTCTAGCGGGTCTCTTACTGTATATTGACTACAGCCTAAACTCCCTAAAATGTATTTGTTTTCCAGTTGTCTGTTTTGTAGCTTTGCACAACTTCTGCTCAGAAAAATAAAGGAATTAAAGATAATACCTGGATTTAAAAACAAAGATGCTTTTCTCCTCATTGTTTCAAACAATTTATCCAACCCAAAAGCATGAAGTGAATGAGGTCTTCGTGTTCAAAAACTTACCCTCTTTACACAGAAACACCTAACTCCTTTTCTGATGCAAATGCTGTAACAAATGATAAGCAGGTTGGTTTTATTTTTTTTTCTAGTGATTTATCACAGAATATGTCTATTAAGCATCAGGGAACAATTGATAGTATTCTGAGGGAAATGGAGACTGGCTGCACTTGCAAAATCATTCCTGAGATTTTGGATATATGTTACTTTTACTAAAAGAAGGAAAACAGTAAAATAAAGCATTACTTTTCAGTGGGAACTTGTGGGTAGGGAAGAACAACAGATTTTGTTTCAAGAGCAGGGCACAGGGAGGTTTGGGGTACTTCAAGACTATGAGTTTTGCAGTAGAGCTGGAACACAAATCCAGGTTAATTTTTAATATATATCTCAAGCCATTGTTGTTCCACTTTCTTCTATTAATCTCTTGCCACAGCCTTACCCATCACCATTTGGTTGCTTAAGTTGAAAAGCACATTAAGATACAGCGCCAACTAAATTTCTTATATTATTTTTCTCTAATTCCACTTTTTTTTTTTTTTTTTTTTATTTTTGGCGGGTNTTTTTTTTTTTTTTAATCTTGGCAGGTCTCTTGCCTCACAGGTTTTCTGTATCTTTTCTGGGTTTTGGCTGAACTGGTTGTTCATAGAACAATTTGCTGGTAAATTTTTCTTTTGTTTTGCCTCTTCCATCTAAGAGAACCTTCCTTCTGTGTACTCCACCAATTTATATTAGATGCTGAGTGGTATTAGTGTTTAGTAGATTGTATAAGTCATGCTCATTTGGGTATTTTCACTTATTCCCTTAGAAAACTTAGCTCCTTTTATATTTCATTTAGATTATAAAAATCCATTGAGAAGGAGTTACGTATTTTCCACATATTGTTGGCTGTAAGATCATCAACAAATAAAAGGAAAAGTAGGCTTACTAATAATAACAATGCTCTGTTGATGTTTGCAGTGACCCAATATGGCTATTTTTTTTCTGATTCTCCTTTTTAATTTTCTAGGAAAATGATTTTAAACTGATACTGCTAATTCAGCTATAGTTTAACAAAAGTTACTTGGAACTGGCAAAAAAAGGGAAAATGCTATTATTTCCTCCCAAATAGAATGTACTATCCAGTCAGTTTACCTTAATCCAGGACTATGAACACCCTTATTGCTGTTATCAAACAATAACTCAAATTTATAGGAAAGCCCCCTGCAAGGAAGTGCTCATCCATGAAGCAGGCTATTCCCTACCTGGAGCATGTCAGACAGAACTAGAAAAAAGGCTGTCCCAACTTGGCCACCTGTCAAACCTCTTACTTATCAACCATTGTTATATAAATCTCCAAAGTGTATTTAGTTTGCAAACGAAACTGGTATAGCAGCTGTCTCTGTGGGGCATTTAAAACCCATTGTTTTGTTCTTTGTGTTAGTGTTTTCTATTGTTTATGACAATGATTAATGTTTATGAAGTGCTGCATTTTTTGCTTAATATTGTTCCAAATCTTTCTTAAACAGCCCTGAATCAGGCATGCCTGATTGCCTGGAATGCTGACAAATACCAGGGTTCATAGATGGTTAACTAGGCAATGAGCTATTTACCATCCCAGCGTGGAGCATACTGTATTTTTTAAAAGGCATAAGAACAAATTTATTTCTCATGTAAGATGGAGTGTGAGTTAGATTTATAGCTGGCAATAGCAGAAATAGAGTAATTGCTATGGCAGATAGAAGCTGAACTTTGCTTAAGCTTTGGCCAGTGGTGGAGCAAGGTATGTGGCTCCTTTTCCAACAGAAAACTCCTGTTCCAAGTTAAGGGTCACTCAGTGTGCCAAGATGTATAGATGGTTTTGTTGTATGTATTATACTTGAACTACAGCACCTGTGACTCAGACTGCTGGTAAACTGGTAGACTGCTGGGTAAACTGCTTCTTCACCAGTGATGTGAAATCCTGCTTTACTTGTGTGAAAGGATTTCTTTCCTTCTTTCTTGGCCTGTTTGACTTTTTCTGCAGTACAGCTCTAATTTGCATTTTCCTGGGTAATGATGGTGACTAATAGATATTTCAATAATGTCTTTATTTCCTGAATTAACAGAAATATCTGAGATTAAATATGAGTAACAAAATACATCATTTAAAGTGAGAATATGCTCCTTGAGTCATGAGAATGTCACGTG
The DNA here is from genome assembly GCA_013398155.1 of Pedionomus torquatus. Classification (NCBI taxonomy): domain Eukaryota; kingdom Metazoa; phylum Chordata; class Aves; order Charadriiformes; family Pedionomidae; genus Pedionomus; species Pedionomus torquatus. The sequence goes on from VZRU01002028.1 coordinate 205,250, forward strand.
TTTCTTCTGTAAACTTAGTGCCTGAAAGCTGGAAGTTCACCTAGGGAATTTTACACCTGAAGTTTTTTGTTGTGTGTTTGTTTTTTCTTTTTTTTTGTTTGTTTGTTTGTTTGTTTTGTTTTCTTTTTCTTTCTTTTTTTTTTTTTTTTTAAGGTAAAAGAAACCAAAGGAAACTCTGATGCATTGGTATAGTTAGCATGTAGTTAAGCTTTGAGATCTTGGTTCCCAACCAACCAGGCAGTAGATGTTTATGCAGCTTATAGCAGTCTTGTCCTTGAGAGCAGATCTTCCCACAGTAATGAGAAGATGTGGCAAAGGGCAATGATGCAGTCATTGGTGCCAGAAGCAGGTTTACAGAAAGTAGTCAAGTGGCAAAGCTATGGAGTTTGTCAGAGACACAGGCCACTGAACTGGATTCAGGGTTTTTGACCCAGGTTCAGCGTATTCCAGCACAGAAACATGCTAAATTCCCTGACCACTCAAAATTTATAACTTTAAACTAGCTTACAGCATGTAATTTTTAAAAAAGAAAGGTTTAGTATTAGTATTATTTTTAGAAGCACTGTATTGACTTTGCTGCAGGCAGTAGGTAGAAGGATAATGGCACTGTGTCTCAAGAAAGGATTGTTAGCATTCAGTTAGAGTAAATGATTGCTGTTAGCATTCAGCAGGAATAAATGATTACCGCCAGGAGACGGCTGTACTGCAAGCTCTTCAGCTGTTCTGCTTCAGTGTTACTGCATGGAATTGCAGGGCCTTCCAAAATTTTGCATTCAGTCTTGCAAAAGAGTTACCAGTGCATCAGATTCCCCCCCTCTTCTGGGGGACTGAAAGTGTGTGTGTGTGTAATATATGTGTTTGAATATTTGGAATAAAGGGAAAGCTATAGTAACTTCATCAGCCTGAGAAACAATTAGTGCTCTAGATTGTTTCATTATAAAGCAACTATCACTTACATGTTGATTAGAGGAGAAAAATATGGTGAGAGGTTAAAGGGGAGACGTGTTTGCTTGTGACTTTAAATGAGATACCAAATGCAATTGGCCACCTACAGACTGAATTCATTAATACCAAATTTTATTTAATGTTGTAACAGCAGGAATGTACTGAAAATCATTGAAGAAAAAATAAATGGACCATTTAGCTCCTTTCACAGAAAATCTTTCTTTCAAAAGCTGCTATGAATTGAAAAAAAAAAAAGAAAAGGTAGGTCATGTATAGTCACGCGAGGAAAAAGGAAGGAAAGATGGCCTAATTTTAACAAAAAGCCCAAAATAAGATGTTAAATTAAGCCATATTATCATGAGGCTGGAGAGTCAGTTTGTGTTGTCTTGTTTCCTGGGAATGATGGGTTTCTAACGAATTCGAGTGGACACACAAAGTATAATCATATGGCCCTTTCAGCTTTAATCATGCAGGTAGAATACACAGTGCTTTGCAAACTGAATTCTCTGGCCACTCAAAATGTATACCTTGAGCTCAGCTTCTAGTGTAAAATTTAAAAAAAGAAAGGGTTAGACAAACTCAATAGCTACTGAGTGGTAGTCTGCTGGAGGGGGTGCTGGCTTTCTGCTTGACATGAGTAGAATGACCCTGACTTTTTCACAGCAGTATAACCTGCCCAAACAGCCAGTGTCCAGCTATGGCTCAGTGCTGCTGGTGGTGCAGGACATACCGAGAGCTACTGCCCAGAACTGGAGGGTGGCTTCTCCTGGGAGCTGCCCATGTGGCATCAGGAGCAATGGGCACTGCTCACTCTTTCTCCTGGCAGTAGCAGTAGGAGCAAGGCAGTGCTGCAAAACTTGTGATCCAGTTCTGCCAGAAGGATTTGAATAGTAAAGTCCACAGGATCGCTCACAAGTGTATTCTATAGTCGTGTTGCTGTCTGCTTGTCACCATTCTGAATCTAGGTCCTGTTTCTTAGCTGTCTCTGTGGAGGCTGTGATCAAAAACCTTCAGCTTATGTGGAGCCCTGGGAAGAACTGAAAGTAGGCTTTTTTTTGAAGCGTAAGTATACCTGAAAGAACATTTCAGGTTTGCAGGAGGCAAGATAGGAGAGAATGATACAGGAATTCTTCAATAATTCAATATACAAGAAATTCAATATATGATTTGATTTGACAAGAATTTGTCAAATTCGAGGGTTTGCTATTACTTCTAAGTATCATAATTACTCTTTTGAACTCCACAAAGAAAATAGCTGCTAATGGTGTACATACAAATGCAGCTGTCATACAGAGCTACTTTGGTGTACATGCTCATTTAAACTTTCTTACACAAGAAAATCATGCTGTTACAGCTGTTGCTTTTGTTGGTATATTCCAAATATTGACTTTCAGGGTTTTATCGTGAGTGGGTTTCCTGTATTTTAGGTTAAAATTCTTCCCCAATCAAAAAGGTTATTTTAAAATGTGTGTATATATATTCCAAACACAATGAATGTGCTTATAAAGGAGATGTGTCTGATTAGTTTCAAACAAGTATTTGTACTTCAATATCCACATGGAGCATTAGGAGGGTTGGGAGAACTGGCTTTTTTTGGAAGCTCTACAAGTATGAGAAAGCAGGATTATTGTTTTTTTTTTTAGCTGTCATCTTGTGCCTGCTCAGAAAACCAAATACAGTATCTACAAGAAAAGCCTTTGTGAATGTGCAAAATGTGTTAAGCAGTGATCAGTCTTTTGAAGGAAGATGTTTGCCAGTTATTCAAAAAATGCCGGAAAAACAAAGCCCCCACAGTTAAAAAGAACCCTAATGCAGTCTATGTTGGTGCACTCTTGAGCTCAGCAATTGATCGACTGCCTAAGTCCTAAGTTTATAGCAAGGTGTTAAGGAAAAGAGTTACAGTGTAAAAATGAGTAAAGGGTTGGGAGTGAATACTGCACTGAAACACTGCCTTTCAGTCAACTATCGGTAGAAATTTTTTTGCATTGTGCAGGTAAAAGGTGATGCTTCAAACACAGGCACTAAAACAATGTACACAAAGGCAACCTCATGCACAGAGTGAGGACTACAGATCCTGGTAGTCTTATGAAACTGTTCAAATTCAAAAGCTCAATGCCAGATCTGTAATGCAATGGAGTTACTCTGTCAGGAAATGTGTTTGGTAAAAGTTTGGATACCTGTGTTGCCTTTGAGAAGGAGTCGTCTGTTCATATTGAAGACAGTAACTTTTTCGGAGGGTTGTAGCACAGCCCTTGAATTGCTCTAACAGAATGACTGACATTTTTTCAAATATTTATTTGATTACCACTGTTATTACTGTTGCTGGGTTTACCTCCTGCTGGGTCCTGCCTCTTAAGCTGGCAAACCTAGCTCAGTGTCTATAAATAGCTGTTACTTGCAAAAATTCAGCTCCTGAAAGCAGTCATGTTATGATGAGTGTTTAAGTGGCAATCTGAGACTGCATATCAGTACTTGAGAATCTAAGATTCATTCTACTTTGAAATTCAATGTCTTAAGTAATAGTATTTCAATCAATTTATGTTTAAAAACATCTTGCTTGCTTTCATAAAGAGAAAATTTAGTGCCACGAAAATTCCTTTAAATAAGTATACTGAAATACTTGCTGGTCTATTACTCGCTGCACAGTAAGATATCACTAAGTAATTAATAGCATATTCTTGTATTTGAATAAAGGCCATTCATAATTGTCCAAAATTCTTTCCTTGCTATAGTATTCCAGCACTTTCTGTTAGTATAAATGTATATGCTCTGCATTTTTTTTAGTTCAGGAAAACTGTGGCTTGGATTGCAAAGTTATATCATAGACAGCTCAGTTTGTACGCTTGAGTTGCACCAAAGCAGCCATCAATCAGTATTGACTTCATTTCTTCACTGTGTCTTTAAAAAATACATAGTTTGATGTCTTGGGTGATTCTGGAGAATCATTATAATGGGCAACAGAGGAGAGATGGCTGCTATTTGTAAGCCTTGACATCTTTCCTGTGAGGGAAACCTTCATTATATATTTGTTGCTCTCCTTTCACCCTAACCTTGACCTTTTCAACTGGCTGTTTAATTCAGGATATTAACAACCTCACTGTGTTCACAGTTTATGACCTTTTTGTACAGTTTCTCACACAACAGTGAGAAAATTGGCTTCTGAATACCTTCTTTTCTGTGTAGGAGCCTACAGTTTGTTTTTCAAGGAAGCACTATGATGGTCTCTGACAATTCCCCTTAACTGCATGGATTTAATACAAGATCTTTTGATTCCCTTGTCTGCATTTGCTCCCAAACAAAATCAAATTTCCAGATGCAGATGGAGTGCTAGTAGCTTAACTTGGCAGCTGTACCTTGTTATCACTGGAGGCTCTTTGAAGAGCCAACAGGACATTTCAAACTTCAGTAGCTTGTGCAGGAGAGTGGGTTTGGGGTTAGATTTTTTTAATTTGTGTGTTCTTAAAACCAACTGGATTTTCTCTTTTGAAGATGTCCAGATATTACAAACTTGACTTGCTTTCAGTGCCTGTTTGCAAATATTTCTCAGCTGTTTTATGATGCAATGACTGCAAAACAGGCGTTCACTGGCTCCCAATGTGCACTTTCAGGTGCACCTCTGCCTGGTGTATTCATACCTGCCTGCTGATGAATAAGCTGGCAAAGGAGGAAAGAGTGCATCAAAAGAAATTAGGTGCTCCAAATTCCTTTTCACAAGGCAGACTGTTGTTTCTAGTTTCCAGTATATCCACAAAATCAAATTTTCATTTTGGGTAACACTGAGGATGTGTTTAATTGCCTTTTTTCCTATCTCAAGTGGTAACAATTGTTGCCCATGGTTTTTTTTGTTTTGTGTTTTCCTGGAAAAAACATCAGAAATTCCCCACAAAGACACAATTTAGGTGTAAAACTCCGTTTGTTATAATGGTTGGAGGAGTCTTCCTACTGGGATCAAAGTGTCCAGTTGTACGTGAAGACTGACCATGGTGGTACTGGCATTACTGGATGCAGCAACCAAGTAATCAATTTTGCTTTTGCTGCAAACCCAGGAGTATGCCAAGAGCATGATGAACAACAGAGCATAACTGATGAACCAGCTTATTTCATCACTCTGAAAGGCATTTTGTAAAACTTGCTCTTTCGCCAGACCCACAGTTTACAATATTATCTTCATAATGTTTGGGGTTTGCTTTTTGGGGATTTTTTAAAACAATACAATGATTCACTTGCCAATTTATGTTTCCGCTGTCAATTTTTTGTTTGCTGTATCCTTTATGATAGTTTGTTATGTGTGATAAAGTAGATTGCTTGGCATAAAGAACATCCCAAAACTCAATGAAGTGCACATTGTGAAAGAACTTTAACTTGTAAGATGTATCAGCTGTAAGTTTGCGGCTTTGTCTGTGTATATCTTATAGATAACTGAGCTACATATGGGTACACGGAAAAAATAAATGTATGCATCAAAATATTCTAAAGGATCTATCAGTATTAAACAAATTTCTCTTAATGTGAAATGTGGTGGGTGGGCAGGGGGGCTTCAACATTTTTGTAAAATAAGCACTCTTTAGTAATAATCTTGGACACAAGTTTACTAGAAGAAATATTCCTTTAAGCAGGCAAGCAACTATAAGCGCCAAAGAGGGATTTTTACAGTGACAAAGTTCAGTCCCATCACTGAGAAATGAGAACTTGGCTCTGCAATCAAATCAAAATGCACTGGCTATAGCACTGGGCCCCAGAGTTAGCAAAAGACCTTTAAAGAAGGAAAGTTAAAATAAGTTTCTAAGTAGTTTTTTTGTTGTGCTAGTATGAAATATCTCCAGGCAGATTTACCTACTTCAAATTAGATGATTCCATTTTACTTCTCATGGGAATTTTTTTTAGATTTTTTTTATTTGATTGTGAAATGTTTGAATGTTTAAACATGTTTAAAACATTTTCATAGTTTAAACATTAATTTACTGCCCACAATTTCATTAGCTGTGGGATTCTTAGATGTATGTAGATATATAAGTAAAATGTATAAGCTAAACGAGAAAAGATAACGTAAATGACATCTTTTAAGTTGTCTTAGTGTAAGGTGCTAGATAAGTAACTGAAGCTTTTATTTGTTCACAGAAGATTTTTTTTTTTTTAAAAAAAAGCCTTAAAGCTTACAATGTCAAAAATAAAACAAAAATGCACCACTAAGGCAGCTGAAGAAGAAAAAGGTCTATGTTATCTGGTACTGATGGCAGTTTTGTTTGGGAGGTTATTACAGGTGGTGCATATATACTTATATAGACAGATCCTTACTCTTTTCCAAAGGACTGTGTTTTTAACTGTATTTTATTTTAAAAATAAGGTTATCTTATATTTGTCTAGAGTAAAATTCTAAAAATTACTTACAATACTAATGGGCTGGGATGTAAATTGCCCCAAACTGCACAGGATGCTTTGCGTGTGACAGGTGCGTTACAAAATAGGCCTGGTCCTGACCAAATAGGATTTATGACTGTGAAGGTCAGTAAACTTTGCAATAGTTTTGCTCTAATTTGGAATTTTTTGTGTTTATCTAGGTTGCTCTGACTTACAGGTGGATTATAGATGGTAGTGTACAGATGTTCTCACAGACTGTAACAGACATTATCTCTTAGATTATTCTGATGTAATTAACAGAGGTCTGAAACTATTACTAGATTAGTATCAATGAGGGTTGATTCCAGAATTTCCTCCTTCATAAGTCCAAGTATGGATTATGATGGTACTTTTTTTCAGACCACATGAAGAACAGGAGGGTAAAGATGCATCAACTTGGTGTTTGACTATGTTGGCAACCAGGTTTCTCCTAGACAACCACAGCCTCTAGGTCGGTTGCCCCAAATAGTTTAGTTGGAGAGAAACAACATCAGCTTAATTATCTGTGACTGATGCATCTGAAAGTGAATTTGCATATCATAGTCCTTCTAAAAGGACTTACAAGTGACTGTTTCTATAAGCAATGAGCATCCAGATATTCTATCTTGAGGCATCACTGATATCTGAGAGCTGCATTTAATTTGCATATCATTAAATCATGAACTGTTTTGTAACCCCATAAATTTCATCTAGCATGTCCAGATATTATCTGTTCATAATCACAATGGCTTTGTTATGGAACCTCAGAAAGCCGCTAAGGAAGTGCGGGATACTCTGCATTGCCTCTCTCAGTGAACTGCTTTCTTACCAGCTGAGACTGTTCTGGCAGCACCGCTCCTCGTGACTGAGAAATAGTGGGGGCTATTGTATTGGCTTTGGCTGGGATAGAATCAGTCTTCATAGTAGCTTCTGTAGTACTATGCTTAGGATTTGTGTTGAAAATAGTGTTGATAACACAAGAATGTTTTTGTTACCGCATTTACACAGTCAAGGCCTTTTCTGCTTTTCACACAGCTTTGCCAGCAAGTAGACTGAGGGTGCTCGGTAAATTGGGAGAAGGAGACGCAACTGGGACAGTTGACACCAGCTGAGCAAAGGGATATTCCATATCATTTGATGTCACATTCAACAATAAAAGCTGGAAGAAGAAGAGGGAGAGAGAGGGATGTTAGGAACTAATGGTATTTGTCTTCCCAAAGTAACTGTTAATACATAGTGGAGCCTTCCTTTCCGGGAGATGGCTGAACACCTGCCTAATGATGGGATATAGTGAATAATTTCCTTTCTCTGCTTGCTTGCACGTGTGGCTTTTACTTACCTATCAAACTGTCTTTATCTCAGCCCACAAGTTTTCTTACTTTGCCCTTCCAGTTGTCCCCTCCATCCTGCTGCAGGGGACCGAGCAGGATCCTGAAGCTCTCATGAGTGAGATCTGCTTAAACTTCCAGGGAATCCCACTGCATTTAACATAGATACCTGGAAATAGAATCCAGACTTCTCACGTGTAATCTAGCAGTCTGGTAAGTGTAGATCGCAATGACTTTTTTTTTTGTTTTTTTTTTTTCCCATTTAGAACATATAAAAGGATGAGACTGAGGACAGAAACAGTTCTTACGTTTGGGGAGTATTATCAAGGTTAAGACCAGGTCATATAGAAAAAGTTATGGGCCACCTTTAAATTCTTACATACTTCTTGTATAAACAGACAAATAAGGGAGACAATACCACACCGTGTGCTAATCTAGTAGATCTAGCAATTACACAGACCTTAACAGACCCTCAGGTATCACACTGGGATGGCAGCTGAGCTGCTTTCTGTTATGCACCATCTAAAGAAAAACAAGCAAGAAATTCTGTTGAACTTGAAACTGCATTTTAAACAGTGGAGATAGAATCATTTCATTTAGTAAAAAAAACCCAAGACTACAAATATTTAGCAAGTTACTTGGATCAAAGGTTTTATTAAATAAATAATGTTGAGTAATCATCATAAAACTAAACAAATCATACATCCTCAGAATGTGCCAGGATACCGTTTCACAACAGCCCAGAAACACCCTTATATTACTAAATAATCTACTAAGGTAAGAATCGTGCAGTCACCTGGAATCGGGAGGGTTGCTCTTGCCTTCTGAAACTTTCTGGCTCGTTTTCTACTTTTTATATAGCCCAATGCTAAAACGGTCAAAGGCACCTTCAAGAACTTAAAATGATATTTCTTTGTAGAAAGGGTCTCTCAGAGGGGTTGTCTGTTGTCTTAAAGATTGAGGAGGTTTTAGTATTAGTCAATAGCTCTTTCTGGTAGTTTTATTCAATAGTCATATAAACATGGGATGTTTTGATAATATTTTATAGGTAATTAGAAAACTTCTGAACAGGGCTTCACAGCAAATATCACGATTTGTAAAAATATTATACCACATGTGTGTCTTTCTGACATATTTATTCACAGGAGTACAAAGCTCTGTAAACTTCTTTAGTTTGCTGAAGTCTGAACTATGGAAATTTACACAGGATAATGAAAATTGGGGCTATGTGTCAGTTTTAGCAATGAGTTTTCATTAAAAATAAATATTGGCTCCTGCTCAACATAGGATAGATCTCTCTTTTGTCACGTAGCATTTTCTTGAATATTTTCTTACTTATTTTATGAAGGATTGCCACCATGAGGATTCAACAAAATGCTATATTTAAGGGTTGTGATTCATAAAATGCAGAAGAATGCTGGCATTTGAAATTTACTGACCTGTTTTCCAAACACATTATTTCTTTCTGTGACTGAGTTGTTTGTCTGTTCCTAGTGCTTAATATACAGAATTTCCTTCTACTCATGATTACAGTCTGAGTTGCTGGTCTGCTTATGGGACAGACTCAACTTCAGCTAGGAAGGAAACCATCGTTTGTCATACATGTAAAAGCTGCAGCTCAGTAGTGAAGCTGAGAAGAAAAAAAAAAAAAAGGAAGGTAGAAGAATATTTCTACAAGTAGAGTTCAACCTCTACTAGCTCTTAAAGCAGCAATAATTATATATTTATATATACTTCTAAAGAACTGTTCTTTGTCCTGTTATTCAGCAAATATTCTTCCCAGTGTCTCTCCCAGCAAAGCAGAGACACAGGTGGAAATGGTCACCTAGAAGTGATGATTCTGGGGAAGTTTAATGTTTCATAGTCTACAATAATAAAAATAAAATGCAGTGACTACTTTCCAAATGCTGTTTTCCCAAAGGAGACAGGAAAAAGATGGGGTTTTGATCAATGAGGTAGTGGCTTATTGGGTCACGTGAGCTGTGTTGTCACAAGGCTGCTCAGATGTAAACGGACACACAAAGAATATCCAAGGAGTCTTGATGTAAAGGGAATGTGACTATTAAGTAGATTTGGACTAAATCTACTTACATATAAGAAAACCTAATCCATGAAGTTTTCGATCCTAATTTTTATTGAATAGGGTCAGTACATTAAAACACTTCAGTATTAGGGTTTGATCTAATCCAAGAGGATATCAGAACAAGTTGCAGATGGTTTTTTTTTTATATCTGAAGTTTTTCATTCCATATTTTTTAACTCAAGGTTTATTGTGGTTTGGATCCTGCAGATATTATTTCGGGCAATTCTCCTAGAAGTCTGTTAATATCAGCATGAAATTATTTAACTATAAAACACTTCCAGCGAACATGCATTTTATGAAGATAGTAATAACTACCTAGACATGCCAAAGAAGTTTAACATTGTTATAAAATATTTCTTGACTGTTAATTTTACGATTTTGTGAGGTTTATGATAATGTTGCTGTACCAGGACCTTCCTATGTATGAAGAGATTTAGAAACTTACTGACTTTGTGTCAGGATACATTTTTGGTGGTGAGTGAAGATGGGCTATATTCTTTTCATAGTGGTATCAGTAGTAGACTATTTTCATAGCATGGCACTGAAGAGTATTCTAAAGTACATAGAAACCAATTTCTTCGTCATTTTCAAAAATTGAGCTGGTTCATAAACTCTACAGAGTATAAGGAAACAGGAGAGCAAGTGAAGAGGATAAGTAGAAAAGTGATGTGCAGTAAGAATACCATGGGACTGTTGTACAGCTAGAAGTAGGCTTCTGGCAGGTAAAAAAACCCCAAACTAGTGAACCAAACTGCATCCGAAAGAGTACTGTGATAGAGGGATTGGGTCTGTTAGTAACATAAATTATATAGGTGGGAGAAACAAGTAATTTTATGATTTAGAGGTAATGCCATGCTGCTTCTGCAAGCTAGGATAGAAATCAGATCTATGAGCACCAGTAGGCAAGAAAACGCATAGAAGTCAATCATTTTAGTGGCAGAGTGTTGCACCACAACACTAAAAGTGTAAAAGCCGCAGTTATTTATAACAGGAGAAAGAAGGGAAATAAATCATGTGACATGTTATAATAAAGCAGTTCTGTCTGAGATTGGGCATTATGCTGATGTTACTATCACAATTAAAAAATAAATAACTTCTGAACTGGAAAAGTTATACTAGTACAATAACTAGAACCTTTCCAGGAGAAGCAGCTCCTCTTTCTGTTTTCCCTTTTTTATGGTTTTGTGTTGTTTTTTTTTTTCCTCATAGTGCCTTAGTTGAATGTAATAAGAATGATATAATCTACTTGGTATTATTCCAGTGCTCATGTTATATATTGTAAATGTTTTATTTTATTGCATTGCATTTAATTAAACATGGTTTATAGAAATGGGAGATATTCTCATTAATATTTTCATATAGGTCTTCCCTAATTAAAAAAATTTCTTCAAATACCAGGGTAGGAAGCTTCTGAAGTCTATTCATGATACTAGTCTCTATAGGAGAGTCCAGAGGTATTCTTTCCCACTACACTGCATAAATAAAAATTCAGAGATTAGAGAAGACTGAACAAACTCATCTTCATTACTGGGCTGAAAGTATTGGAGCAGGGAATGGGAAGGAGGAAACACAATGCCGTTGCACTACGAATGAAAGGTAAAGGATGTGAAGCAATCAATTGAAGAGACATTTATTCGAATCATGACATGGCTTTTAATACTACCAATCTAATGCTGCTCTGCACTGCTAAACTCAGCAGCGTGTTAATGCTGTTGGTACTGTTAACATTAAAACAGGAGATGCCTAGCAAGAAAGTCTCTTAGGCAATCTTACTCTGATGTAGTGGGATAGGAGTTTATATTGTGACAGGGTGATTGGAGACTTAGTTGGATTTGACTTCCCAAATATGTTGATGTGCTTTTTCATAAGCAAAAACTAAAATGAAAGTGCACTAGAAATATTTATGCTTTGTTACTGATAACTAAGTCCCAGCTAAACTTCTGTAATTTACCAGCATTCTCCCTTGGAAATTGTCTGACACATGGCATTTTCCATTGGCAAAATAATTACTCTTTAGAATTATTTTCATCTACCTCAGGAATAGAAGTTACCAGGGGCTGAGCAGGTTTTAGCAAAGGGGAGTTTGCCACAATACTCACAGTTTCCCTGTTACTTTACATTAACAGAGGGCACCCAGTTCCTGCAAGGAGATTCAGGGCATTGTCATACCTGGGACTGAGCCATCATAGTCTGCTACCTTAACTTTAAGAAACAAACTGTTGGAATTTAAGCGTTTTGTGTTCCTGAATAATATCTGGGAACTTATTTTAAAAGAGAAACAAAGCCAGAAATACTTTCTCAGATTTTTAATGCTTGTCTACTATTGGGGTTTTTTCTGCTATCTTGAACATTAGAGAAAAGTTTAGAAACTTGCTTAATGTATATTCATTAGTTTTAAATGCTAAGCCAGAATTCCACAGAAATGCATTTGCAATTGAAATGTAATTTGCAGCAAAGAGAATGCTCTCACTTTAAGCAGTATTGGTTATTTATATGAAGCTTCTAATCAGAAATTTTTAAAAAAAATGACATTGCATTACTTAGTTTATTAACACCTCATACATATTTTGAACATTAAGCACTTGTGATAACTACTCCAAATAAGATCTGTGGAGTCAGATTTGTTTGCTAAGGGATAGGATTGAACATGTCAATTGATAAAGGAAATCACAGGCAGCTTGAGAATGAAAAGGGGGAAAAAGTAAAACTGACTGTAGTTCATAACAGTTCTCAAGAAAATTATTAAGAATTTACATGCTAAGCCTTGGTTAACTATGCGTGTTCAGAAGGAAAACGGCAAACATCAAATAAAACTTGCAATAGGACTTGAAAACCCCCATTTGGCTGGGGTGGCTGCTAGCAACTTCTTTTGCTGCCAATAGGCACTAGGTACAGTTCCAGGAAATGTTCTGCCAGGAAGGAGGAGAGTCAGCCAGTCAAACTGCTGCCAGTGGTTGTACCCCTTTCCTCAGTAAGAAAGGAGACAAGCAAAATTCACTCATTTGCTCTTGGTAGCTAAGATAGTAACCTCTTTTTTAAAAATCCTTTTTTTTNTTTTTTTTTTTTATTTTATTCTTTTTTATTCTTTCTACTACTGTTCTTTTTATCTATCCTCATGTTTGACACTCTAAGAACTGATTTGGAACTTGACCTGTGACTGGGATGGGCAAAGAGGTGGTCTTTTCTGCGTCCAGGCAGCCTGTATTATGCCTATCTGTCAGGCTCCGTCAGCAGACCTTATCCACGTTTAGCTACTGTCCATCAGGGAAGACAAAGAGCAAGTGCGGAGATCTAAGAGATCTTAGACCTCACCTCTGCGATTGGGAGGGACTAAATAAAAGAGAAGGGTTTTTTTTTTTCAACCGAAAGATTAAAATGACAGGTTCTCCAGAGTCACAGGGAGTTTTAAGCTTAAAATATGAAAGTGGAGTTTCAGATTTGATGAGATAAATTTTTTTTAAGACCAAAAAAATGAAGCATAGAAAGTGTCTGTGGATGCTTGTGGATGTTTGTGGATGAACAAATTAGATAAACATTTCTGGGAATGATATTGCTAGGCATAGCTAAGCCTGCTTTGGGGCAGGAGAATAGACTATATAACTTAAAGGAATCCCTTCATTCCTTTTTTTAAATTATTTTTTTATTATGTTATGACTCTAATGTTGATTTTTGTTGTGTTTGTTCTGGTCAGCCCAAAGGAGGGGAAGGACGTGAGGGCATTTTCCTACTTTGCTTTATTCTTCATTAAAACAATTAAATGCTTTCTCTGTCTTAAAGGAGGCATGTTTCTAAGGATCTTTTAAGAGCATTTTGATGTCTGTCAGCAGAAGTAATCTAATATCAAAGGATAACTTTACAGAGAGAGTTATGAAAATACATATTTGTTCAAGCACCTAGAAAAAGCTTTCAAATGCATGGCGCTGAACAGGTTGTACGAAGATGTAGATGGTTTGAAAGGAGACAGTTAGTACTCCCCGAAGACTATCTTTCTCCCAAATGGATAGTGATATTTGAGGCAATGGGAGTAAAGATGTTTAGGCTTTCTTCCTGGCTTGTTTGCCAGTAAGTGATTTTTAGTGCAAACATAAATGCTCTGAAGTTGGCAGCTACCTCTGTCTATTCCTCTACTGTACCAGCTCTGCCCATCTCGGTGCTATGTGGGAAGATGTACGTGTAGGCTAGCAAAAGACTATCTTTTATGAAAATGAAGTGTAACAGCTTGGGAAAATGCCTTTCTGTGGAGCTGTCTGGACTGAAAGCAAGCCACGCACATCAAAGGAACTAAATCTCTGACAAGGGGTTTAAAAAATAGGTCTGAGCATATGAGGAGAAAGAACCCTGGCAAACATGGAAGGGAATGAAAGTCTAACAGATAATGCGCAAAAAAAAAAAAAAATGTTTGAGAATGGACACCTCTTTCTAGAGTTCAGTTACTGCTTTACAGAATACTTTCTCTAGGAGGAGTTTCAGAATTGATATTTTCTGTCAACCATTCCTTCTACACAGCTGCCACTTTTTCTCCGTTTTTCTGTTTATTTCTGATTTTAGTGAAAGTCTTTGAAAATACCTTTTGAGAATTAGGGTGGCTTGTATAGTTTGTCACCTTCAAGAGAATGTTTTCATGTGTCAGGAAAAGTAATAAAGGATGAAGGCTTGGAGTTGGGAAGCTGGTATCTTTTTCTTATTTGTTGTTTCCTTAGGAGACTTCCACAATGGAGCAGATATACATGGGCAAGGAAACTGGTAGGAAAACATCCAAGATGAGCAAACTACACTTTTTGACAAGGCAGCTCTAGTAAAATCATCAGAGTTCTGATTAAGGAATTGAATTTAGTATCTTTTTTTTTTGGGTCATGCCACAGTATTTTTGTCTGTGAAAGTGACAGTAAGAAGTGATGCTTGTATTGAAAATACTCAAACAGTAGCAGTGAAATGAGGGATTCCTCCCCCCTCTGGAGTATATGTTTAATTTTGGGAAATTGCTTTTAAATCTCTGTTTCATTTGCTTCTGCTACTTCTGGAAAAATGGATAAAAAGAGAACTTGAAAAACAAGTTAGAAATCTGACTTGTGATGTTATTTGCAGTAGTTCTGATTGTGGAGAAGCAAACAGGAAAACTGTCTTTATTAATCCAGTATATTTTGCTGAGCTTTTATTTAGATCTACAAGCCCTTCTGTCAGTAGTGTGTATAATCTTTAGTGTGTTTATGTGTAATGGCATTGTACTTTACCAGTTCAGGCAACATGACTAAAACCTGATCTTTAGGGATTTTAAGAATTTTTTCTTTAAATATTCTTGCTGCTGTTTTTCTGTCTGTCCCCCTCTCACTGCCCCCCATCCCTGCCCCCCAGCGCC
>VZRU01002034.1:2190-22260 GCA_013398155.1 Pedionomus torquatus
TCTGATGCCTTGCCCTGGAGGAAGCGGAGGGGAGGAGATGGAGTGGGAGCATCCCCACGTGTGCAAACCCAGGTACCACAAGGATACGGTGGGAGAACAACATCCGTCCACGTCCAGGCCCAGTGGTGCAGAACATCTGGAGGTAAGTCCTCCTGCGGGCGGTCACGATGTCACCTGGGTGGTGACATTAATGCCTGTTGTTAATTAAAACCAGCGGTGGTGAGAGACTGTACAGATAAGGCAAAATAAGCGTTCTTGCCCGGAGGAAATGGCAAGGTAGCAAAATTAAGGTTGCAATGCAAAGAAAGAAAATAAAAGTAGCCTAAAACTATAGGATGGCAAATGTTTTTGGTTCAAAAAATACATAGAACTTCTACTCAGCTGATTTCTGATTGGCACGTGCTGTTTGGGTGCCCCAGTCAAGAATAGAAAAGAAGATAGAAAAGATTTACTCCTACTTCAGAAGTTGCCATCTCATCAACTCACTGTCATTGTAGGGCCTTTTTGGAAGAGAAGTAATTCTTAATTCCTGGTGGAAACACCGCTCGGTTTCAGTTCCAGGAAAATAAGTCGTTGCCCTTCTCGCTGATTGTTCTCTAGGAAGAGAAAAAGTCATACAAATCACAAAAAGGATTGGGGTTTGCCGTTATCTGTTCTCATGGGAACCGCTCTCTGCTTCTGAGGAAAAAAGTGAAGGTTTACCCCTGAAAAAAAAGGGAAAATTTCCTTCCCTAACCGCCCCCCCCCACCAGGAGTGTGCCCAGGTGGGCAAGAAGGCCAACAGCATCCTGGCCTGGACCCAGGAGCAGGGTGGTGAGTAGAACTTGGGAGGTGATCGTTCCCCTCTACTGGGCACTGGTGAGACCCCACCTCGAGGGCTGGGTTCAGTTTTGGGCCCCTCACCACAAAAAAAGACATTGAGGGGCTGGAGCGGGTCCAGAGAAGGGAAACAGAGCTGGTGAGGGGTCTGGGGAACAAGTCTTGTGAGGAGCAGCTGAGGGAGCTGGGGGTGTTCAGCCTGGAGAGAAGGAGACTGAGGGGAGACCTTCTTGCTCTCTACAACTCCCTGAAAGAAGGGGGTAGCCAGGGGAGGTCGGTCTCTGCTCCCAAGGAACAAGCCATGGGACAAGAGGAAACAGCATCAAGTTGTGCCAGGGGAGGTTCAGATTGCACATTAGTAAAAAATTTTTACCCTAAAAGGTATTTTAAGCCTTGGACTGGGCTGCCCAGGGCAGTGGTTGAGGCACCATCCCTGGAGGGATTTAAAAGTTGGGGTGACACAGTGCTGAGAGACAAGGGTTAGTGATGGTTTTTATCAGAGTCAGGTTGATGGTTGGACTAAAGGTCCCTTTAGTGGTTCCAACCATGACAATTCTATGATTCAGGCGGGTGACTGACAGGGAGGAGTCAGAGAATCACCAGGAAAAAAAACCTGGTACTACCTAAACCTTTGTAATTAATAACCTGGCTATGACAGAAGAGTTGAAATAAGAATATGTTAGAATTGAAAAAAAAAAAATTTAAAAATTACATTTTTAAAATAAGTAGAAATTTTAGGAGGTCTATGAAAGTACAAGCACGGTATTTGCAACCCTGAAACCTGCAATGGAGCAATGGCTTTTATAGAAATTGCTGATTAATTCCTGCTGTAGCACCCACCTTGACAAGTTTCCATGCAGATGTTGAATCCAGCTGCATCTTCAGACACGTCTCCTTTTCTCCAAGAGCAGTGGGAGAGGGACGGCTGTAAAGGGAGAAGGTCTTTAGAGGATGGCGGAAGAGCCCCGACAGCCACCTCGTTTCCATCTCTACGTAGAGTCGGGTGGAATGAGTTTGTCTTAAAAACGAGGCACGTGGAGGCGTGGAAACAGGCATCCAAACGACACGTGATCCTTGTTAAAATACTTGGGATAGTTGTGGGAGAATTAGGCTGAGACCCAGGGATGGCGTGAATTAAATCCCTCCAGAGGATTTCTATTATCAGCAAAGGGTCCGTGCCGAGGAAGTTTTAAAACGGGTTTAGCTAAATATATATTCACGTTTTACAGAGTAACGACAAAATTATCTGCATTTGTTCAAATGGATCTACTTGGCTAACAGCAGAGCTGATATTCCTTAGGAATATAAGAAAGGCAGCAAAGCACAGCAAGCAACAAATTATGAATTATTCAATGCAAATGTCAAGTTTTAGTAGCAAATGTGGATGTAAATCTTTTTTTGAAAGGCTAAGCGTTGCCATTAAGCAAGTCCATATGACACTACATCTGTTGGCTTTCTTTTATATCGTTTTCTTTTTATGGGTGCTGGGGAAAAGTATCGGGAATTTCCACATTAGAATTTTAATAACATCATTTCCCCAACTTTTGCAGTTCTGCTGATTTAATGTTTGATGAAGGGATGATTTTTCTGGCAGAGGTTAAAGCCATAACCGCTTCGTTAGCTACCCAAGCTGTAAGGCTGCAAATGCAAAATTGCTTTTGGGGAGGAATTTTTGGTTTTTCGGGATATGGGACCCCAGAAGTCAGATAAATTCGTCTGGCTGCCGTTTTCAGAGCATCACCTCCTGATGTAAGTGATCTCACTCTGGATTTCCCGGTCACTGCGGGAAGAATTCTTCCACGTGTGTGGGGAGAGTGCAGTCTGGATGGAAAATCTCTTTGATCCCCACCCCACTCAAAGCAGAAATTACTGATGGCTCCCAGTTCTGCTTCTTGCATTGCACGGCTCTTGCCCATGTAGGACACGGGCAATTCAGCCCCATTTGTCCACTCTCTTCTGTCTGTCTTTCATTTCAATATTGTCACGTTTGTCCCCAGTAGCAGCATCTGGAGAAAGCCAGTTTGAATTTCTCGCCAAGACGGGGAGCGGAGCCGAACCCCAGCAGAGGGAGGAGGGATCCGTCCCCCTGCCGATGTGTGAGGAGCCTGTGCCCGGGGACTCCTGTCTCCTCGATATAATCAATCTCTCCAAGTATTTCTATAGCTCTCATTATCCCGTCTGCCTCCAGGATAAGAAGCCAGGAACAATCGGCCATTGTCAGTTTATGAAGCAACTTTTTCATCTTCCTTCCCCAAAGACTAAATACTTAATTAAGTAAATTAAAATTAATTACGGAATCTGTACAACAAGATGTTATCACGTCTGTCCCCTAAGCTGAGCGCTCTCTGCTGTTCCTGCACGTTCGCCCTTCTAATGATAGAGTCACAGAAGTGTTTGGGTTGGAAGGGAGCTTAAAGAAGACCATCCAGTGCCACCCCCTGCCCTGGGCAGGGACACCTCCCACCACACCAGGTTGTCCAGAGCCCTGGCCAACCTGGTCTTGAATATTTCCAGGAATGGGTCATCTCTGGGCAACCTGGGCCAATGTCTCACCACCCATAAAAATATCTTTTTATATCTAGTCTAAATGTACCCAGACAGAGGAGGTGCCCAGTGGAGGAGCTCAATGGCTTTGTTAAGCAGATCCCACCCAGAGACGATATCCCCCCCCCCGGAGGTAGGAATGTTCCCATCGCTGGGAACCTGGATGGACCTCAGCCTTCCAGAAACACCCCTGTGCGTTCAAGGTCAAGAGCTGTGAACCAGTGGTGTGTCATGAAAAATATGTACTCCTCTTCCAGAGCTGGGGCCAAAAGGCTTTCACTATTGAAAAGAACATTTCATATTAAGCAACAGCTACATATACAACAGGCACAGCCCATTTCTAACAAACCCCAAAGCATCTCTGCGTGTGTTTTAATGATTTCTTGTGCTTTGTTAGCAAAGGGTTTAAACTGAGCCAAATTCCAAAGGACACGAATGTTGCGTTTCTATTAATTAGTTTTCAGATGAAGATGTTGCCATTAACTATCTGCAGTGATCCTCTTGTTAACTGTCTGATAAGGGTGACTTAAGTATCTAATAAAATAATGGATTAACCGGCAAGAGGGAATGAAGTGTATCAGGAGGACAGCAGAGCCTGCAGCAAAATGAACACTGTTATTTACCAAATGAAAGTGTAATAGGATCATTGATTTTGATCCTAAAACTTGTAGGAGATGACCACCTTGAAGATGTTAAGTATTTGTGGAAAGGCAAGGATCAGAGCTGCCCAGCTTTGCCCAGTCACCCTGCAGCTCTGGTTCCCCGGGTCAGGAGGAGACCTTGTGCCTCCTCAGTATCACCAAAGGAAAATCATTTCTTGACTTGCACATGTGGCTTTCTTGTTGAGAAGCCCACCAAGCTGCACAGTGTGTGTTACCTGCTCTGTATTTATGTGAACCTAGCTCCATGCCCTGGGCAGGGACACCTCCCACCACCCCAGGTTGCTCCAAGCCCCATCCAGCCTGGCCTTGAACCCCTCCAGGGATGGGGCAGCCACAGCTTCTCTGGGCAACCTCTTCCAGGGTCTCACCCCCCTCACAGCAAAGAGGGTTTTTTTTGTTTGTTTGTTTGTTTATTTGTTTTTTCTGGTATCTAATTTAAATCTCCTTCAATTTAAAACCAATACCCATCCTCCTATTGCTCCAGTCCCTGACCAAGAGTCCCTCTCCAGCTCTCCTGTAGGCTGGAGACTCCAGGAGAAAAGTAGGATGACCTAAGATGGTAGGACTTTACTAAGATGGCCAGGCTGGATGGGGCTTGGAGCAACCCAGTGGGGTGGGAGGTGTCCCTGCCCAGGGCAGGGGGTTGGAACTCCATGATCTTTGAGGTCCTTTCCAACTCTAACCATTCTATCATTCTATAACTTGCAAGCCCATAGCGGGTTTTTGTTAAATAGAAGAAATCAAAGTACGTAACAATATGGGTTTTCACCTTCCAGTGTGTAAATGGTGCAATTCTGATTATAGCATTAAAAATATTGCCGAAATTCTCGTTTTAATCTCCAGAGGAGTTTGCATCTGGCAGCAACGCACAATACATTGCAGAAAATTCTGGAAAAAATGAAAGTCTGTCAAAGCTTCATCTTGTACTCGGCTGCGATTTAGCAGAAATACTCCTTGAGATTGAGTTATGTTTTCTTCTAGCGCAGTAATTGGCTTCATGTTTCAAAATATGAACCACTACAAATGATGTTTCTCTCGTGTATCCAGAGGTATCTCATATTTATATCCCAATAAGCGTATAATATTGAGGAAATAGGTTGGGTTTCAGGCTTTGCCTGACAGCTGTAGCTCTTTCAATCATTATTATTAAGGAATATTTGCACAAGTTGCCATCTCTATCATTTTAGAAACAATTTGGGATTTTTTTTTGGTGATTTCGCAAACCAGTTTGCCTCCTTTGATCCCTGCACACGCCGTGAAGGCTCCACTTACCGAGCTCAGCCAATGTCACTTGTTGACTGCATATTTCAGGGGTAAATTGGCCCAGGCAGAAGTTTCACAGAACATAAAGGTCTCTGTTTTAAGGAAGGCTAATTGTTGCTGGAGCTCTGATCTTGTCTGCTTTTATTTCAGACAAATGTACGTTCCCTCAGTTTGTCGGAATCGAGGAGTGAGGGGATATATTGGGAAGTGGTGTGGGTTTGAAGTGGGATTTGCTTTGATATTTCTGTGCAAATCCATGTGATGGCTCACTGACTCATAGGCCTGAAAATAGGCAGTGATATCAGCCACAGAATTCTTTACAGATTTTTTTATATTTATTTTTTTTTCCTTCCTTTTCTTGCTTAGCTCGCCGCTCTTCAAAATAATCCAGGTCATTATTTAAATCGGCAGTTAGATGAAAACTCCAGCTCGCATCGCTCTTACTCATTGATGAATCACGCCGGAGCAAATTTCGGTCCTACTGAACAAACTCAGGGTTGCCTTAGTCATAAGTTTGTTCAGCAAATCACGCGTCAGCCTTAAATTCAGCACTTGCTTCAAGCGGCGACTGTTTGAATACACGCCGGCACGTTTGCGTGTAAGCTTTATCCCGCTCTGTGCAGGTGAGATTTGTGATGGAAACTGCACGAAGCAAAGCTAGGGAATGAAAAATTCTGTCAAAGGTACAGGCCAAGTGTTTACACCAAAAATACCCCACTTGAGCTTCTGTCATTTGGACAGAAATAAACTGAGTTATAACTGTTGAGCATAAGAATATTGATCCATTCTTTTAGAATACAATTAACTGCTGAAAAACAGGAGTTGCAAGTACAGTGACCTAGGCAAAGAATCATAGAATGGTTTGGGTTGGAAGGGACCTTAAAGACCATCTAGTTCCAACTCCCTGCCCTGGGGAGTATTTAAAAAAAATCCCTGCCCTGATTGTATTTTAAAAGGCAAGTAAGGTACCAGCTGTAGATGATCACGTGTAATCAACCAGCCCCTCCCTTGCTGTCACCTTCCACATGGTGTATTTAACCAGTACCATAGAATGGTTTGGGTTGGAAGGGACTTTAAAGACCATCTAGGCAGGGATGCTTCTCACCTCACCAGGTTGCTCCAAGCCCCCTCCAACCTGGCCTTGATCCCCTCCAGGGATGGGGCAGCCACAGCTTCTCTGGGCAGCCTGGGCCAGGCTCTCACCACCCTCACAGCAGAGAAGTTCTTCCCCAGATCTCATCTCCATCTCCCCTCTTTCTGTGTCAAACTCTTCCCCCTCATCCTGTAGCTCCCCTCCCTCCTCAAAAGTCCCTCCCCATCTCTCCTGTAGGCCCTATCTAGGTATTGGAAGGCTGCTCTTAGGTCTCCCTGAAGCCTTCTCTTCTCCAGGCTGAACCCCCCCAACTCTCTCAGCCTGTCCTGGCAGCAGAGGAGTGGAGCCCTCTGACCATCTTCGTGGGTGCCTCTAGCCCTGCTCCAATGGGTCCATGTCTTTCTTGTGCTGAGGACTCCAACGCTGGACACAGTATTCCAGNGTAGCTCCCCTCCCTCCTCAAAAGTCCCTCCCCATCTCTCCTGTAGGCCCTATCTAGGTATTGGAAGGCTGCTCTTAGGTCTCCCTGAAGCCTTCTCTTCTCCAGGCTGAACCCCCCCAACTCTCTCAGCCTGTCCTGGCAGCAGAGGAGTGGAGCCCTCTGACCATCTTCGTGGGTGCCTCTAGCCCTGCTCCAATGGGTCCATGTCTTTCTTGTGCTGAGGACTCCAACGCTGGACACAGTATTCCAGGTGGGTTCTTCCCAGAGCGGGGCAGAGGGGCAGAATCCCCCCCCTTTGCCTTGCTGGCCACGCTACTGGGGATGCACCTCAGGATGCAGGGGGCTTTCTGAGCTGGCAGCACACATTGCCGGAGTGTGTTGAGCTTCTCATCCATCAACGCCCCCCCCAATCCTTCTCCTCAGGGCTGTTCTCAGTTCTAGGCTATTTCAAAGGAAATTCAAATCCTTCTCTTTATTGTTCTTTGCCAGTTATATCAATCTGCATATAAATATGTTATTTAGGGGCGCCGTGAAGCTGTGGCCATCACATCGAGTGGCAGCACAGGAGCAAAGTCATCAGAGCAGCATCCAGCCTGCAAAGGCCAGTGCACGAGGAAGGAGATGGCAGTTCTCAGGCAAGTCCTTCCCTACCCAACAGAAACAAAATTCAGGAGCAAAACAGGGAGAGGTTGTGTGTTAAAACACGAACGGATGTTGTTAGCAACATACCTGAACGGGCTGCTGGACATACCTGAAATGAAACTTGTTTTGTCTGGTCTGTTTCTAAATTAATGTTATGTATTAGCTTTTGGAAGTGTTTGGTAAGTAGCAAATTCCCCCCCGGGGTGGGGTTATGCCATCCTGGTTGCCATCAGCCAGAGCTCTGCATCCCCAACCTCTGCCCTGGTGCTTCTAACTCCAAACAGGCCTTTCTAAAAAATTATTTATATTGCTTAATCCTATTCTTATGCCAATATTGTAGAATCATAGAGTAGTTCAGGTTGGAAGGGACCTTAAAGATCAAGTTCCAAGCCCCGTATCAAACTTGCACTGAATCCTTCAAACACTCACCAAATGGCTCTTTATGTTAATGAGGCCATTCTGCCCAGCCATGAACCAGGATAACGGGGATTTACCTGAAATTATAATCTATACACAAAATAGGTGTAAGTAAATAAAAGCGTTTCCAAAAATGCTTATCTGAGAGCAAAGCACTTGTGAATTTCTACTGAAAGGAAGGACGGGAGCTGAGGTTGAGATGTTCAGGTTGTGAATCGCACAGCAGAGGGGAATGGGGTTGGGATGGATCCATCCGTGGCTCTGGCTCCCGTGGGCCTCATGCAGACACTCGGAAGCAGAAATGAACTCTGAAAGTACGTTTTCTGATTAAAGGTGGAGTTAAAAGAGAAAAAAAAAATCTAAATATTTAATATATTCAAATCGTATTCTGGATGAAGATATGTCTGTGGGAATAGGACAAATGCAGCAATGGGGCTGGCAGGTTAAAGCCAAACCACAGCATCGTCCACTGGAAAAAAATTTATCATCATCACATCTTCTGGCACCGCAGCAGAAAAGGGCTCCACACTCATTCTGAGCTGGAGAAAAGCAAGAGCTGTCGCTGGTGCTGGTTAAACATGTCCATGTCTCTTCCTGAATGGAATGAAGACCTGAGGAGCTGTTTGTCAGGAAATTAATAACCCCAGCGATGTGCCAAGACCTACGGTTCCTTCTTGTGGTTGTCGTGTCGTATGGAGAATCTCCCCAACTGGTAACAGAGCAGAACAAAAGGTGTTATTAAAGAGGTGCCAGCAGGACAGGAGAGCCGCCTACATGAGACAATAACTTCCCAACTGAGAGTATTTTAATGTCGCAGGTGACATGAGGTCACTGTTTTCTCAATCATCTTTTGAGATGGTCATCTAGAAATCTGAAGCGAGAGTGAAACGGGAGTCTTAAATGCACCATCGCATAAAAACTCAAAGGTAAACAAGTCAACTGGTCCCAGTCTCGCTGCCAGACTGGGAGAGTCCCATTCTCCCCCGGGAAAAGGAGGTGTTTGTTGACCCCCATGACATCCAGCAGCCTGGAGAGCTGAGCATGGAACGCTGCTGATTCCAGCCCTGCTTCAGCCTGGCTTCTTACCACAGACAGCACTGCGGCAAAGACAGAAAATAAAAAGGGAAAGCTTGAAACCATGCTAAAAACTGCTTTAATGGCTGCTTCTTTGAGGAGAAGGGAGGTTGCTCCAGCAGCACTGCACATACGGTACCTACATGCAACCAGCATGTCACCAAAGGGTGAGACATCCCTGGAGGGGTTCAAAGCCAGGTTGGAGGGAGCTTGGAGCAACCTGGCCTGGTGGGAGGTGTCCCGGCCCAGGGCAGGGGGTGGAACAGGATGATTTTTAAGATCCCTTCCAACCCAAACCATTCTATGATTCTATCACTGATACCCTATTTTAGGTCAATCTCAGCTGTGTTTATACTACCCTTTACAGTATGTAAAAGAGACCTGCAGGTACAGACAGCTGAGGTTTTCCTGATCACTTCCACAGTTGGGGCATCGCAGTCCTGGGTGGGAAGACTGATGGAGCTGGGGGTGTTCAGCCTGGAGAAGAGGAGGCTGAGGGGAGACCTTCTCACTCTTTACAACTCCCTGAAAGGAGGGGGTAGCTGGGGTGGGTGTGTGTCTCTTCTCCCAAGTCACAGGTGATGGGACAAGGGGAAAAGGCCTCAAGTTGCGCCAGGGGAGGTTCAGATGGGAGATCAGGGACAATTTTTACATGGAAAAGGTTATCAAGCCTTGGACTGGGCTGCCCAGGGCAGTGGTTGAGGCACCATCCCTGGAGGGATTTAAAAGCCGGGTTGACACAGTGCTGAGAGACAAGGGTTAGTGATGGTTTTCATCAGTCAGGCTGACAGTTGGACTGGATGACCTTAAAGATCCCTTCCAACCTGGGCAATTCTATGATTCTGTGATTCTAACTCGGGGCTCTACATCCAGCTAGAGCTCACAGGGAGGGCTCCAGGAAAAGCCAAGTTAAACAAAGCACACAGTGTTGGCACAGCGAGACGCTCCCGCCTCTTGGATATCAAGTGGCAAAAGCAGGTATTTCAATAGCACCAAATTCTCCCAGGCACACCTGACAGTGTGAAAACGCTGAGTGGCTGAAAGAAAGAGGATTAGCTGAAAGAATTAGAGGAAGCTTGAGGAACCTTCAGAACCAAAGCAATAATTATTTTTTCTCTCTTCCTGCTTCAAATTCACCATATAAAAGAAGCAGAAAATGTTTAAGTACTACTTGCTTGTCTGGGTTTTTATGTCTAGGTAGGCTGTTACACATCTGTTCCAAAGTGATACTGTCTATTAAAAATCTAATGAGGCCTCGGGAAGCCTTTTGTTAAAAACAAATGATAAGGAAATGCTCTTTAAGCTTAGCTAAGATCCATCTTATCCATATTTGGGGAGTACAACTAAGATTTTAGTGAAATATCGCAAAGTTTGATCCAAATCTGTGTGAAAAGATTTTATAATGTATTTTTCACTTTCCCCAAGAAATTCAGGAAACTCCAGGCCTACCTTATTAACAGATTTGATGTTAATGATTGATTCCATGTTAATAAATTTCTCCTTTCAGAGCTTCTCAAAATTACATTGCTAAGGTCCTGGGCCGTCTTCTGCCGGTCTGACATTAGTTGCGGCCATGCTAAAGGGAAGGATGAAAAAAGGCATTTAAGTTATCACAGGCAAAACAATTTAAAACAGATTTTAAAACCACAGAGGCTGTTTGACTCAACAGGAGCCTCAGCTCCCAGTCCCTGGAGATCAGCGTGACTGAGAACTCAACCCTCGTCACTTCTGAAAAGCATGTCATTTACCCCGAGAGGAAGATGATGGTTGTGAGATGGTTCGGTTTGATTTTGAAGGGATTACGGGACTGGGCAGAGAGAGGAAGCTTCAGCCTTCACTGTACAGCTAATGCCTATTGTGTTGTTAAAATGAGACATTTACCCCCATTTTTTTTCAAGTTGCACGGTTAGGGATTTTTAATAGAAATATTCGTTCTGTTCCCACCCTTCAGTGTAAAACACAGGGAATCTCCGAGAGCCTGGGCAGCTAATTTTTCCTCTGCTTTGCAACACATTTTAGGATCACAGACTAATTGAGGTTGGGAGCAACTTCTGGAGCTCATCAGCTCCGACCCCTTCTCAAAGAAGAGCCGGGTTGGAAGTTACGTTGAGTTGCTCTAAGCTTTCTTCAGTGGGTTTTTAAGTATCTCCACTGAAAAAGATTTCCCACGTTCTCTGGGATGCCGCACCAGTGTTTAACCAAACTCACTGGGGACTTTTGATTCTAGATGCTTAATCAGTTTTCCTTGTTGCCACTTATAATTCTTCTTTCCTCCTTTCATGGTGGACCTCCAAGAAGAGCCTGGTTCTGCTCAGCACTCAGATCCCTCCTTCGCCTTCTCTCCCCATGTGGAAGAAATCCACCCAGTTGGATCCATCCACTTCTCAGATGTTCCTCATACATTAGGTGCTCCAGCTCCCTACCATCTTGGAAGCCCTCCAGACTTGCTCCTCTATGGCAAAATTCTCCAGCTGGTCTATCGCAGCACGGAGTACAGGGGTGGAATCGCTTTAACATTTAATTTGCATCCAAAGACATACACTTAGTCTTTCAAATTCACTTCGGTTTGTTATTACCAAACTCCTCTTTGACCCACGTGACCCCTGCGTGATCGTTTTGAACCAGAAATGGGGTTTTCCGTGCCCTGTTTTTCTAAACAAGGAACACTGGAGGAGGAGGCGGTGCTGTCAAGGCTATCAGTGGGGTCCATGCAGAAGCTCAGCTCCTGTTCCTGGACGGGCAGACCTGCGAAGCTGTTTGGGATATTCCTGGAAACACATCGCTCCTGCTTCTGCATTAAAATATTTTTCCCGGGACATAGCACAAGGCTTGAAGATTTGAGTCAACTGACCCCTTCAGCCTTGCAATGTTCTCTTAGAAAGGCCATAAATATGAAGTTTCCTGCTGCAGTTGATTTCTCCAGGGGAAGAGAGTGACCAGAAAGGCCATCTTAGATCAAGAAGGGTGAGTCCGTCGAGTTTCTGTGATGCATCCCAGAGCTGTTGAGATCACGGGACAACGCAGCGCAGATCCCTACACCAACAGACAGATTAATTTCAGTAATTGCCACCCCAGTCTGAGGATAAATCTTCTCCCCCCACCGTGGTGATCCTCAGCCTCAGATTTTGTCTCCGTATCGCCCTTCCCCTCACCCAGTGCCCCCTCTCTACTTCATTTGCTAACAGCAATTTACAATAAGCCTTTTCTTTCATTTTCCAAACGATTTTTTTTCCCCCGATTTTGCCATATGGAATTATATTTTGCCAGAAAGTGGCAAAACAGTTCAGGAAAAGCTTGATAATGTTCTCATAACCTTAGGAGGCTCCACATCACAGTAAGCCTGAAGCTTTAAACAATGAAATTGCTATTGGGCAAAGTCTCCGCATTTGTTATTCTGCTTTGACAGTAATATACTTTTTCCTGCTGGAACCACCGTATAAAAGTTTTATTGGCTCAGTGTTGAATAGAACAAGAAATTGACTAGAAGGTGGGGGGTTTTTTGTTGCTTTAGGGCTTGCTGTGGGTCAGTGGCAGACAACAGTTTGTGTGCATTTATTATTATTTAAATTTTGAGTACAAGCTGTTCGCGGGTAACGCCTCAGGAGAACGGGTACACAAGCTACAAAGAAATTTATCTTTATACCTCCTACTGTGGGTACCGTAGTAGAATATTGTCTGATAGTTAAGGCGAGAGGAGAAGGTATCTCTTGCTTCATTATATTTTGCTTTGAAGGAAAACTGTCATTCTTTTTTGATTGAAGAAAGCATAGCCCAGGTTGCATTATAATTTCAGCAAGAGGAAAAAGCTTGGCACCTTACAGATGTAGTTTGGCTAATCCACACAGGCTGGGATTATACCTCCTTGCAACTCCGAGGCTTTATGGATCATTTTCCTCTAAAGGATTAGCCTGCGACTTCAGGGAAAAAAAGCTCACAAAAATACCCGTGTGTTTAAAATCGCAAGAAAGAACTGTGCACAGAAATTTGTTAACGAAAAACCCCCGAGTACTTGGGGGGGATATGGGAATGCATTAATTTTGGCTCCTTGAAAATCATAGAATGGTTAGAGTTGGAAGGGACCTCAAAGATCATCCAGTTCCAACCCCCCTGCCCTGGGCAGGGACACCTCCCACCACACCAGGTTGCTCCAAGCCCCATCCAGCCTGGCCTTGAACCCCTCCAGGGATGGGGCAGCCACAGCTTCTCTGGGCAACCTCTTCCAGTGCCTCACCACCCTCACAAGAAAGAATGTCTTCCTAATATCCAATCTAAATCTCCCCTCTTCTAGTTTAAAACATTCCCCCTTGTCCTGTCCCTCCCCTCCCTGACCAAGAGTCCCTCTCCAGCTCTCCTGGAGCTCCCTTCAGATCCTGGAAGGCTGCTCTAAGGTCTCCCTGGAGCCTTCTCTTCTCCAGGCTGAACAGCCCCAGCTCCCTCAGCCTGTCCTTGCAGCAGAGGGGCTCCAGTCCTCTAATGACCTTTGTGGCCCTCCACTGGACCCATTCCAACAGTTCTAGGTAACTGTTGCACTGGTGTTTTTTAAATTGAAGATTTATACTAAAACTCTGATGTGATTTTCTTTTTATATAATGGTGGTATTTTCCACTCCTTTGTTTCTCCTTTGTTTTCAGGAATGATTAATTAGTGACACTATTCAGGTACTTGCACAAAGGTTGCCAGACCCAGCCATTCTTTTGTCTTAGGAGACCTTTGCTAACCTGGAGTAGCCAGAAGCACTTGACGTCCTGATTTTTAATCTCAGAAGTATTATTCAGGATTTTGGAGTTAAAAATTCCCGTCATGACTGCGACATTCCCTGATTTTCCTATAAGGAGGGTGGGACCTATTGCACAAATGTGTCTGGAGCTTCCAAAGCCTCAGGAGAAGGAGTAAAGCTTGGAGGAGTTTGTCTTGTGTTGCCACACCGTGGGGTAACCTGGATAGAAGGTGAAAGGGTGGCAACCGGTTTTCATTTTAACAAAGTCCATGTGGGCTCTTCAGAAATTGGTGGTTGGTTTGCCTCATGTCCTGGTTTGAGGGACACAAGAGTAATTTCTCTTACAATGCTTGGGAAAACCACACTTTTAGAAGACTCTACTGCCTGAATTGGTGAAAATATTTCCTTTACAGCCAGCTCTTATGTGGAGGTTTCAAGGCCTCAGTGGTTCCATGCTCCCCAGGTGTGAGGATGAGGAGGAGCGAGACCCAGGCACTTGCCCCAAGCTGCCAGCAGGCTTATTTCACACCATGAACATCACGTTCCATAGGAATTACAGAGTTTGCTGAGGAGTTTTGTCCCTCTCTCTCTTGATGGTTTGTGACCCTGAGAACTCCTTGCCCTGGTGCCGGAGCCTTGAGCCCTTCCCTTTCTCCCAAAGCTGCAGCACTTGCAGGGTCTCACATGGACTGTCCCTGCGGGGAGGGCACAGGCTTCTGCTGGGAATGGGCTGGGGACAGTCCTTGTGTGTTTTATATCAGTATCAGGATAAATACTGGTTCTTTAGTGTTATTAATGCTAATTATTCAGTAGTATTCTATTACACCTATTTCTATTTCAACCCTCCTGTTTCCTTGTTCTTCCCAATGCCCTTTCCTGGGTGGGGAGGGATCATCAGGTGAGAGAATAATTGTCTAAAGGACAATAAATCGTCATGGGTTCCCCCAGCCTTAACATCTTGTCCATTCTCTTGTTTCGAGCCGTTTTCAGCTGCTCCTGCCTCTCTGTGCCCTGGCTCTGCTGTAAATCCTGCCTCTTCTCCAATGACTCATGCTGGCTGGAATCTTGATGCCTTCTGCCCAGGAGCCTCCACATTTCTGAACCCCCTTGGTTATTGAATTCACTGGTCTTATTTCACTTCTACCCAGACTGAAGTTTCTCTTTAAAACATTTGTGACAAAATGATCTTTTCTCAGACTTTCCTGCTCCTATTTGGCTACCTATCTTCATTGTAGTTCCACAAATATCAGCTTGAGTTATCCATAATTTGCATTTGCAGTCTTCCAAGTCAAATATGAAACTCAAACTTGAAAGCATCATCGGTGAGAGTGGAAGGGCAGAGGATTATTCTCACAATGTCGCCTTGTGCAAGCATGGATGAAAGGGTGTTGTGCCACCAGTGTCCTCCTGCCCCATCTGCTTTATCCCACACCCACAATTCAGTTCCCACTTTTAACTCTTTTCTTCCTTTTTTCAGTTAGGGAAGTTGTCAGCAGGTACTGCTCTGTCTACTGCACACCTAAGTCCAGGACACCAGAAGGCTCTATACATCCAGCATCAAGTTTTGTCTTAGAGGAACGTGTAGTTAGCCTCAGCTGTGTGAAAATATTCTCTCCAGATCAATTCAGAGTGAAACAGAAGCTCTTGGAAGCGTAAATGGCATTATTTATAAAGTAAGAGTACCTGCGGATCTGTGTATGC
Organism: Pedionomus torquatus; assembly: GCA_013398155.1. Classification (NCBI taxonomy): domain Eukaryota; kingdom Metazoa; phylum Chordata; class Aves; order Charadriiformes; family Pedionomidae; genus Pedionomus; species Pedionomus torquatus. The sequence continues at coordinate 17,565 of VZRU01002034.1, forward strand.
ACCAAACTCCCCTCCTCGGCTTTCTCCCAGTGCAGAGCTGGTGCATTCTCCAAACTGGCCTTTCCTCAGCTCTGCCTATAACCCAAAACATGGGGTGTCTGCACCACGGCCTTAGTGCATATGGTCAAGCCCTCAGCACCACACACCTGGACACCCAACCCAGCCCAGCACCCATTGACCAGTGCATCTTCTAACCGTGGGCCAGCTGCAGCTCCTCATCCAAGTCCTCCCAGTTCATTCCACCCGCTTCCCAAACTGCATCCCAGCAGTGTGGCCAGCAGGGTGAGGGGGGCCATTCTGCCCCTCTGCTCCACTCTGGGAAGACCCCAACTGAAGCACCGTGTCCAGTTCTGCAGTCCTCAGCAGAAGGAGGACATGGACCTGTTGGAATGGGGCCAAAGGAAGCCACAGAAATGCTGAGAGGGCTGGAGCCTCTCTGCTGTGAGAACAGGTGGCATTGCAGGGGTTCAGCCTGGAGAAGAGAAGGCTCCAGAGAGACCTTGGAGCCCCTTCCAGTCCCTCAAGGGGCTCCAGGAGAGCTGGGGAGGGGCTCTTAATCAGGGAGGGGAGTCCTAGGAGGAGGGGAAAGGTTTGACACTGAAAGAGGGGAGATGGAGATGAGATGTGGGGAAGAACTTCTTTGGTGTGAGGGTGGTGAGACCCTGGCCCAGGTTGCCCAGAGAAGCTGTGGCTGCCCCATCCCTGGAGGGGTTCAAGGTCAGGTTAGAGGGGGCTTGGAGCAACCTGGCTGGGTGAGAAGTGTCCCTGCCCAGGGCAGGGAGTTGGAACTAGATGGTCTTTAAGGTCCCTTCTAACCCAAACTATTCTATGGTACTGGTTAAATACACCATGTGGAGGTAACAGCAAGGGAAGTGGTGATTGAATACACATGACCATCTACAGCTGGTACCTTACTTGCCTTTTTAAATACAATCAGTTCCTCCTGTGTTCTCCCTATCTGCTCCACCCCTCCCATCATTTGAGTTTAAATCCCTGAAGCAAGGCTTTCCAAGACAGGACCTGGCTATGGATAAGCCTCCCACCAGACCAGGTTACTCTAAGCCTTGTCCAACCTGGCTCAGAACCTCTCTAGGGAAGGGGCAGCCAAAGCTTCTCTGGGCAATCTGGGCCAGTGACTTCTCCAGAAACAGGTCTTCTAAAGCGTCTGGGTATCTATCAAGAAATTCTACCCATGGCAAGATGTTTCAATGAATGTGGATCAACAGCAATTTGGAAGAGGAAATACTGTATCAGATTTGCTGTGACTGATGTCTCTACAGTAACAGTGCCTTTTTTGGTAGGATTGTCTTAAGAAAAACTTTTTGGCAAGGAAGGACAGAAATGTGAAGGCTGAATAGCTTTTTAAATCTGTGTGTTGGTTGGGTAACCTACAGCAGAAGACTGAAGGCTTCCGTTATTGTGAATTTATGTGCTGAGAGCGGGTGAGAGGCAGTATCCCCTCCACGCTGCCAGCGCAACGCTTTCATTTTCCTTTTGACTTCCTTCTTGCAATCAAGCTAGTATTTCTGCTTCCTGATGCATGGCAGGGCTGCTGAGAGACAGCCCTAGAACTAGGCAGGGCAGGGAAAATATTGCTGTTTTTAATGAGTAACAAAAAAAATATAAAAATTGTTGCATCTGGGTCTCCAATCCAAAAGATAGCAATTATCCAGGGTTGTTTTTTTTTAGGTAAACATGGGGTTTAGGACACTTATAAGAAGTTACGCTTTGTGTATTTTCTGGTTTCTTATTTGTAAGTCTTCCTGCAAATTGATTTTTTTAGAAAGCAGACTCACTGCTCTCTTTTCACTAAAATTCAGCAGAATTTTAGCCCTGAAGAGGAAGGGGAGTATCTCTTACTGCCAGGACAGAGATCTGCACAGAATGCACTTCAGGGAAGTGCCCTCACCCCGGGTTCTGAACCCTAAATAAAAATGGTAGCAGCTTCTAATACTCCCTGATTCTTAGTTTATTGGCACTTAAAGAAATAAACCCCATCCTACCACTTAATTTTTTAACACAAGCCGGGGAGCCCCTGGCTCCTCAAAAGACATTGATTTAAATAAACTAATGAAATGTACTTACTAATGTAAGTAAGACTTAATGTTAACAGTTGATCCTTACGGGTCCCTTCCAACTGGAGATCTTCTGTGAGTTTAGGATTTTCTGAGGGTTCCTCTCTGGAGACACGGTGATTTCTGTAATATGGAAACGTATATATATATATGTAAGCAATGAGTATCTTTATTATTACATGCCCTTTCATGGAAAAATATTGCCATTTTAGACCACTGCTTTGTTTCAAAATGTGGATTTTTTTGCTTCCTACTCTATCCTGCCTCTCTTAAAAATGAAGCTCAGTTTCCTGCATTCCTGAGTCGCGCTGATGGTTTTACTCGATGTTCTACATACGTCAAGTGTAAATACTACATGAGAGAGACGAATATAGACAAATACGCGCGTCTACATCGATGAAGAACAAACTTCAGCTTAGAAGGTAAACCAGAATGTTTTTATAAGCACCTCCTAATCTCTTCTCTCAAAAGGAAAGCTTTTCCCACCTCGGTGACTGGTATCTGTTGGGAAAACTCGGTCTGTGCTGTGTATGGATATAAGGAAGGGGTCTGTCGTATTGATGGAGTACAAGTTCATCTGGTTTCATAATTGTTAACTTGTTGAATTGCGTCACAGAACAGCACAATGACAGGCAAGAGCAGGTTTATCTCTTGACTAGGAATCCAAGATTTTATACCCCAGAAGGCAGCTGCACCAGGTTCCTTTAATGAGCTGACAGCAACCCTGTGTTAACCTTTAGGCATAAAGCACAATTTTCTTCCATTTTAAACATATTTCCTGACATGGAGATTTTGGGTGTAAAACTCTTAAATGAGGAGCTTCCCGCTGCTCCTCCACTCGAGCCTCTTTCATCGCTTTACCTTCCTGCTATAATTTGGGGAGCCAGCTATTTTCGCAGCTGCCTTTTTATTTAGTTTTATATGGTATCTGTTGCTGTCAGGCTTGAGTTTTTAACCTAATTTCTAACTTTTTCATTCAGAGCTTTAAATCTCCCAAGAAGCTATTCCCGACTAGATTGCAGGTTTGGGCTGATAGGTTTTGGTGACCTTAAAGAGGAAAACGTGCAGGCTGCCAGTCCCCCCCCCTAAACCCCTTGAATAATTTGAAATAGAAATGGTTTGGAACAGCTGATACATTTAACTCTGAACATTAGCCACTAAGCATGCTTAGTAGCTACTTTGATCAAGCTCTTTTTCCTGACAAAACCCCCCTTTGAAATGAATAGGACAGAGGTTCCTTTCACTTCAATGGGAGTTCTCAGGCACGGGGAGAAAGGAGGACTTCATAACCTTTAAAAAGGCTCCCCTCGTCCATTCATATCTCTCCTGGAAAGCTCAGCGCTTTCCCTTGTGCCGGAGTTACTAAGCCAGTCTCTCCTGGCTACTTTTAGGCTCCCTTCTAGCGAAGCTTTGCTTAAACAGGAGATCAAAACGCTCTGTAATGAGGTGGCTGCCGCCGAGGCAGGAACCCTGAATGTACGATGGCACCCGAAATATTCGTTAGCGCCGAGAATTCGTCACCACCACTTCCCTAATCGCATCTTCTAACCCTCGCACAGCGTGTACCTGGCACCGTGCAGAAGACAAAGATAACCCTTCTGTACACTTGGTACAAGATTATTCTCATGCATTTACAGTCATTAGCACCCTGAAACTGGTGTTTTCTTTTCACAACATAAAATTAATTAATGTTTCAAACAACCCCTCCCAAGGCTGAAGGACACCGTGCCCTTTCAGAGACCATTAAACGCTTCTGGAATCCCTGATTCTATACTGGCCATGCTTCCTTTTAAAAAAAAATAAAATTACTTCTTGGACTTATAAGGAAACATCATACAAAATAAAGAACCGTTACATGGTCATGATACCATATTGCAATAATGGTAAGTGAACATCCTAAAGGTTTAAAACTAGACAAAACTGTTCTAAGGTTTCACGTCTTATCTATAACAGAAAAGAAACCTAAAAAACTGCTAAACCTTGTATCACGTTGAGATTTCTTGGCATAATTATCCATAAATGATGTTTCTGCTCTGTGTAAGACTAATGCAGTGAGATACGTATTATTAGAAAAAAAAAAAAACAAACAAACAGTCCCCCCCAAAAAAAACAAACCCCAACCAACCAGTAAAAAAACCCACAAAACCAGAAAAAGCTCAGAAAAAGCTGCAAAAAGAGCACTAGAAATTACCCCAGTGTTAGGCAGCTACAGGAAGAATGAGCATTCCTCATGTTGTCACTATGGAGAAGCAGAACCAAAAGCAAGGACCATCCTTGGAAGTATCTAAGGCCAGGCTGGATGGGGCTTGGAGCAACCTGGTGTGGTGGGAGGTGTCCCTGCCCAGGGCAGGGAGTTGGAACTCGATCTTCAAGGTCCCTTCCAACTCTAACCATTCTATGATTCTAAAAAGTGCCCAAGCCTATAGAACTCTTAACGTTCTCATTGATATACGTGTTCAAATTTGGGTATTTTTCTGTCTACTCAGTACCGTGTGTGTATTCAATTCCATCATCTTAGACAGAAAATATGAATTCAACTACCAAACAAATAATTTCGTTTGAGACACTGTTTCCTTGATCTAGGTGTCAAAAGGAAGTTATTTTATCTGTAGGTTGAGTAC
>VZRU01002035.1:50787-75983 GCA_013398155.1 Pedionomus torquatus
CTCTGAAACTTCACTGCAGCAGCCTGGAGACCACGCTTCCTCTAGTCTTCAGGGACGAGCATGAATTAAAAATCTGAAGACAACAGCAAATTTCATTTTTAATTAGCCAGGGCAGGCAGCCAAGGAGGGCTCCCCCACCCACCCATGGCTAGTGAAGCCTGACAGCTAAAAAGAATTTATGCTTTGCTGTGCAGTCCCAGTGGCCATTCGAAGCAACGCCGACTCTGAACACGTGCCAATGCAGTTAACACAAAAGCCAGCCATGCAGCATTGTGGATGCGGTTAATATACAACTGGTTAAAGACAGCAATACATCAAAAATAAAAGCACCAGGCTTTGAGGGAACAAAGGGCATCGACTTCAGCTCGGCCCCTGCACGCAGCTCCGCCTTACCTCATCTCCAGTCTCAGGGCCGGGAACGACCCAGGAGTCCTGTGCTTAGCGGCACTTGGAGAATGAGCGTCCTTAAAAGCAAAGTAATTTTAAGGATATAATAATAAAAGGACTCATCTGCTTATTTCTGCCTTTAATACAAGGCTTTTAGCTCCCAGCGCTACAAAGGCAACACGTAAAAGCTTCCCAACCCGCCATGTGGGGTGTCTGTGCATGCAAAGACCAAGTACAGATGCTCCATCCCCAACCTGCACAGCTGAGGCTGTTCAGAGGGAAAACGTGAGGTCATTTCACTTGAGTTGGCAAAATGCAAGCGGAACATAAGGCCTTTCCCATCCCAGGCCCCCAGCGCTGCTGCTCAGACCAGGAGACAAAGCTCTCAGCAGCCACGACAGGCTCCAGCCCCATGGCTCACTGACCTCCCCAAAAAACGGAGTTGGATTCAATGTAAAAAAGGAGAGAAAAAGCTTTGCGACAAGAACACAGGTGGCCATTGGCAGTCCCAGCACAGGCTGGGTCCTGGTGAACAGACAGAGCTTGTGGTGTTGCTCAAAGCCATCCCATCGATGCAGGCTGGAGAGATGGGGAACAGAAAAAAAACCCTCACCCTGCTGCTGTCTCTGCTTTGTCCTGGGGTTGAGCAGGGAGCTGTCACCTCCACAGCCACCACTTCCACATCAGCTGCCAGTGCCACGCTCGCTCTCCCCATCCTCCCCCTCCAAAAGTCATCATTTGGGATCACTTTGCCACGAGCAAGCCATAAGGGAAAGCAATCACCACGAATTAAATGTGCACCTTGAAGACTAACAATGAGAGGGCGCAGCAGCAATTCTTGCCACCGGGATTCTAGGCGTGACATGGTTTCAGCCAGGTACACTTGGACTGTAGCTCTTCCAACTGGGCCACCAGGTTCCAACCAACCACCTTCGCATGAATTCAAAGTCTGGCCTTGAGTGGGACCTTCCTGAGCCCAGCGGTACCTCTGCCACATCAAGCTCACGCTGCTGAGCGCATCCAACTGCAGGTTTTTGAGGATGCCATCACCTAACTGCATAGGAGTCATCTAAAAATAGTATTTATGGACACAGAGTTGCCCCATTCACTACGAGTTAGCAGTCACCAGCTGCAACATCGTGGTCCAGAAGATGTGAGGTCAATGTGCTTCACGGAGAGTGGCTTCTCATGGTGCAGGCAAGAGCTTCTGTGCAAATGTCATTTCAATGGGAAGGAAAAAAGTGGCCATTTAGCTCACACCTTCCATAGTCATTTGAGGGAAACAAATGGGAAAAAATATTCAAGGTGATCTCTTATGTCAAAAATCTACCTGTTTTAGTTGCAACCATATTCTTGCCTCAGATAAACCTAATGGCAATGGGTTTGCGTGCCTCAGGGCAAGCAGCACATGGTGCCTAATTTGTTGAATAAAAAAATAAATTAATCCTACAGACAGAGCAGCCTAGAGAAAGAAATCCAGGAGGAGAAGGCAGGAGCTACCGTGAGCTGATCCCTCTTTATGGCTCACCGTGTGCCTTACTCAAACCACATCCCACAGCCCAATGCTTCCAGCCTCCTTTAAAAAAAAAAAGGATGTTATCTGTTTTCAAGAGCCCAGGGTACCCAGCGGATGGGTATTCCAGGTTTCCCACATGGGAGATTTCAAAAAAACCCACACAGACACACACCAACAACATAGCTTTGATCAGATCTGGTCCCCACCGTTAGTGCAACCCAACTGCTACACCCACCAAACGAGCTTATTTTCTAATCACCTTCTGCATTTGAATTGTAGGCATCAAGTGTAAAGCATGAAGGGTCTTTATGGTGCTTAACCAAGGAGGAAAGAACAGGCCCACAATGGTAAGACATCCAAAAACGTACTCACCAGTGCTCTCCTCCATTCCTCTTGCACACTAGCTCTCCGAGCAACTCCTACAAAAACAGGAAACACAAAAATCGACACATGAATTCAAATTCCAAGTGTGAGCAAAACCTCTAGTTTCGCTTCTCCATCAGCTCTGCTCAGTCTACACGTAACCAGAGCAGAAATCCTGCCCCGGCAAAACCAGGATCGAGAGCACGCAGCACCTTCTACCCCTCATTGATATCACCGGGCTCTAAATCACACACGTGCTGGGATGGAAAGAAAAAAGGAAACACAAATGAAGGTGTACTCATTGCAGAGGTTAAACTGTCTGTTCCCAGGGCCAACATCCCCACCTCTGCCTCTTCCAGAAGGCGCGTGTCTGCTGTAAAAGGGAACAGCGACTGCTTATCTAGCAGCAGCAAAATAGCACATGAGCAGATGTCCACATTGCAGATGTCCCACAACATCGAGATAGCTCTAATCCTGGGGGCTGGAGGGGGAAAGACAAAAAAAGAAGGAAGTAGGATTTTGGTAGCAAACCCAACTTTTCTCTGAAGAAAGTTCTGAAATGAGGTGCAAGAGGAAGTAAGTTCTGGGAAAGACAGGAGACATCTTGATCTTGATGTATCACGTAGCACGGTAAAACCACGCTCAGCATTGTAGGAAAAAAAAGAGAGCTTCTGTCCCAAAGAGCTTGCAGTTCAGACCAAGACAACCACAATAGGAAAATGTCAACAGTCCCAGCATGGGACGACTGGGAAAGAGCTACAAAATACGCCCATTTCCAGCACTGAGAAACCAAAGCCAGCTTTTATGCCCAGCTCATTTCAGCCCAACCCTTCGCCACAAAGCCCAGGACAGCTCATCACCGGCAGCAAAGCGCAGTTTGTTGGCTGTGACGTAACATCAGGTCAGATGGATCATCTCCACCTGGTGGATCATCTCCACCTGGTGGATCATCTCCACCTGGGTGATGTACTGATTTTTACGGCACGGGCACAGCTCACAGTATGGGAGCATCACGGGTCGGGGTGTCAGAGGAGATCACCCCACCACTGGCAGCGCTCCTGAACCAGCTATCGCCAGCAGGGCTTTTTAGCTCCGCTTTGCTCAGCCGTGTGGGCGAAAGACTTCTTTTGATCACACAAACATGCTCCAGGCTACTTCTCTCCGCAGCAGCTAGAATTCCAGTGCAGTGATATTCCGAGATGGGGAGAACACCTCAACAAAGCCGTTAAAACTCTCAAAACGGCGTTGGCGATCACACCATTTCAACAGCTTGGCGAAAAGCAGTGCTATTTGCACAGCCCAAGAACGTCAGATGCTCTTCATGGTAGAGGCAGACCTCCACGGGGTTAGTTGGGAAACACCCTCAGAATCCCTCTGGCTTAATCTATTAATGCTGTTAAAATACCAGTAACTTTCACATGCCTTTTGGATGGGCAATTCGGTGCATCCATGAGCCACAGCTATTCTAAAGGCCGCATCAAGAACACCATTTACAAAAGCTAGAACAAATGCTCCCTCCGCTGACAGCAGAAGTGCCATAATGATCTCTAACAAATATTATCAAGGCAGCACCTTCACACAAACACCCCAATTGTAGCAACTCTATTGTACAGGGCATCTGCAGGTAAGGTCTCCCCACCTTGCCCGTTCACTGAGCCCTTCTGGGAAGGGAAAGCAGAAGAGAAACCAAAGCAGGCACCTCAAAACCTGCTGGAACCTCAGCAGAGATGACAGAAACCCTCCTGCTCCTCCCAGAGCTGGGTTTAATTTGCCTTTCAAGGGCATTCCTGCACAGGCTGCGCTGAGCTGTGCATATTCCAAGGGGCACATTAGTGCCTGGAATACTAATGCTGGCAGCGTCGCTGCTGGACACTTGCTGTAGGCACCAAGGACATCTGTCATCGCCCGACAGCGCGGCTGGAAGCACCTCAGCCTGGACGGGGAGGGATTCTTCTGAGCAAAACACTAAATCCACAGCTATTAATAGAACAAGCACAAAAGGCACATCGGAGAAGGAGAGAAAAAAAGAAGTGATGGCAGGTTAGAGTAAGAGGGAATGGAGTCAGGGCTCCCGCAGCACAGCCAGGAGGATGCCCACGCAGAAGCACATCCTCACCCAACAATGGATAAGGGGCTCCTGACGAGGGAGAGGAGCATCAGGACAAGGGGGAAGGATTTGACACTGAAAGAGGGGAGATGGAGATGAGATCTGGGGAAGAACTTGGCTGTGAGGGTGGTGAGACCCTGGAAGAGGATGCCCCGAGAAGCTGTGGCTGCCCCATCCCTGGAGGGGTTCAAGGCCAGGCTGGATGGGGCTTGGAGCAACCTGGTGTGGTGGGAGGTGTCCCTGCCCAGGGCAGGGGGTGGGACAGAATGGGCTTTAATGTCCCTTCCACCCAGAACCAGCCTGTGATTCTATGAAGCAGCACAGATGCCACTGCCAGCATTAACTAGGGCTGGCTAATTGGGAAGCTGAATTCTGCAACAGATAGTTGGAGATAACCTGCCCCGAGGAACAGAAAATTACTTTTATCCGCTACTGTCAGATGTTTCCCAGGTACGTAAGTCTGAGAAAACCTGGATTTTGCATTTCCTTTGGTATGACACACGCTACAGCTCCTCTGAATATTTATGCCCTCAAAGTGCTCAGACATTTCCCGGGCCTGACAACTGCGTGAAATTCCTCTGTCACCGCCACCAGTCGGGGACGCGTCGCTTCACAGCCCCATCCCTGCCCCTCGCTGTCGCTCAGCATCGCAGCCCGCAGAAGCACAGCCTTTGTCTGGCTTGGTGGTACAAACACTTCACATCCCGTCCCCCAACCTGCCCCCTCCAGCTCTTCCTACCAATCTAAGTATATATTCTCGTTCCATTGACCCGTCTCTGAAAGTCCCAGCAGCAAGGTGATGGCTTTTTTCCAGCGAGGCAGCTAATCCCCACACAACAGAAAACGACCGTTCCGCAGCCGTGCTGGAGTATTTTCTTAACACTGTTTTCCACCCCGTTTCTTCAGTCTTGAAAAACTCTCTGCCGAAGCAGGGAATTTCATCTGCCCCAGCTCCTCATCCTCCCAAGGGTGCGGTGCCGTGACAACACAGAGGGACCGAAGTCCAGGCCTTGGGTCTCCTCTCATGGCTTCCCAGCCCCTCCTCAGCCCGCACCGTTCCAGCAACCCAGGGAGCAGTCAAAAGCTGTCCCAGATCCAAACTCAGCACCTTCAGAGGAGCCACACAGTGGGTTGGAAAAGACAAGACCTTAACAGCCCCAGCTCCAAACACCAAGTCACCACAAAGCTGCACGCTAAGGTACCACTGGTTTTGCTTTTACCAGCCTCAGGCAATTCACACAGTTCAGGTAGGAGCTTTACTGATTACCAGTTCCCCAGTTCCTCCTGGTCTCATTCCCAGCAACCCCTTACCCAGACCTCTGGAATGTTTACTTTCAGCTTCCTCCACAGTGAAGCTCATTAGCTCTGTCCTCACTGGTATTTCTGATCTGGGACTGCTCGGCTCCTCCAGCGACACCCAGCACTTTCCTTCCAAAGACGAAAGGATGTTTCCAAAAGTCCAACTAAAAACCAAGCCAATTTTGATCGGGTTTCCGGCCCCCCCACCCTCAACTAAACTAGAAAACTGACAACTCTTCCAAACAGAAGTGGCACATTACTTCTCCTCAGTGCCTGCTAACAGGCTTGCCTCAGGCGTGGAAAACCAGTTTCCGTGCTGGCTCAGCTCTAAATCACCATTCCAGAGGGATGTGATGGCAGCGGGGCAGCTCCTACAGGGCTCTTGCTGTAATGAGAGACAAAACCAGAAGCTGTCTCAAAAAAACCCAAAATATGCAAGGGAGAGAAAGGATGTTCTTCTAACAGCCTTGAACTCTGCCCGTCGGCTGGTTGGAAGCAAAGGGAAAAAGGGAAGCGTTAACAAACACCCCAGAGCCTGAGGAACAAGGTCCTGCATTAATACAGACCATTTCCCAGCGCTCAAGTGATTACCCAGGAAAGGAAACTAAAAATTACTTGACAGCCTTCCAGAAGATGTTTTATTTTGACCTAATACGATGCCAGGAACAGTCAATAAACAAATATAATATTATAACTTATTGTGTTAGTTCAACAGCGTTTTAAAAATGGTATTACTCTGCGCTCGTGAGACCCCACCTGGAGCACAGAGTCCAGCTCTGGAGTCCTCAACACAGAAATGACATAGAACTGTTGGAACGGGTCCAGCGGAGGGCCACCAAGATGCTGCAAGGGCTGGAGCCCCTCTGCTGTGAGGACAGGCTGAGGGAGCTGGGGCTGTTCAGCCTGGAGAAGAGAAGACTGCGGGGAGACCTTGGAGCAGCCTTCCAGGATCTGAAGGGAGCTCCAGGAGAGCAGGAGAGGGACTCTTGGTCAGGGAGGGGAGGGACAGGACAAGGGGGAAGNCTCCAGCAGCACCCAGAAGGCCAAGTTCACAGCTGGTCCCCGCTGGAGCAGAAGAGCCTCATGAGGAACTCTCATGCCTGTGAGAGCTCACAATTATAACAAGAAAAAAAGAGGATAATGACAATAAGGCCAAGTGGGAGACTGAGGGCAGGCACTGAGCAGCCTGTTCTTTATTACACAGGGGATCTGGGGAGGTTCTGAGTCTTGATCCCTGGCCTGTCAACCCTTACTCCAATGGTTGGACCGAGCCATCAGAAGGACTTTTCCCAGTACAAACCCAGCTGCAGGTGTTTGAAAAGCTGGACTCCCAGCAAAAACTTCCCAGCCACCCCAGGCCACCCCTTTGTATAAATGCAATTTCTTTCAAAAGCACTCAAAATCAACATGTTATTATTCTCTCACTTGTTCCAGGAAGACAGATGACTGGATTTTTGCAAAGCTGAGATAACTCCACCTAATGCGATGGGTGTGCTGTCCGTAAAGTTCCCCAAAGTCCCCAGAGGAAGGGCTAAAGTAACTCGATTTATCTGCCAGTCATAAGATTAAGAGCATGGTAAACAATATTAAAATTCTGTTCTACAAAGCAGCATAACTCAACAGCACGAAACAGCTCTCCCAGGGGGGCAGCTTATAGCACGGGTGCACAGACCGGAGTTTAAATATCAGAAGGGAGATTCTTTAAAAACCTAAATAAATCAACCATGCCCAAGGCACCACTATAAATCAGAAGACAAGGTGTGACGGCGGAGTTAACCTCTTGCTGAAGCGAGAGGGCGAGAGAGATGCACAAACCCTTCCTCGGGTCAGAAGATGCCAAAAATCTTGTCCGTTTTTCTGACTTCATCTCGTAACAAATCAACTCCACCTAAAAACCTTGGTTTGCTCGTGTCCTTTGGTTACACGTTTTGGCCATCACTCGCTAGAAACGGGTATCCTGGTTTCAAAATCCTCCACCAGCCTCTGCTGACCCAGTTTGTTCTGCTCTAATCGCGCCCAGAGCAACGGAGAGGTCAATTCCTGGGGCGTCCTGGAGATAAATCAGAATATTCCCTCCCCTCTCTCCCATAAAATAACACGGATTAAACCAAGTCGGTCTCTCAGCCTAATCTGGCAACACGTCAACAAGTGGGGTGCACCAGTAATTAACAGCCCTGCAGTTTCCTCTCGCTTTACCAGGACCCCAGCATTTGAAACAGGAAGGCGGATTGCGTTTCTCCACTCGTTGGAAAGCAATCGCTTCAAGCTGGTTCTCAGCAAAGGGAAAGGGCTTTGGGGAAGATGAGGAAGAAAAAAAAAAAAAGATAAAAATATCAGAAAAAAATAATATAACAACTATAAATGCAATTCAAATAAAATAGCAGAATAACTAGGCTTGAGAAATCTAAACAGAATAGACATTACAGCAAATGAAATCAGTGCCTTTTCATCCCAGATTTCACATTTGATAACCGGTTCCCCGTGCAAACGACCAATATCTTCCAGCAGCGCGGTAGCTGCCTGTGGGTGGCACAGTAATATAACCTTACCAGAGAGGAACTGGAAAGGGAAGGGAGCCGCATCCTCCGCGGCTGCAAGATGTGGTAGGCAAGCGGGTTTTTTTAATCGCTTGCGCAAAGTAAACCTTAAAAATACTCTTCGACGTGCTGTGCAGGACATCAAGCTGTTCCAGGCCCACCTTCACCCCCCCTAGATCTGCTACTGACCACCACAGTCACAGAATCATCATAGAGTGGTTAGAGTCAGAAGGGACCTCAGAGATCATCGAGTTCCAACCCCCCTGCCCTGGGCAGGGACACCTCCCACCACACCAGGTTGCTCCAAGCCCCATCCAGCCTGGCCTTGAACCCCTCCAGGGATGGGGCAGCCACAGCTTCTCTGGGCAGCCTCTTCCAGTGCCTCACCACCCTCATACCAAAGAACTTCTCCCTAAGATCTCATCTAAATCTCCCCTCTTCCCATTTAAAACCCTTCCCCCTTGTCCTGTCCCTCCACGCCCTGACCAAGGGTCCCTCTCCAGCTCTCCTGATGCTCCCTTCAGATCCTGGAAGGCTGCTCCAAGGTCTCCCCGGAGCCTTCTCTTGTCCAGGCTGAACAGCCCCAGCTCCCTCAGCCTGTCCTCACAGCAGAGGGGCTCCAGCCCTCTGAGCATCTTGGTGGTCCTCTGCCGGACCCGTTCCACCAGGTCCACGTCCTTTCTGTGTTGAGGATTCTAGAGCTGGACACAGTGCTCCAGGTGGGGTCTCACGAGTGCAGCCCTTTGTGTTCCTGTGCCTCAGTTTCCCCTACCCCCGCTTCTTCAAGAGTAGATTAATTTCCTAAAGCAACTCAAAACCAAATTAAACCTTTCAATACTCCATTTCTTTGAACCTGCTGCCTTGTACAGGATCCCCGCAGCAGCACCCGGACGCCTCACTCGGGTAACAAGCCAAACACAACACATTCGTATTTTTTTGTTTCATATTTCTACTTGAAACGGATCACACCAAGCAAGCCACTCTGGCCTCTCCCAGGTGTTTCAGGTCAGTGAATGAGCCTTATTTAGTATTTACCGAACCTTAAAGAAAAGCCAGCAGCCTACAGGAAAGCATGGCACGGAGAGGAACACAACGCAGTTCTAAGCCAGCTCCTGGTGACAAATGCTATTTCTATTCAGCCATCAGGACGGTAAACACTTCTAATTCGCCTCCAGACCTTTTGGCAGCTAATCAACCACTCCGGAGCTGTGGATGCATGCAGGGGGGGAGGAAAAAAAAAAACTGCAATAAGAATAGAACAACCCAGAACTTCCCTCCTCACTGTCCTTGAAGCGGCTGAAGGGCTCGCCTCTGCCAAAATTTATCTTCCTGATAAAAGCAGAGGGTAAAATTAAAGCAGAAGGGCCGAGTCGTGCAGGGGGCAGATGCTCTTTTTATTATCGTGACACGGGAGTAAGAGCATGCAAAGGGAGGAGGCAAGGCATGGCTATGGCTCCATCAACCTCCCAGAAGATGGAAGCCTCAAGTCACGCAGGAACAAGAGGCTATTTATACTGACCCCCTGGATTCCTGGCTGACAGGTGGGCTGTAAGTCCCAAAAGCACGAGGCAGCTGGATCTGAAGCTAAAATCTAAAAACCAGACTCATGACTCATGATAGCAACTTCGTGATACAAATAAATCATAGAATTGCCCAGGTTGGAAGGGACCTTTCAGATCATCCAGTCCAACCATCAACCGAACTCTGATAAAACCCATCACTGCCCCATGTCTCTAAGCACGAGGTCAACCCGTCTTTCAGATCCCTGCAGGGACAGTGCCTCAGCCCCTTCCCTGGGCAGCCCATTCCAAGGTTTCACAACCCTTTTCCTGTAAAAATTGTTCCTGATCTCCAATCTGAACCTCTCCTGGGGCAACTTGAGGCCATTTCTTCTCATCCCATCGCCTGTTCCTTGGGAGAAGAGTTAACTCCCCCCTGGCTACACCTCCTTTCAGGGAGTTGTAGGGAGCCAGAAGGTCTCCCCTCATTTCCCTTTTCTCCAGGCTGAACACCCCCAGCTCCCTCAAAGGATGTATTCTCCAGACTCCTCACTAGCTCTGTTGCCTTCTCTGGACCCTCTCCAGCCCATCAATGTCCTTTTTGTGGTGAGGGGCCCAAAACTGGACCCAGCCCTCGAGGTGGGGTCTCCCCAGTACCAAGCACAGAGGGACATGTTCCTTATACAGGCCAGGATGTAGTTGGCCTTCTTGTCCACCTGAGCACATCCTTGTGACATGGTTTAGTGATGGGTTTTATCAGAGTTAGGTTGATGGTTGGACTGGATGATCTGAAAGGTCCCTTCCAACCCGGGCAATTCTATGATTGCTCCTGAAAAGACAAACACAGGCCTCTGCTTGTCGTTGGCTGCCACAACGCATAAGAATGAGCTTGTTTGGATTTAGCAGCAACAAAAAGCCTCTGGCCTCCACCTACCAGTTGAGGACCGTGGGTCATACGTATCATCAAAGCTAGATATAATCTGCATCTGCGCTCACTCTAACCCACATAACTCGCTATGCCCAAAAGGCACGTAATAACAGGGTTACTTATTTCCCTCTGGCTTCTGGGGGTAAAATAAAAACCAAGTTTGCCTTCGTTTCGCGGTTTCCATTTTCGTCAAACTTTCAATGAAAACAGAGCAGCCGAGGAGAGAACTGCAACGCTGCGGTAACGTCCCCAGAATTAGGACTCGATCAACGATTTCATTTGCAACCACCGTTTCCTCACCGAGATGAGGCCGCTCTTGGGCTCAGCCACTGCAAAGCCAGCTCACGAAGCGAGTTGAATCCTCAACTCAGGAATGAGTTTAGCCACCATCAAAGCACTAAAAACAACCTGTCAAAGCTCACCCGACCCCCAAATTAAAAATCCAGCAGCGGCCAAGGAGTAGCTGGGTTTGCAGTTGTGCCATAGGGGTCCTTCCCAAGGCACCTCGAAGGTTTCTCTTCCTGGGATAAATACCCCAGCAGGGTACACTCAATCCGATTAAACCCCAAGTAGGTAAAGCAGGCACCTCTAATCAAATTCCACACCGAAAGGCAAAGCCATATTCCCACTTTAAAAAAAAACAACCAACCATCTGCCAGGTACAGGAAACCTGCGCTGTGTAGGTGTATTTATCAGCTTAACGTAGAGAGTCAGCGCTTGTCAACCGGACCCAGCTCAGCTCTTTAAAACTAAAGCTCTAAGTGGATGCTCTGGAATCACATCACTGCACCACCAGCAGCCCTGAAGTTCAGGTTTTGATTCAGATTTTGCCCAAAAGTAGAGTTCAGGTAGAGCCCGGAATTCAGTCGTAACCTTATTTTTAACTTCACAGTCTCACTACCATAATTTCTAATTACTTCTGATTAAGATATTGAATTTCCTTAAAGAATCCCTCCCCAGGCAATTTTTTCTTGTTGCGCTCCATAGCTCCAGCTTTAATCAAAAGATGCCCCAACCATAACGAGGAAAACCAAGAAATTAATTCCCACTCATGATCTGGCAAACCCTTTAAAACACAAGCACAAGCAGCGAGGCATGCCACTGGGAAAATAAGCCCATAAAGTTTCTGAACAAGAACATTTCCTTTAAAAAATAAATTAAAGAAATAAATAATTTGTAGTTCTCCTTGTTGTGCACGAAGTTTATGAAGCAGCAACACCCTCTGCACAAGGACGATGCTCGCAGCACCCTGACCTCACACGCCCCAGGCTGTCTGATCCCAAGGGAAAGTTGTGACTTTCATAAGGCTCCTCCAAGAAGGGATCGATACCAGGGATCACTAATTCACACGAGGCAGCTCTTCCCTCAGGCCTTTTGAGAGGTTTTGCACTGATGCAACACCCCAAAAGGCGGTGGTGATCTCCTGGAACTCCACCATGAAGAGGAATCATTTTTTCAGCCCACTCTCACTCTCTCATTGCTCCTCTACTAACTCTCCATTTAGAGATTTCAATTTCCAGCCAACCCATTTAGCTGCATTAAGAGCTCAACAAACTATTGCCACTTCTTTTCAGCCACAAAAGGACCATCAACCGTAACAATGGCTAGAGAAACACCCAACTGAACAAGCAAATCTCACATCACGCCCTGCAAGCGGGCTGCAAGTTCACAGAATCACAGAATGGTTTGGGTGGGAAGGGACATTAGAGTCCATCCAGTTCCAAGTCCCCTGCCTGGGCAGGGACACCTCCCGCCACACCAGGTTGCTCCAAGCCCCCTCCAACCTGGCCTTGAACCCCTCCAGGGATGGGGCAGCCACAGCTTCTCTGGGCAACCTGGGCCAGGGTCTCACCACTCTCCCAGCAAAGAAGTTCTTCCCCACACCTCATCTCCATCTCCCCTCTTTCAAGTGTCAAACCCTTCCCCATCACCCTACGGCTCCCCTCCCTAGTCAGAAGTCCCTCTCCAGTTTCCCTGGAGCCCCTTTAGGGACTGGAAGGGGCTCTAAGGTCTCCCTGGAGCATTCCCTCCTCCAGGCTGAACCCTCACAACTCTCTCAGCCTGTCCTCACCGCAGAAGGGCTCCAGCCCTCTGAAGCTGATTCCATCCAAGAGAATCAACCCAGCGAAAACTTCTCATCTACCAACTTTGCAAAATTAAACAAGAGGAATCCATTTCAACAGCAAAGAGCAGTGATCAGATGATAGGACATAGAAGGAGAAAGCATCAAGTGTCTCTCACATTTCCAAGGCACAGAAGCCACGAGCTGGGGAAATGCTTTTAGACAGGGTATATTCACCGTGTGCTTGCTGGAGCTGGCTCTCTGGGCTGCAAACCCAGTCCATTGACCCCTCAGTTCACAAGCAGAGGGTCCCCAACACAGGACATGCCTCGGACAGGAGCCCTTGGAGTCCATCCAGCATCTCACAACCTTGCCTCAGGAACTCACGCACCTGGGTGGTGATCACCTTGAATAAATCTATTGAAGAGCTAAGCAAGAAACATATCCACCTCAGAAAGTGATGTAAGAGAAGTCCAGAAGCAGAAAGAGCCTGTTCAGAGCTTCAGAAGAGAATTAAAATCTACAAAGGGGGAAAAAAAAATCCTTAAAAAGTGAGCAGCTTGAACTGTAAGTTATGACTTTCAGGTGACCTCTCTCCTATGCCAGATTCAGCCCTTCTGCTCTGTTCAACTTCTGTGTCCTTGGACATCAGAGCAGGTTCGTTAACACACTCCCTGTCCCCCCCCTCCGGCTCCTCACAGGCCAGAAACTGCTGGTTTGCTCAGCAAACAGGACCTTTCAATAGGTGCCAGGGTGAAGAATGGTTACAAACCCACCCCCCCTCCCAGTTCTCTCCACCCACGCCAACACTCCGAGCACATTTTAAACAAGGAGGTCTTTGGGAATTGACTTAAAGGTATCAGAAGAGCTGAAAAGGGAGGAAACTGAAGGAGAACGTGCTCACTTTCAAAACATAGTATGGAAGAGGCATATTAAGAAAAAGCATTAACATTAGCAGGGCCTAAATCCGTTCCGCACCATATAAACAAAAAGCAGTTGGCTACACTTTGAAGACTTCAAAGGTAGCTCTGAATAAGCCTCAGGAGTCAGAAGCATCCGGCAGTCACGAGTAACAAGCTGACAGCATCTCTGGAAATGGAAAAATATCCCCAAATCCCGTTCAGATTGTATCCTTACCTACAGCTGGACACCTTATTTTAAATGAAAGCTGACATCAGACCTTGGTTCAGTTCTTACGGAAGGTAGCAGGTGGTGAAATGTTGCATTTTAAGGAAAAGAAAGATTTTTCAGCATACCCTGTGGTTCCAAGGAGGTGCCACTGACCCCAGAGGCTGCACAACACGTACCCACTAACGTTCTACGCTTCACCCCATTAGATGCAAGCCCTCTCCATCCCTGCCCCAGCACAACGTGCCCTTCTAAGGGACAAACCCCATCGTTTTGCCACTGGGGACAGTCACTGGGGACAGCTGTCTCCAGCACGTACCCAGGGGGCTCGG
The DNA here is from genome assembly GCA_013398155.1 of Pedionomus torquatus. NCBI lineage: Eukaryota > Metazoa > Chordata > Aves > Charadriiformes > Pedionomidae > Pedionomus > Pedionomus torquatus. The sequence goes on from VZRU01002035.1 coordinate 64,946, forward strand.
CACACACACCAGGGCACACATTTGCCAGTCTCACCGCATTCCTCTGCTGGGAGAGATAAGGAGCTGGCTCCCTGCACGAAGGGATTGCTTTGTTGCATGTAGACACCCATCACATCGTCATTTCTCACGTCCAAATGTCAAACCCAGCTGTCCTCAAAGAGCACCTCGTAGGAAAATGGCCAAAAGAAGCGTTTGCGCCAATTACTCTGGCCCGTGGTGACAGAGTCATTAAAGGGAAACTCAGTTCTGCATTAAAAAGGGTATTGAGGAATAGTTATTTTGGTGGAAAAAGGAACTGGAGCTTGATCCAGCCTGACCCAGCTTCACTCTGTAAATTAATGATGCTTACAGCAACCTTCAGAACTGAGAGGCATCCCCTCCCCTCCGAGGTAAGGCAAAGCTGGACCCGTAGTGTAACCCGTTTGAAGGCCACACTGGGCATTTGCCAGCCAGCTCTGGGGCTAGTCCATAAACGGAGCTTTCCTACATGACTCCATCTGAGGAACGCTTCAATCCACAAAGGCGGTGTCCACAAAATCCAGTGTTTAGATACACACCAGCAATAAACAGCTACCCCAGAACACAGCCAGCTGTAAAACACACCCACACCTGACGGAACAGAAACCCACAGCAGCTTTTGTCAGGATTGCGGGCGACAGGTCTGGGCTCCCGCATCCCAACAGCAGGAGCTCTGCCAGCTTCAGTCATTTACTTCACTGTAAATTCACCTGCTGGAGCCTGTGGCTGCACCTTCTCTGCAGCCTCTCCTTGTCCCTCCACTTGGGTCACAGAGTCCCAGCGAAAGACAGAGCTGCAACTGCTCTGCAGCAGGAACCAGCTCAGATCGCTCATCCGTAACACCTCCCTACCTCCACACCAGCTTCAGCAGCCAAAGGGAATGAAGTGACTGATTTCTTCAAGAGCTTTCCACCACTAAAATGTGCTTTCAGCCTTGGGTTAGCTCAAGGTATGAACTGTCTTGCTGCAGAGTTGAGCTTTGAGTAGCTTTTCCCATAGAACAAACTAATGAGGTCTTGATGTGGCACGCCTGTATTTGCACCAGAGAGTGCAGCATTACAAGAACCAAAACACCCCCCAACGTCCCCGATGTCTTGGGATGAAATAAGCTTTTTTGTCAGGACAAAGCATTTATCTGTGTGAGATGAAGGAAAGAACAGGCCCGAGGAAGAGCTCGCAGTAACAAACCACCCTGACCCCACGGAGTTCAGCATAGCTCTTCCATCCCCGCAGCGTCACCGCTCTTTCGGGTTACTTTGAGCTGAAAATGAAACTGGAGAAACAACCAGACCCAAAAGCTTCCTCCAGGGAACGATTCTGTGACAAGCACCAGGCGAGGACACGCTGGCACAACCATGGACCGGAGCAACTGCACTTGAACCCCAAAACATCTCAGTGGAGACAGCAAGGAAAGCTGCATTTGGCTCCGTCACCCTCCTCTCCACTGGCATCAAGAATCTCAACCAGCAGCTGACCACAGTCTAAACCAGCCTGGTGCAGAAACAGCTGGTTTTGATCCAGTGGAGTTCCTCAACTTGTTTATCACGTGGCCCATAAACAGTTGTCTGAGTATAAGGGAAGGGAGTGAACACACAGCGTTTCTGCTTTGGCAGCGGGAGCGGTTTTAGGTGCTGAAGCAGCTGCAATGCCAAAGAGCGGTCTCACACCACAGGGCACATTTTGCAGGCAGAGAAAGGGTAAGACTGGGTTAGAAAGGCATGAGATCAAGCTTCCCAGCACTGCAAACCAGCTTGAAAAATCTGATGTGAATCATCAGATCCTGCCCATTCCTCTATTCCTTTTTCCACAGCAAACACCAAAGTGCCACCCTTACCTTCCCGTGCTGTTTGAGGCAGTTAGAAACTCATGGCTTGGCGATCTATCATAGAATCGCAGAATGGTTTGGGATGGAAGGGACCTTAAAGCCCATCCAACACCATACCCCCTGCCCTGGGCAGGGACACCTCCCACCACCCCAGGTTGCTCCAAGCCCCATCCAGCCTGGCCTTGAACCCCTCCAGGGATGGGGCAGCCACAGCTTCCCTGGGCAACCTGGGCCAGGGTCTCACCACCTTCACTCACAGGTAAGAGCTTCTCCAGATCTCATCTCTATCTCCCCTCCTTCAGTGACACCATACCCCCTGCCCTGGGCAGGGACACCTCCCACCACCCCAGGTTGCTCCAAGCCCCATCCAGCCTGGCCTTGAACCCCTCCAGGGATGGGGCAGCCACAGCTTCCCTGGGCAACCTGGGCCAGGGTCTCACCACCTTCACTCACAGGTAAGAGCTTCTCCAGATCTCATCTCTATCTCCCCTCCTTCAGTGTCCAACCTTTCCCCCTCGTGTTATGGCTTCCTTCCCTGGTCAAAAGTCCCCCCTTCCACAGCTTTCCTTGAGCCCCTTTAGGGACTGGAAGGGGCTTTACAGTCTCTCCAGGCTGAACCCCCCCGCTCCATCCTCATAGAGAGTTTCTATGCTGTGTCCTCCCAGAGTATCTAATGTCGTGACAACACGGGACTGGTTTACTCATTTTTGAGATTGTCTGAGATCTGTGCTACAAAACAGTTCTTAAACTTCTCTGATATATTCAGGAACAAAGCCCTGAAACACCAAGATCCCAACGTGCCAGGATTTGGCAGCCCCAGGTTTTGAAACGAGCAGGACCTTGTTGTTCACAAGCCAATGACCCGGGAATTCCAGTTCCACCAGTTCCACCCTTTCTGCCCTTCCATTTCTCCCATTTTCTTGGAACAACAGACAGCAACAAAACCCTACCCCAATCTACACCGGAATAGACAATTCATTGTAAACCCAGGCAATGGAAAGCCACCTGCTCCCAAGCACAATTAAAAGCATTTCCAAATTCCAGCTCTCGCTCAGCCAGCGCAGACAGATGGACACAACAGGCACAGAAAAACCCACTCCACTTCCAGCAAAGCCTTTGTACACCAGCAGCCCGAGACACAAAGCCATGTCGGCAGAGCCTGCCTCCGCAAGAGCTGTTTTGTTAAGGGATCACGACATAAATCAGCCACAGAAACGGCTCAGACTCAGCCGTAGCCCAATTAAACTCCCAACCCGCTAAAACACACGCTGACTTCTGGGGAACACGTGTCTCTCAACTGGCACATCGGGTCCTACAGTCCCAGCGGACACGTTACCTGCCCTGGATGTCCCCCAGCAGCAACAGTAAACGTGACTAAATTTAAAGTGTCACGGCTCAGCCACAGATTTTTCCACTTTCTTTCCACACTCTCCTCCCATTCAATACCACGGGCACAGGAAGGAAGTAACCCCTTTGCGGAGGAAGCAATAGCCCTGAGAGCAGGCAATAAAGCACCGAAAGGGGAGCCGATCTGCCTCCTTTGGTCCTGCAGGACCTGCCCTCAACAGCACAATCCCTCGGGTCTGCAGGTATTTGGGTCAGAACCTGGATTCTCAGCAGGAGCCGGGCTGCAAACGGAGCTCCTGGCCACCCACAGATGGCTGATTATTCAAACACGTACTTGCCAGCGCCTTCACCAAGAAGACAATCAGTGCAAGAGGCTGTTCCCGTAGTGTTCTGCAACGTAAGAGCACAGCGAGCACCAGAGACCGTAACTCCTGCTTCTCTCCCCCTACCTGTGGTCCCCCATGTGCCGTTTAGCAAACCTGGCCATCCGCAGAACGCTTCCATTTGAAATACCAGCATGGGGCTGGATTCTGGCCTGGTTAATCATTTCCCCAGCAAAATTAAAGCTCTGCCCACACGGCAGCGAGCCACAGACTGACAGAGCCCTCGTTCACCCAGCATTGTCCCCAACCCTGTGCCACCCTCCGTCTCTGCACCCCCCCAAACACAAGGGGAAGAGTTTGCAAGCACCATGCTGTGTGGCTCACCTACCTAAACACCAGTTCTTCCAGTCCCTTTGAGTATACTGGGAGCTCTAGCCACAGGACCCATCCTATCAGCATCACTCAGAAACTCTCCCTTTTAACTTCTCATTTTCAACTCACAATTTCTTTGACAGCAAATGCTAACAACATTAAAAAAAAATAAAATAAAGGTTCATCAATCCCAGCCCAAAGAGTCATCACTCATAAATCACATGACATTTACGACGTTATCATTTCTCCCTTCCCGTCAAAACAGAAGTGTTTCACCTTGCAAAACAACCGCTGTGGTTGCCCAGGCTCGCCAAAATCTATCCCATCTGCTAAAAAGCGAAGCATGCTGAACGATACCATTTGACGAGGGCTCTGAGAAAAGGCAGCAAACATTTCACCCCGTGATGGACACCTCAGACACACACAGGGCAGCTCAGCTCAGCTGGCATCAGCCAGCAGAAACATGGGTTTCTAGCAATTCTTTCTTGAGGACAGAGTCCGTGGGGACACTGAATTTAAGACTCGAACCTGCAATTGCGATAAAGCTGCACAAATGCAGGTTTCAAAGATCTCACCTCCCAGCTACTACAGTGAGAAGGCAAGGGCCAAACTGTTTCTGCCTCCTGTTTTGTAAGAGAAAAAAAAAAAGCACATAATCCAGGATCTCCACTTCACCTGCAAAGTCTAGATGTAACTGGCAAAGCTGCTCTGATCTCCACTGCAAGGGACACCTACAATAATAAGGCAGGAGCGAATCACTACGGAGGGCGACACTAACATCGCTCATGGATTTGAGCCACCTTGACACGTGCCACATTCCCAACTGCTTTACTGGCCATTCTTGAACAGCTGTTTAACCCTGGTCATGATTCACCTTCGGAACACGGGTAAAAATCCCTCTGCTGCTGGTGAATCCTGCTCAGGATAAGTTAAACACACCGATTTTTTTAACCTGCCATCCTCCTGACAGCCTCTTGGCAATGACCACATCCTCCTCCTCTTTAATGCAGATACGAACCCATTCCCAACAGGTTTTGGTTACACTCGCCCTCGTTGTCACAAGCGACTCGTGTGCCACATCAGAACCAGAATTCTGGAAGAAAAAGCTTTATTTGAATTGTTCGTGCTCAAGAGGGGTTCAAGGATGAACAGAGGGGGTGATAGGTAGAGGCAAACACAGCAGGAGCCGTCACGCTTTTCTGAGAAGCAACCACTAAAACCAGCCTCAGAGCAGGCTTTGCTGAAGCTCCAAGTTCAAGAACACACATTATTTTTACAGGACAGGAGAGCGGGACGATGTGCAGCTTTAAATGCACAAAGAAACACTATGGGCCGCATTATCTTCATCATGCAAATCAAAACCCTTGCTGCTGGCACTAAGAACGAAGGCTCGAATTGCTTCCTGCAGCAAAGTCACCTTGGAAATCCCTTCGAATTCAAGCTTTCGGTAAGACGGGATTAAACCGCGGTTGTAAAGAATGTCCCAATAACTCACAAGCCAACAGATAATGTCAACCCCCCAGGGGACGATTTGTGGGGAGCGCAGGAGGACTCACCGCCATCCACCCGTACACCAGCGAGCAGTTTTACTATCTGAACTGATCATCTGCAGGTAGTAAACTAAACATCTCGCACCAGCATACAGAATCCTGCTCTTCGTGTTTACTTGGCAATACAGCCACACAACACAATAAAAATAAACCTAAAGAAATGCTCGTATCGATAATTAAAGGCTTGTTTCAGTACTGATTCCAGGCACCACAAACGCAGAACATTCTTCAACACCAGTCCCCTATAAAAAGGGCTCTGATCAGCAGAAGACATTAATAAATTAGCCGTAATATTCACGTAAAACCCGCAATGAACTGCGAGTGAACTCCACCCTCTCGTTAGAAAGATTTCACTGCTATAGAAACTATGATTAAACGTGCAGGGCCATGAATCAGCTCTCTGAAATGAAGGAACGCCTCGGCAATCACGGAAGCACCCAGCAGAAGCTTTCGGTCACCAGAGACATTCCCCTCCCAGCATCCCAGAAACCCCAGCATCCTCCGGAACGAGCACCTTTAAGACCCTTCCCGGTTCCCAGAGAACGTTTAATCTTTCTTACCGTTTAGGTTGTTTGCTTTACGGGCTTTATTTGCTTATTTTTTGGCAGCGCTCAAAGCTGCACGCGCTCATTACAGAAACAGAGCAAAGAGTTTCCAAATCCAGTTTGACACAACTGGATAAAGCACCTAAACCCAAGCCTCAGATGCCTCCAGACCAGCTGCAGCTCCCGGCGCTGCGTTTCCAATCACTCCCCCAGAAAAAGCTGGGAGGGAGATGGCAGGGCTTACCAGCAGTTCCCCAGTCTGGAGCCTAAACAAAGTGGATTTAAAAGAGGTTTAATTTTCCCAGAGACTAATGCTCTCAAATCAGAATAAATCCTCCAAAAGAAGAGATTATCCATAAATTTACTAGTTATAAATGTTAATATATCCAGTGTTTATGCAAGGACTGCTGCTCTCTCCATGCAAGAGCATCACCTATACAATTTCATATTAAAGGAGAAAATTTCTCCTAGTTTCTTCCCCCACTTCCCTTTCCACACCGAAACATAGCACAGCAGCTTTATAAACACCACTTCCCAAGAACAGCAGCAATTTACTGAAGAATCAAGGCAAACTCACTCCTGTTACGCTAAGAAAGCTCGGAAAAATCCTCCCCTGCAAAGGGACTTAACACAGAAGCAAGATTCGGTGGGAGAAAAGTCTCAGAAACCTGGGAAAACATTCAAATAATAAAAAAAAAAAAAAAGAGAAAAAGAGCTAAAACTTCAAATTACATGTTCAAGAAGTGCAAATTAAGACACAACTACTCAAACACTGCTGATTCAACCCCAGCACAGCAGCAATACCCATCTGCATGGCTGGGTCTACCTCAAAATCCTTTCTCCTGTTCACGTTCTATTTACAAAAGGCCCCATCCACACACCGTACCCCCACGTCGGACGCCGAGACCCGGACCTGTATAACCTGGTGGCTAATTATGGCCCTCAAGGCTGAGATGCATTAATGAATCCCTCTAGCTATGAACAGGAGTATGACTACGCCCTGGCTAAGCACACGTAAGCTTAGAGAGGATGAGACAGGTACAGGAAAAAGGGACTTGCCTGACATCAAACAGCGCTGCAGCAATGCAGCTGGGAGCTAAATCAGGCCTCCCATCCACCCCAGCATCCTTATTTTCCCCGTGCTCAGCCCCGTTGATGGGTAGACAGAACCCAGTCATTAAGGTCCAGATTGAAGGCTTCGTTTCGAAGCTAAAAGCAGATGAGAAATAGTACTGATTGAGGTAATCACCAGCCTCAGATTGATTCTGGAGGTCCAGCAGACTCGCAGCGCTCTCTCATTCTGCTTTCCGAGGCCTGATGTGTTCACACACAGGTTTCTGCACGTCTAATGTTGGTCAGCGGACTGCAGGCAAGGCAAGGTGATCAAAACACCTGAAAGAGCCCATTTAATAAATTAATCTTGAAAATTCTCTGATTTTTCTCCACCAGATTCATTCTGTATAAGCCCATGAGCACCCCTCAGAAAAACTGGGTGCACTCTTAATGCTCCCCAGTAACAGCATCACTGGGTGAAGTAGAGAAGAAGCAGCTCTGAACTCGGGTATCAGCAACAGCAGCCCAGGCACAAGCGAAGTTTTCCAGCTCAGGCAAACTCTATTTATCTTCATATTCAGGAAAAGAAAAAAAAAAATAATCCAATATTTATGAGACAAGCGAAACAGAACAATAACAGCAGCAAAACCCACTTCTTGTAGTGTTAGGTGTCAGGTTGAGTTAGCAGCTATGAATTTTCCTCAAGTTTCCCCGTTCTGCCAGTGCTGGCCCTCTATTAACTGTCTTCACTCTGTGCTGAACAGGTAACAGAGGAGCCAGATGGCCTAAAGCCACAGCTAATTTCAAAACTGCTGTAAAATAGCACAAGCCAAGAGAGCCTGACAGCACTCATTTGACAATTCCACCCAAAGGTTGATGTTACTCTAAAAAAGGCACAGCTGAGCCAAGAAACATCATGTTTAAACGTGTCTGCAATCTCTTTTTTTTTTTTTCCCCCGTCGATAATTGTGGAAGTATGTGTTAAAAATTGATCTGGAGGTACAAGATGAGAAATTCTCTGACCTTATTCACCTCTAGCCCTGATCTACAGCCAGAAGCAGAATACAGAAGGAGTTAGGAGGAGGAGATAAGCACTAATTTAATTCTCAGCACAAGGTAAGTGAAGCTCCAGTGACCCTGCAGGGAACGTGCCACTTCTCATCTGTTACTACTAATCAAAAAAACATAAGTGAAAAAGCCTTTGCTTCTCAATATTTGTTTTCTTTTGGCATCAGGCAAACCCCCTTCTAAGGGGAACAAAACCCAATGGACTCAAGAGCCCTATTCCTGCTTCTGCCATTCCACCTGGTTTGCAACAGCCAGACTAGACCGAATATCCCAAACAACAAAAGACCAAGTTGGCTACCACGAATCAGACAACCCCATCACTTATTTCAGTAATTATTATCCTCCTCTTTTTAAAAAGATAACTTGGGCAGCACAAGGTCACACCACACAGGAGCACGGATCGGTAACTGAAATTCTGCGGGTCCATCCAGATTCTCACTGCCCGAATTGGAGCAGAGCAGCTTTAGAGAAACAAAACGCATTCCCAGAGCACCCGAGGCAGCCTCTCCAGCCAGCAAAGACCAGACCAAACCCTCTTCACCCCATTTCTAACCCTGCATAAACCCACCAAAGTCTCTTCTGCGCCAGGATACAGAGGATTTCTGGGAACGGCTGTACCTGCAAACCCATCTCCTGCAGATCTTGGCATCACACCAGCCCCACAAAAACTTTTAGAGAGCTCTGGAGAGGAGAGCAATCAATAACAAACCACCTCCAGCAGCGCTCTTATGCATCTGCAGGAGAGCTCCTGCCAAGGCAGAAATAATATCGATAGAAATCACACTTCCAGCAGGAGCTGCTGGAACAGCCAATCACCCCAGACCTTATTTAGTTGGTGACATAAACATCACTGATTTGACTCAGGGTAGGAGAGAGGAGTCAGACAAGAGAAGGCAACCTTCACAAAGGCACGCGAGCCCAGCAAATGCCAAAGTCCCCTTAAAGCTGGCTCAGGCAGTTACATGCTTTGTTCAAAGCTCAAGTTCTCTGAAGGCGACGACCTTTGGCGTTTCCCCTGTCCGGAAGCACTTCTGGAGACTTCACCTCTACGAGCACAAGTCTCTGCAAACCCACTGAGACACAGCTGGTGATCCCAACCCCCTACCCGAAGGCCCCATCTAGAAATAACCTTTTTTTTGGCATGTGTTTTTGCAAAGATACCCTCCCCACCACAGTTTTTGTAACACCCAGAGCCCTAAATACACCCTGGTGTGAAACGCTGTGCAGACACCAAACAAGACAGAGCCTCTCAGACTTTGATCCAAGTTTGTAAATCAAAGCTTCTCAGTAGGACTCAGGCCAAATTTTACTTGCTTGCACCCTTAAAAGCAAACTGTCTTTAGGGGAGAAAGGTAGAGGTGTTCAGAGAGATTCATCCCTCCCACAGGCAAGTGGAAGGCAATAAGGGAAGCCCATAAGGGGCTGCCTCCAGTTTAAAATCAATGGTGGGGATTAATCTTGATGGATTTTAGACAACTAAGTCTATGGCGTCACAGCCCTAATTAAGGGATTGGTTAACTGAAGGAAAACGGGGCTGCCAGAACCTGACTTGTCTGCAAAGAGGTCTGTACTTTTGGAGCCAGCAGAGTGAAAAGGTTCAAACCCTCCAGTTTAAGTGCCGTTAAACTTTACCAAAGTCCAACGATCTTTACCAAATCTATTTCCAAAGGCAGGCAGCCGGAGCGGACCGGGAGCCAGAGAAGTGCCAGACTCCCACAAACCGCCCTCATCAGTATGCACCTTAGTTTGCCCCATGACATTCAGCAGACGCGGTTAATTAGTTCCCGATAATGCATTGCCCATCCCAACTTCTGAACTTGGCTGCGCAGCTGGTAGGTAAGCAATTCCACGCTGTGTTTTGTAATCAGCAAGCCAAAAGCACACAAAAGAATAAAGTTAACAATCTGTTTACCCGTTCCCCCCCCCCAACACACACACGCTCCCCTCCTCCTCCTTCCATTGCTGCTGCTGGCCCACGGCTTGGGGAAAAAAAATAATCTATTTCCAGTTTTCAGCAGAGAGAAATCATTTGGACTCCTCTCAATTTCCCTATCTTAGCCACTGGTCCTTCACGTTATTTCACACAATTCATTCGGTATCAAGATGAAGCTTGTTCCTTTGATTAATAGCATTAAAAGCCCCCCTCTCTCTCTCTGGAGATAATTAGTCCTCCCTCCCCCATCCCTTCCCCAGTGAAACGTGGAAAGAGCATACAGTCATCAGTAAACAAAGAAATTCAAACAGTGTGACAGCCAGGCTGGAGCTGGGGACGAAAAAGCTGCCTCTCACCTCCCTATCTCAGCACAGCTGATAAAAACAAGTCGACGCCACAAGCAATAGAAGCAGCAACACAAGACCAGTATCTATAGATTAAGGGCTTCGTCATTTAGACATCAGGAAAAGAGCAATTCCTCGTTTGGAAGGAGCATAAATACCAAGGCATCATTAGTCATCGCTAGAGGTTTTTGCACCATCACCTTCCACCTTGGAAGATTCACCGCAGTCATTCCAAACCAGTAGATAAAAGCCAGAATCAGGAAATCTCCAGTTTTTTACCAACAATCCCAAGCCATCAGCAAATCACACCAACCTCTGCTCCCCTCAGTCTCTCCTGAGACACAGAAAGTCCTCTGGGACAGGGAAAAATTAAGGACAGTCACCATTTGGAAAACACCTTGAGATTCATAGAATTCTGTATGTCAATACACCTGGAAATCTTTGCCCTTGGATTTTTTTAGGGGGCACAGTTTGGAAGGAGTTAAAACACCACCCTCCTCTCCTCCCAACCCAAGGTATGCCCGGTTGGTGCATTCACTGCCTGCCTAATGCGCGACCCCACTGCGCAGAGAAGAACTGGAAACAGTTATCAGCAAGAGCTACTAATTAAACGATAAAAATAGATCTCTGAAAGAGCTTTTTCTTTCCCCCCCCCTCCTC
>VZRU01002042.1:8193-26892 GCA_013398155.1 Pedionomus torquatus
CCTGGTGCTGGACAGAAAGGTCTCTTTCCTGTTTTGATCTCAGCCCGTGCACAAGCCGCAAGGCTCTCATTGAGTTGTTAAAATAAAAGCTTTGCGTTGCCTGAGCAGCAGGCTCCCCGAAGAATTGAGAGGAACTGGGACATCTTTGATCTGGTACCATCCCGCACATCTTCTCAGAGGTCTGTTCTTCTATAATCTGACTGTCTGCTGTCAGTCCATCTCTGCGCTGCCTGAGTGCGATGGGGCTGTTGAATTCTGAGCAGATGTCCCTGACCTTTTGGGACAGTGAATGCTCACAGCCGTGACATTTAATCGCAAGATTCCTGGGCTTGGTAAAGTGCTGCTGATGGCTTTTCCCAGCCGTGCATTGACAGGGCCCCTGCAAATGCCAGGTAGTGCATTGCCATCCCCTCATTGATCTGTTCTGCCCGGTTAATTGGCCGGCACCAGGAGGGTCCCTCACTTGTGAACGATTAGGAAACTGCTCAGACAAAGCCAGTGAGGTTTATTAGCATAGCACTAAGGCAGCACTTTGGTGGGCAAAGCGAAGGATGGGAGTACATTTCTTACAGACTTTCCTGCTGGGGTCCTGCAGGCTGGTGCCACCACGTGTGCCACGAGCTTTCTTCTGCTCTCCTTCCTCCTGAAGTCTGCATCTGTCTCCTGCGGGGCACGTGTACAGCTGTTCTGTGGCAGATGGGCTTCTAAGAGCCAGTGGACTTTCTGGACTCATCTAGAAGAGACCCCTTGCATGAACCCTCTTGTCCAGCAGGCACTGGTGAGAGTCGTTCAGTCGGTGCCCAGGGGTCGCTGGGCTGAGTGGTCCCAGATGCTGCTGTGCAGGTTGGAATGGGCAGTGGTGGCCAAGGCCATGGCATGCCAGTCTCTCTGGATTGTAACTGTACGAGGTTGTGTAACCCAGAAGGTTCCATCAGTACGTGTAAAACTTAGTGTGGTGCGTTCTCCATACGGACACAACTGCCTGTTCTGCTGGTGGTGGTGGGAATGATCCTCTCATGTGGCCATGACATCTGGTTGCAGTCATGTGGTGTGATTTCTCTGGGTGACTCCAAAACCTGTTTTGCAGACTTGTGGTGGTTTTGGTGGGTTTTTGGTGTTTGTTTTTTTTTTTTTTTTTTTTTTTTCCTTTGCTATAGAAGCCTCCCATGAATGTTCAGAGGGCTGAACATTTGCAGCCCTCAAGTCCTGCTGGTACGTGATTCATTCCTGCTTGAGAAACAGGTTTGCTTGCTGAGGGTTGAACATAAACTTCAGCAAATGGGGTCAGTACGCTTTCTGGAACAAGGTCACCTTTTTGTTTCATAGCACTGCTTGTGGCTTCTCTGAAGGGCAAGAATAGCAAGATTAGCTTAACACTGGGAAACAGTTCCGTGTACTCCTGTTTTCTGGTGCTCATGGAGATTTGGCTGGTTTAACACTAAGCTAGCAAGCTGTCCCCAGGTGCTGCAACATCCTTAAATTGATTGAGACCAGTGCCTTAAAGATGAAATGTGGGAGGAGGCTGATGACTTGGCTGCAGGTCTCAGGGCACAGAGTGAGTTTCCCAGGTGGACAATTCTGTCCCCTGTTCTCCTGTTGCAGGACCTGGCTGTTGGGGGGTCACGGGAATCCTCAGCAGTGAGGGAGGTGTCACTGCCCTCCTAGATCAAGAGGAGAGTCTCCTGAAGGTGACTTCCCACAGCTTCTTCACTGTGAGCTGTCTCCATGTTAGACCTTATCAGACATTCTGCTAGGGCTGCTCTAAATATCAAGTAAATGGAGACCTTCAGATAAGGAGTTGAGGAAAAGAGCAGCTGAGGAAGCAGAGAAATTGCTCTCATCTCCTCTAGAGCTTGCTAAGACTTTTTTTTTTGGGGTGGAGAGAGAACAGCTGTGTGGTCCTTGAAGCTAATTTCACCCTGCAGATTTGAGCTGCCATCTCCCAAGTTGATAGTCTGGTGTGTTCTTTTGTATCGGGGCCTGAAGTTCGTTTTGGGTGGAGTAACTTCACGTGTAGGAAAACCTCACGAAGCTGAAGGTGGCTTGGAGTGTGTAGTGAAGGATTCAGCAGCAGGAATGTTCACACTCCGGTGTGCCTGCCCTGGCATCCAGGATTTGTAGTGTCTGGAAAATGTCTTCACAGTGAAACGAAGCCATACAGATTTCCAGGTGCTGTGCTGCTGAGTTCAGCTGCTAGAGCAGTAGGACTGAAGGGACTGTCATCCTTGAAGTGTCTGCAGCTGATTTGAATGGCCCAGTGTGCTGGTTACTGGGAGGAACAGTCTCCACCAGCACAGGCTCTCACCATAGTCTGATCTGACTTTTCTCCTTAGGTTGTTTGCTCTGGAGCGAGGGTGTCATCGTGGTGAGATGCTGTGGGGGGCTGAAGGACAGGGAAGACTCTGCATCGTCTGGAGAGGTGTCTGTACATTGCTCTCAGAAGATGTTTCTGCCTCGTTTTCTCAGGTGGGATGCAGGATTACAACTATGTGTGGGCCAACTGCTTTGAGATCACGTTGGAGCTGTCCTGCTGCAAATATCCACCGACGTCCCAGCTTCAGCAGGAGTGGGAGAACAACCGGGAGTCTCTCCTCACCTTCATTGAGAAGGTAGTGTGGGGCTGGGATGGTCTTGGGGGTAGCAACTGTATGTCTGTGGTGGACTGAGAGCACTGTGTTCAGTTGTTTTTGTGGCTTTGTTTGCTGTGTGTAGTAACACAACTGCTGCAGTCGCTGTGCAGAGGTCGGTGACTACAGAGCTGCTGTGTATCAGTGTGGTTCTGCCACAGTTCCCACATCCTTCATGATAACAGAGTTCCACTCAAAGGGGCCTCGTGAGGCTCAGTGTTAAACGAAGGGACCCATCAGTGCAGATCTCGCCCCGTAATGCAGAGCAGCTGCACCACGTCAGTGCCAGGAATCTCCAGAGATGTTCAAAAGCACTGCTGAAACCTTGGCTTGTGGAGTCCTCTGCCAGGCTGTCACCATGTATGAGCTGAGTAGGTGGTGGTTTAGGCTGGGAAGGGAGGCAGCTGTATTTTCATAGAATGGTCAGAGTTGGAAGAGACCTTGAAGATCATTGAGTTCCAACCCCCCCTGCCCTGGGCAGGGACACCTCCCACTAGACCAGGTTGCTCAAAGCCCCATCCAGCCTGGCCTTCAACACTCTCAGGGATGGGGCATCCATAACTTCTCTGGGCAACCTGTTCCAGTGCCTCACCACCCTCACAGGAAAGAATTTCTTCCTAATATCCAATCTAAATCTCCCCTCTTCCAATTTAAAACCATTACCCTTAGTTTTATCTGTACACTCCCTGACAAAGAGTCCCTCTGTAGCTCCTTTCAGATACTGGAAAGCTGCTAAAAGGTCTCCCTGGAGCCTTCTCTTCTCCAGGCTGAACAGCCCCAGCTCCCTCAGCCTGTTTTCATAGGAGGGGTTTTGTTCCTCGGTACGGCCTGTAACCCTGTTATGTGAATATTGTTGTGTGCCCATGCCAATAAAATAGAGAATTTGTTAAGGAGGATCAGTTCTGAGATCTTGCTGCCTTCCCAGTGCATGCTGGAATTCCTGTCCTTGTCATCTGGCCAAGCACTGGGCCCTTGTGTGTCTTTGCCTGGCAGCAGTCCTGCTCTGCTGCGTTTGGGGAAGGGCAGGAGGGCATTGCTGGGCGAGGACACGGTCCCCCTGGTGTTACCTGTCTTCAGCCAGATTCTTGCATTGTTCTCCTCAGGTCCACATTGGTGTGAAGGGCTTTGTCAGGGATGCAGTCTCTGGAGCTGGCCTGGAGAATGCGACCATTGTTGTTGCCGGGATTGCTCATAACATCACAGCAGGCAAATTTGGCGATTATCACCGACTGCTTGTGCCTGGGACCTACAACGTGACTGCAGTTGTAATGGGGTAATGTCTCTGTGGCAGCTGGTCTCCACACTGCCAACTGCTCGTGTTCCTTCATTTCACTGCAAGGGGTTTTGGCCTCTGTTCTGCAGAGCCTCCTTGCTGAAGCCAGCTGTTTTTTTTTTCATTCACAGTTACACACCAGTGACCAGAGAGAACATTGAGGTGAAGGAGGGAGCTGCAGCAGAAGTGGATTTCTCCTTGCAGCCAACTGTGATGCCACCAGTTCTTAACGCCACGCAGTTCACAGCGACGCCTGCTCCTGTCTCTACCATCACCCCCACCCCTGCGCAGGCAGAAGCCCCGAGCCCAACCTCTCTCCATCAGCCCATCCAACCTGTGGACTTCCGCCACCATCACTTCCCAGACATGGAGATCTTTCTGCGGCGCTACGCAAATGAGTACCCCAACATAACCCGACTCTACTCCGTGGGCAAGTCGGTGGAGCTGCGGGAGCTCTACGTAATGGAGATCTCTGACAACCCTGGCATCCATGAAGCAGGTAACGTGGGAGATCCATTTTTAGGGAGGCCCTAGTGACAGACCCTTTGCTTTGGGAGATGGTGGACAGAACAAAAGGGAGCACAGAGCTGGCTCCTATCTGAGGGGAGACTGAGCTGCTTCTTGTAGTGTCCTTTCTAAAATGACCAAGTGCAGTGGGTGGCACTAGGGTGAGTTATAGTGTTGTGGGGAGCATCTGCACTGGTCGTGGAGCTCTGGGGACAGAAGGACCAAGGGGCTTCCCTAAAACAATGTTTGTCCTTTTCGGTATTGTGGAAGCAGAAGGGTAAATTTTAGGTAAACGTGCTCCAGCCCTGCAGAAAGGCCTGAGAGAGCAATGCTCAGGGTGGTGAGATGTCTTCAAGCTTTAATGTAAGTGGTTATAATTGTCTCTCTGGTGTGGCAATGTATATGCAGGTGAGCCGGAGTTCAAGTACATCGGTAACATGCATGGGAATGAAGTTGTGGGGCGAGAGCTCCTCCTGAACCTCATCGAGTACCTCTGCAAGAACTTTGGTACAGATCCTGAAGTGACTGACCTGGTCAGGAGCACGCGGATCCACATCATGCCGTCCATGAACCCTGATGGCTATGAGAAGTCTCAGGAAGGTATTGCTGTCTGTGCTGAAACATCTGCGGGGTTTCTAGCTCTGAGAATAAGCCTTTGGGTTCATGGTACCTCTCTGAGAAATCTGGAAGCCTTGCTGGAGCAGAAGTGCTCTCTGTGCAGGGAGGCTGGGAAGGGCCTTGGCATGTGCTGTGGGATGAGTGGGTCACTGCAGGATGTGGGCGGTCAACTGATGCTTGAAGCTGTTGGAGAGAGCTTTTCTGCTTCAACAGTGCTATATGCTTCCCCTGTTTGGGTCCCCTTATGGTTTGTGGCTATCCCAAGGCTTATTTAAAAAAAAAAGACATTCCTTTGACACAGCTCATACTTGCTGTGCTTCGGTCCATGCTCTTAGTAACATGTGAGTTTGGAGCCAGGCTGTCTGCAGAGGACTTTTCCAAGGATAATACAGACTTTTATCGTGATGTTGAAATTGGCAAAAACATCCTTCAGGGAAGTCCTTAAAACTGCGTGGCTCTTGCAGATTGGCAGAACAAAGTCTGTCCAGAATGATATTTTTTTTTTTTTGAAAGCAGAGCTCTGCTTGGGTTTAACAAAGAACTTGTCCAGCTGGTTTGAGAAGGTGAGCTCTGAGGTTTCTGGAGTTTTGACATCCGGCTGCTGGGATTGTTCATGGTTCACTGCCTTTCTGTGAACTGTGGTCGGACTGACACGGAGAGCCTGGGCTGACACGCACTGAAAGGGTTCCTGGACACCTCAGGAGGCCTGTTGCTGAAGGAGGGTATTGGTGTCCCCTTGCCCTGGGGTGTAGGAACCCAGCAGTGCTGTGCTCTCTGCTGTAAGTGCTGTAATGAAGTGGAAGAAGCCTCTGCACTGGAGTGGGAACTTGCACAGGGCACAAGCTTAAACTTGTGTTTAATTTTCAGGAGACAGAGGAGGTACCGTTGGCAGAAACAACAGCAACAACTATGACTTGAACCGCAACTTCCCAGATCAGTTCTTCCACGTGGCAGACCCTCCTCAGCCAGAAACTCTCGCTGTCATGACCTGGTTAAAGACGTACCCCTTTGTGCTCTCGGCAAACCTGCACGGAGGTACGGCAGTCAAATGGACCTCCTTCCTTTGCACTGAGGTTTTGAGGGATGGGAGTTCGCAGGGATATCTCCGCAGTGTTCTAGGTGTGGACTGAGGAGCTCTGGCAGAGAGCCCTCTGCCCTTGGCCTTACTGTGAGATGGCAGGAGCAAAGGCAGCCAGGTTCCTGCCCCAGGGGCAAGGCCATTTCCAAAGGGTCTTCACTGATAGAGAATAAACTAAACCTTTTGTTCGTGCTGCTGGAAGATGGAGCAGAAGCTGGAAGCAGAGGGTGCAAACTGTGTCCCCAAGCACATTTGTAGGGAGTTGAAGAAGCTGCTGGGAGGATCACAACCACTTCTCTGGAGAGAGCATGGGGAGAAGCACTGGGGAGAAGCCAGCTCATTGCCTTCTGGAGGTGGGAAGGGGCTCTTGTCAGCGGCTGCTCAGCAACTGGATCTGGGAACGCCATACAGTGCTGTGGCTGTTGGAGGTTTCATAGTATTTATGAAATGAAAAGAATGAGTTGTAATCCTGAGAAGTTCCCTGCCTTGAATTGCATGGCGGAACTACGAAATTTGCCATAATTTAATTATCTTTTTGGAGCGATCTAAATTAAGTCTCTGTTTTACAGCTTATTCCCCGGACAGCCGGTCTGCTGGCTTGTAGCTGGGGTGACTTGCAGGTGGTTGCTTTGTGCTGGCGATGTTTAATTTGGTGGTGCAGAAGCACCGCGTGTGGGTACGAGGGAGCTGGCGGGTCTCCAGCAGCGGTGGTGGCTGGGGTTCCACAGTGCTGGTAGTACAACTTGCGTAGGAGAAGCTTCAGTCGGAGGAGGATGTTATCATCTGTCAGCGCTTGCAGTGAACTCCAGGAGGCTGAAAGGCAACAGCAGTTGGGCCCAGGGCACCGCGCGTGTTCTAGGAAATTCCACCCCTTGCTTTCTCGCCGCTGTGAAAGTGGTTGTTACGTGGTTGTGCTAATCCCTCCTGCACATGTAAGAGCCAAACCTTTCATGTGTCGTGATTTGTGTTCACCTTCCCAACTGGGTGTCGTCTTATCTTTTCCTGTGCCTTTGTTGTCTCTTCTAGCCGCTGGGATTAATGCTTTGTTTAATGCCAGGTCTTGAGAAACAGAAGGCTTGCCACTCCTTGGTGAAAAATAAAAACTTCCCCTTGTTAGGCTGAGGGATCACTTGGAAAACATGCAAGTACGAGTCAAAGCTTGTTTCCCCTGCAGGTTCTCTGGTGGTTAATTACCCCTTTGATGACGATGAACAAGGAATAGCCATATACAGTAAATCCCCAGACGATGCTGTGTTTCAGCAGCTGGCGCTTTCCTATTCCAAGGTAAAGCTCTAACGGGAGAACAAGCGTGTCCTGCTGGGTTAACTCCTGGTGCCGTTGGGAACCTCCTGAGTGGCTGGTGGAGGAGGGTGGAGGTACCCTGGGTGCCTGGTGTTGCGGGCACAGGAGAGGGGTCCTGCGGGAGGGTATCAGTCCATACCCAGCGTGTTCTGTCTGTAGGCACTGTAGGAGGAACGCTGTGTGCAGGCACAGGGGCCAAAACACTGAAGGGTGGTTGAAAATGCTGTGCTTGGGCCGGGAGGAGAGCAGGGATGTCTGTGGGTTGGGTGTGGATGTGGGTGAAGTTTGTTTGTGCTGCGGCCGTACAAACATATGCCCGCACGAATCTCTGTGTTTGGTAACCCCAGGTGTGTGACTAACGTTAGAACAAAAGTGCTGGTGGCTGTAGAATGCAGAGACTCAGCTTCACGTGTTGCATCTTGGTTTTTTTTAGGAAAATGCAAAGATGTATCAGGGCAGCCCTTGTAAGGATATGTACCCCACCGAGTACTTCCCGCATGGCATCACTAACGGGGCTCAGTGGTACAACGTTCCAGGTAAAGAAGACCTTAAAATCTCCTGCACTGTTTGTTTACAAGTTAATGTACCTGCGGCTTAAGGCATTTAGTCTGAGCAGTCACAAGCTCTGCGTTGGTCACCCCAGATTACTGTGACTCGGGTCATTCTGAAATAGTGTAACCAGATAAAGTTATTCCTTGAGGGAAGGAATTTATAGTGTAGTTTTTCTAGCTATTAGAAAAAGGGTTTAATAAAATTTTACAGGAGTATATTAGCATGAAAGGTATTTACAAGAAGGACGGTTGTTTGTCTGCTAGTTTGGCATCCCTTTGAAACTTGAATCTTGCCTGGTGTAAAAGCCTTCTCTCTTTGGCCCTAAATGCATGCTGTAGTTTGTACTTCATCTTCTCTACTATCTGATTTTTATTGTATTTTTTGTGAGCCGTGGTACAATTGCCTTCAGGAGACCTTGTCAAAACTTCTTTTACATTCCTCTTCTAGGTGGGATGCAAGACTGGAATTACTTGCATACAAACTGCTTTGAAGTGACCATTGAGTTGGGCTGTGTGAAATATCCAAAAGCTGAGGAGCTGCCAAAGTACTGGGAGCAGAACCGCCGATCTCTCCTCCAGTTCATGAAGCAGGTGAGATGCTTTGACCCCAAGGAGTCGTGTGAGGTGCCTCTGGGGTTTGCATTAAATATGCTAGAACAAACAGGGTGATCTGTGGGCTGGAGCCAGTGCTGCTTCCTGGCCAGGCTGGGTACCTGCTCCATAGAAATCATCCCCATCAGAACATGTCTTGACAACCCCTCTCCCCTGCTTCTCAGCATACCAAAAATCTGTATGGAAACAGCAGCCAGGTGATGTAGGTGTGGGCTTTTTCTTTACCACTGCCTTGGTTTTCCCCAGGCTGGAGTGGCCTTTATGTGCTGTTCTCATCTGAGTTGGGGCTGGTGGTAGCGCTGTGCACCTGGGGCATGCAAACAAAGGTGTGGAGCAAAGACTGTCGTGGTGGCACCCTGAGCTAAACAATTGCTCATTGTACTCATCAGGTGATCTTTGTCCACGCCAGCTGCTGGCGAGTCTGACCTAAACCCCTTTTGGAACATGTTACTCCCCTGGGAATGCTGAAGTTCCTGGGCTGGGAGCTGGTGGGATCTGGGTGTGGATGCTCCCACAGAGATGTGTGGGGATGGAGGAAGAGCAAGGGCTGGCACTCAGGAGAGCTTTGGATCTGCACACAGGTTCACCGTGGTGTCTGGGGATTTGTGCTGGATGCCATGGACGGAAGGGGTATTCTCAACGCCACCATCAGCGTTGCTGACATCAACCACCCAGTGACCACCTACAAGGATGGAGACTACTGGCGCCTCCTGGTTCAGGGGACATACAAAATCACAGCATCTGCCCGAGGGTGAGCAAGTCATGGCACAAGGAACAAATAGCTGTAGTCCCTTTGCCTGTTGTCTCAGGAGTAGTCCCATTGCCTCCGTCTGCAGCAGATGTAGGAATGGGTTTTTCTCCTGCCCTCTGGCCTGGGCACAGTTAGCAACGTGATGTTACCCTAATGTCAAAGACTGCTCACCTGGTGCTGATGTACAATCCAAATCCTGCCATACTTGGAGGTTGTGTGGGGAAGCAGTTGATAACTTACTGTCTTTAGGGGAAACTATCTTGCAGGCAGCTGCCCACAGAAATGACTTCATGACTTCAACTACTGCCAAAACCTTTGGGTTAAAGCAGCCTGACTTCTTGTCTTCCCAGTCTGCCATGTAACCCTGCAACACCTGAGCTAAAAGCAGCTCAGTGCTGTGTGGGATCCTGAGCTGCTCCCTGTCCTCCTGCCATTCTCATATCCCTTTGAAGTGTTGTTGCTTTTATTATTGTTCTTCTCACTCTTGACTGAGGAGCTGTAGCAGTCCCATGTGCATGTCTGGTCAGTAAAGGGGTGGCTCGCTGTGTGAGGCCTTGAACCCCTGACGTTTCTTTGTGCCTTGTCTTTCTTGGACAGGTATGATCCAGTCACTAAGTTGGTGGAAGTTGGCAGCAAAGGTGGAGTGCAAGTCAACTTCACTCTTTCACGGACAGACATCAAAGTGGAGGAGGGGAAGGTGCCGGTCCTGAACACCCCAGACACCAGCGACCCCAACGAGAAGGAGTTTGAGACCCTGATCAAAGATCTCTCTGCTGAGAACGGCCTGGAGCGCCTCCTGCTTTCCTCCTCGGGGGATATCTCTCCTTACCGATACCACCCTTACAAGGACCTCTCTGAGTTCCTCCGAGGCCTCTACCTCAACTACCCGCACATCACAAATCTCACCAGGTAAAATCTCAAAGCAGCGGTGCTCAGCTCCTCCCTGAGCAGCAGCCTGGGGTAGGAAAGTAGCGAAATGACAACGATGAATGCAGTGCAGAGATGGGGAGCTCTTCCCTGCCCTTCCCTGTGGTCTCTGATCTTAAGGGAGCCCATGTGTAGGGGCAGAGCAGTGGTTGCAGGGACTCATAGATGCTTCCCTGTGCTTTTTCCTCAGGCATCATTTTACTGACCTAAACCTGGGGTGCTCTCAGTTCCCCAGGGGTCCCTGGGACTGGATATTCCCAGCATTGATATCCCAGGTTTCTGGCAAGTCTCTCTGTTCCATGCTATTTCTTCTCTTTCCCAAATCCTTTCTGACATTTACCCTCCTAGAGAGTCCCCAGCAAAAGCGATCAAATTTGACTTGCAAATCTCAAATGGCCTTTTTTTGATTGCCTGCCTTCAGATTTTAATTCAACAGTGCGAGACATGTTTGAGTTAACTTGCCCTGAGCCAAGGTCTGTGCCCTCCTGCGGGAGACCAGCTGCTGCAGTGTTCTGCTTTCCTTTGTGACCTGTAGCGCTTACCCTCTGTCAGTTTTAAAAAGCACAAATCTCTTTGTCCCGGGACCTCATTTGCTTGTTGTTACCAGGCACAACGTGCTCATGTGCTGTCCCCACTGGTGCCAAGGCTGCTTTTCTGATCTGTAGCCTCTATTGTCTGTCCAGTTGCCTCAGCCCCGATTGTGTTCCCTGCTTTGCTTGCATTCAGTTTTCTAGCTTAATGGCATGGCTGTAGGACCGACTTCTGCAGAACTGGAAATAGGCCTGCTTTTGTCCTCTTAAACTGGGTGCTTTATAAATCAGTTTGATGTCCAGATGTATCCTGCTCTGAAGGAAAAAAAAAAAAATAAAAAAAAAATAAAAGAAGCAAAACCCAACCCACAACACTGGAAGCAGAGAGGCCTTTAGTGGTTCCACGTTTATGGTGGTGGTGTAGGCTACGCAAGGTTAGGTGGAGCATTGGGCATCCTGTACAGCTGCTTCGGATCCATCCTCACACAGATGCTTGTGTTCAAGCTCGTGCTCATGTTCGTAGTGAATTAGGTTCAGTGCTGCTGCAAATATCACACGATGTGGTTTGTGTGTTACTTGTCTTGGCAGGCTCCTCGTGGAGGTTGGCAGCAGTTCTTTTTCCACGCCGGGATTTGTCCATAAGGCCAGGGTCAGGGAGGGGGGTGCAGCTCTGTTCTTGAGCTGATGCTCTGGTTTCTCTTCTCTTGCAGTTTGGGTCAGAGTGTCGAGTTCCGTCAGATCTGGTCCCTTGAAATCTCCAACAAACCCAACCAGTCTGAGCCTGAGGAGCCAAAGATCCGCTTTGTCGCTGGTATTCATGGAAACGCTCCCGTTGGTACAGAGCTGCTCCTGGCACTGGCAGAATTTCTTTGCATGAACTACAAGAAGAATGCTGCTGTTACAAAGGTGAGAAGCCAATGTGAGGGACCAATTTGGAGGCCTCTGGTTACATCCTGAGAAGACAGCGCTCCCTGGGAGGGACTTATCTTGTTAACGGTGGCTCGTGGGTTGCAGCAGTCCCACAAATAATGGGGAGGGGGCATGAAATCCACGGGGTCAGTGGGAACTTCTGACTGTTGATACTATAAGCAGCAGTTCCTAGGATGAGATCCAGGCAAACGAGATGGACAGGGAACGAACCCTGCTAATTGCACTTTATGTCCTGTTTCTCCTCCTTATGTTCAGCTGATTGACAGAACGCGGATTGTGATTGTGCCTTCCCTGAATCCAGATGGACGTGAGATAGCGCAGGAGAGAGGCTGCACGTCGAAGATAGGCCAGACTAATGCTCACGGCAGAGATCTGGACACAGACTTCACAAGTAAAGCAAACTAAACCAAAGTGACACCTGGTGTCCCTGTAGAAATGCAGGCTGCTGTAGAAGCCCCCTGCAAGCTGCTCTGGGGTTGGGTGTAGTCATTGGGTTACAGGGTCTACCTGGAAAGAGAGCAGTGCTCCTGCCCTGGAGCCCAGGCAGCACAGCTGCTGAGAAGCTTCTGAAACTTGGATCCCCCCCTTATGGATGGTAATTTGCACTCCCTTATTTGCCAGGAAAAGATGAAACAGAGCTCTTTAGGAATAATCCAGAGGTCAGACAACCTGTAATGTCTTTTTCTTGTTAATTGATTTCTTTTAAACCCCCATTTCTGAAAAATGACTGAAAAATACCCCAACAACCCCATTTCTGAAAAATGAAAAATTCTGTTCATGCTCTCTGGAAACAGTCTCCTTTTTTCATGCTTGTCTTGTTCCCATGTAACTGCCCTCTGTATGCACAGCACTGTGTCGGTGCTGTGCCCACCCTTCCTGGGGATGAGGTGTTTTCTCTGGCAGGATTTGGCTGGGATCATCTCAAGCGCTTCCTTAAGAAAATGTCAGTTTGGTGACATTGAGAAGAGAGCAAACATACGAAATGCCCTCTGCATCACAAAAGTAAATAGCTTGGGGAAATAGCGTTATATCACATTTATTTTAGCTTTGCAGATTAATTCCCCTGTGGGTAGTGTGGACTAAGTGCTTTAATTGATCGGTCAGGTGCCTCTGCTGAGATCCAGCAAATACTTTTTAATACATGCAGCAGGCTTAATTTCAACGATAAACAAAGAACGTACTTCAGTTTCCCTTCTACTTGAGAGGAGAGCAGTTGTCAATTCCCTTTTCTATTTGTTGTTCTGATTTACAGGCAATTACTCCCGATACTCAGGGACACGGGAGCCTGAGACCAAAGCCATCATAGAGAACTTGATACTGAAGCGGGATTTCAGCCTCTCTGTTGCTCTGGATGGAGGATCTCTGCTTGTCACTTACCCATACGATAAGCCAACACAGACAGGTATGACTAACTCATCCAAGGCCTTGCACACAGCTGCCCTCAGGTTGTCTCTGCAGAACTTCATGTGACCACATGGTGTAAGAACTTCTTGTGCTGGTTCTGTTCTGTGGCCTCTGTGTTCAACTCTGTGTATCTGGAGTTCACAGACTGTTAAGTGAAGCTATAAAACCTCACAGGATCCAGCTAGGGATCAAAACATTTACCATTTCTGTTCTTACAACTGCATTTCAACTTCTCCTCTGCCAAAGCCAGTATTAAGTCTGCTTTTGATATCATCCTTCAGTGACAGAGGAAATCTGGAATGCCCCTGAAACCAAGTGTATCCCTGTTCAGTACAGGATCGTGGGTTTAGGATGGGAATCTGTCACACCCCTTTAGTGAGTTACACTCTCTGAGTCCCACTTTTCTCTTTGTAGTGGAGAACAAAGAAACGCTGAAGCATTTGGCATCTCTGTATGCAAACAACCATCCACTGATGCATTTGGGCCAGCCAGGCTGTCCTAATAAGTCAGGTATGTTTGGTTGAATCCTTTAACCCCCCCATCAGCCTGTGCTGCTCCCTGCTTGGAGCAGACCTGGCTGACAGCTGTGTTCCTGCTCTCACAGATGAGAATATTCCTGGTGGTGTGATCCGTGGCTCGGAATGGCACAGTCACTTGGGAAGTATGAAGGTACGTCATACAGCACAAGGCTTTCCATCTCTGCTAAGCGAGCATCAAAAAGCATAATTGTTTTGATCTCTGGGCAAAACTTGCCCACCTCCAGCTGCACTTCTTAAATACCACCTCTTTTGTTATAACTGCTTTTGGTTTTTGCAGGATTTCAGTGTTACGTTTGGTCACTGTCCTGAGATCACTGTTTATACTGGCTGCTGTTACTTCCCAAGTGCAGGACAACTCCCCAGCCTGTGGGCAGACCACAGGAAATCTCTCCTCAGCATGCTGGTGGAGGTGAGTTCTGGTTTTTTGGGGGAGGGAAATTCCATCAAGGAGTAAAGGGAGTGGGCTGAGTGGGGAAGGGGAGAGGGAGAGAGCAATATGGGGAATCTCTGTGGTTTTATCGGTGCTCTGTAATTAGAGACGGTCACAATTTAGACTGCGTGAGGGATGGATTGAACAGAGGCAGCAAGTGGCCAGGAAATGTGTTGACGTGAGAGTTAAACATTTCTGCTGTTTTGCCTCGTGGTGGGCTGAGCAGCACTGTGGACTTTTATTGCTTATGAGGCTCGGGGATGGAGGAGAATGGACTGTATTTTGAGAGGAAGATTAGATACTATTTTAGTTTCAAATTTGCCATGTGCTTGGATGTGAAAATGAAGTGTTTGAAATGCTTTATTTCAGGTTCATAAGGGAGTCCATGGGTTTGTCCAAGACAAGAGTGGCAAGGCAATTTCTAAAGCTACCATTGTTCTTAATGAAGGCTTGAGGGTTTACACTAAAGAAGGTGGCTATTTCCATGTGCTTTTGGCTCCAGGTTTGCACAACATCAATGCAATAGCCGATGGGTACCAGCAGAAACATGTCAAGGTACGTGATTGTCTGTATCAGAGGTCTTCCCCCTGCGCCTGTCATGTCCCCTAATTGGGGTCTTCCTCGTGAGCTGTGTTTAGCTGCTTATTATGGTCCCAGTCTGTCTTCTGCCTTGATACAATGGATGGAGAAGACTTTGCCAGCACAGCAGGGTTGTTTTGGGTGGTAGCTTTTCTTTCCATTGCACTCATCTTTGGCATCCACCCTGCCCTCCCTTGGTTGGCAAGTGCCTCTTGTGTCTGGACACCCAACAGAGGTACAAGCTTTGAGAGTCTGAGCTTTCGTATCTTCCTGCAGGTCTTTGTCCGTCATGATGCACCCAGCTCTGTGTTCATTGTATTTGACACTGAAAACAGGATATTTGGCCTGCCAAGGGAGCTGGTTGTAACTGTTGCAGGTAAAGTGACACTTTTGATCAAAGCTTTGAACTTTGTTTTCAGTATGGGTTTGTGCTGACAATGACCCTTCTCTTCACTGAACTGGAAAAGTAGCCTGCACTTAAGCCATCTCATGCTTTCCCTTCTGAACACGTGCTTGTCCTTGTGAACTGGTCCAATGATCCCCTGGATCCGGTGGTGCTGGGCTAGCAGATGGGAGGGGGGGAGTGGAAGGTGTTGCAAGTGTCTGAAGGGTTCAGGATGGACTTTGAGATGCCTAGAACAGGGAGAGCCTCTTCTGCTGGTAGCTAGGAGGACTTGCTTTTCTCCAGGGTTTCTTTGAGTGGTGTGGCACCAGATAAGTGTTAAGAGATGTTTTTTCTTATTATTATTTTTGTCAAGGTGGCAGCTATTGGGGAGGCTGGAGTTTACACCCAGAGGTCTGCAAAGCAGCTCAGTGATGCTATCCTAGATTGCAAACACAGAAAATAAAGCTAGTGCAGTGCTGCTCTGGGAGCACCTCTCCTGCATGGCCTGTCTTCTGTGGCCTTGGAGGAAGGAGCAAGGTCGTAGTGAAGTGAGGAAAAGTAGTTGTGTAGAAGGGAAGAGTGATGGTGGCAAGCCTAGGAGCCTCTGGAGTGGGGGAACAAGGTATTAACTTCAGTATCTTCTGCCTGGCAGGTGCAAGTATGTCTGCTCTGGTCCTCACCGCTTGTATCATCTGGTGTGTCTGCTCGATTAAGTCCAACAGACACAAGGACGGCTTCCACCGCCTCCGGCAGCACCATGATGATTACGAGGATGAAATCCGCATGATGTCCACCGGCTCAAAGAAGTCCCTCCTGAGCCATGAATTCCAGGATGAAACAGACACTGAAGAAGAAACATTGTACTCCAGCAAACACTGACACCTCCCCAGCAGGAATGGAGGTTCCCATGGACCAGACCCGGTGGTGGGGGGCAATCCCTGTGGTTCAGTTTTGAAAAGTTAGCTTGCAGGATGTGTCCTCCAGAAGTGTGGGTGCCAGCTCCCACCTTCCCTCTACTATTTGCTCTGTTCTATGTAGGTGCAAATCAGTGGGTGTTGGAGGCTGTTTGGGGTAAGGACGTAGCTTGTTTCATTTTGGGGTCAAAACCTGGAGGTTCACATGTTGTTGTTTGAAAGGCAACTTGACAGGGTGGCCAGCAGAGTTCCTAGCACTTCCCCAGCATCTCAGCACAGTGAGCAGATGGTGGGGAAGTGCCCCAAGACCTGCATGGGGGTGTAGTTAAAACACTCCAAAGTAGTTTCTCTACCTGTTTTGGTTTCCTGTTTTCCACTCTGTACTTGAGGGAAGACAGATCCTTCACTTGACTCCACATTCTGCAAAGCAGCCCTCAGAAAGAGACTGTATTTGGTTCTCAGCTGCTCCCTTGGAGCTTTTCCCCACCATGAGATGCTGTGGCCTGCTATGACCTGCCGTGGTTGTGGAGGACCTCTAATGTGTTGCTAATTCCAGGCAGTGACTTGGCATCCTGAAAGCTGGGGGAGATGACATCCATTCGTGATGTGAGCTGGATAAAGGAGCAAATGTCAGAGCTTCAGCAAACTCTGACAAAGTTTGACTGCTTGCCAGCTCCACAGTACTGCTGTCCTGACTTCTGAGGAAGCAAGAAACTCCATCCCCCCACCACGCTCAGTTGCTTCTTGTTTGTGTAGTGGACTTGGCCTTTGGGGTCTTGTGTTAGCGTTGCAACAGCACAGTGTCTGGAAGAGCAACAAGAAGGTTGTTCTCAGAAAATGGATAAACTGATTGTGGTGGATACTGTCGAAGAGCCATCAGTTACTGACTCCACCTGATCAGTTTTGCTCAAGCCCACCACTATTCAGGAGGAACCAGTGAAATCTGACCACTGCTTTGTATTTGAGCATTCTTGGAGAAGCAGGGAGAAGTTGTGGGAGTATCCATGACCCAACTTCAGTCTTAAATTCTGAAGAAAAGCTGCACCATTTGCAATTGTTCACATAATACCATTTAGTGATCAGAGCACTTTGGAAACAACCTCTCATCAAGCTCTGGTGATGGTGGGCATCAAATTAGCCTGCTGACTTGGCTCTTTTCTGCTGCTACAGTGTCCCTCAGCTATGCAGCAAGAGCTCCACCGGCTTGTGTGTCTGCTGCTGTGGGGGCCTGGGTGCAAGGTGAGGAAAGGCTGAATAGCCATACTGAAGGAGAAGGGAAAAGAGGCCAAATTCTGTTGTGTAGCACTTGGCAGGAAGCTGGAAAGAGGAGTCACAGCGTGCATCCCTGAGACACACTACATTTGTGGGCAATAGAAGGGATGCCCGGAAGGGAAGAATGACTGAAATGTTTGATTTCCAAAGCCTTTATGCATCTCTGGCATTCCTGTGCTTTCTGGGCAGAAGGCTGGGGTTAGAATAGGCACTTATTTTCTTGCTGCTCATTTTCTTTTTTAATTCTTGCCCCACTGACCCAAACTCCAGTGTGCAGGGGCCTGGTGCAGCAATATCTTAAGCATCTACTTTGCCCTGAACTGATCTGTTCTCCCGCAGCCTGGGGCTGTCCACTAGTGAAACCTGCCTGTGGTGCCCATGGGGGGTGTTTGCACCCAAATGTATGATAAGGTCTGTTCTGCAGGGCTCTGACCTTGTCTCCTTTGGGGGAACAGCACAGTGGGTTCCCTGTTGAAGGCTGTTGGGCTATGTCACCTGGGGAAGATGTTCCTCACCTCTTTCTGCAGCAGCTGCCCTTCCAGAACCACATGCTGCTGTGTTCATCATCTCAGCTGATTCTGGAGGGACAAAGATGACTCTTGGACAGTAGTATACCTTCTTCCCTGTTCCATCAGGACTTATATTGCAAGAAACACATGATATGATCTGGCTGGGGAGGTGTAATGGGAACAGTGAGATGAGGCTGAGCTTTCCCTATGCTCCTGTCCTGCGTCGCTGTGGTGTGAAAGAGCTGGTCTTGTTCTGCAGGAATCCTAAATGTCCCTGTACCTGCTCCCAGCTCATCGTGCTGAGCACTGGATGGGGTTTGGTCCCAGGCCATCACCCTTGTCCATATGTAATGGGCTGCAGTACACCAGCACACAAGGGCATTAACCCCACCTTAATACCTGAACTTTTCCTGCTTCTGGGGGCTTTAACGAGAGACACAGCTGGGGTTTTACATTAAAGTTGAGTTTGCAAAGGGCTCTTAAGGCTTTGCGTGGGCTTTGTGTGCTCTGGCAGCAGGTGATGGACGGGCTGGCCTTACTTGGTCCCACTAGCAATAGGTCTCTGAGGGTCCGTTTAGGTGCGTATTTTTCAGGTGAGTGGATTTGAGATGTTTTGCAAACGTGTGAGACTTTACGCAGCAGGACCGGGCGGGGTGTCCGCCTCTGGCTCCGTGCTCGAAGCCGCAGCGCGTTCGGTGCCAGGGCTGCCTGGTGCCAGTTTGGGGAAGGCGGGAGCAGCTTCCCTTCGCCCTCGAGTCTGCCTGTCCGTCCGTCCGTCCGTCTGTCTGTCCATTCCCGGGAGCGCCCATGCTGCTTCAGGCGAGGAGCCGGTCGGTCCGTGCACTGTGCCTTCAAATGGACATTTTTAAAAGGGACTTGAATTGCCTTTTCCTGGAAGCGGGATGGGGCGGGGTGAGGTGAGGCTGGGCTCAGCCCTCAGCCGGGCATCTGTTTTTTTTTT
>VZRU01002043.1:0-42326 GCA_013398155.1 Pedionomus torquatus
CGTGGGCTGGCGCTTGGATGTGTCACGGGAGTCGGTAATAAGTGACCAATTATTAATGGGAAGGAGAGCTCGTTATCTGAGGAGCGACTCTTCAGACGGAAACAAGCCTTTAACAGAAATTCAAGTTCCTACAATGCCAAATTTTCATTATGTTGTGGCCTTTCTAATCTGTTTCCTTTTTTCGTGTGTGTGACAGCCATGATGTTACTGGCAGCCAGGGATGTGATTGAGAGTAACTGTCCTTCATGTGATCGTGACAGCTTTAAAGAGGAACAATATATGTGGATTTTATGTGTCATCAAATTAAGTGCCAGAAAAAGCTGCAGTTGGCTTTCAAAGGTACCAGTTACCTCTAATGAAGGAGCTAGACTCCAAAATTGTTAATTCATCCTCTTTCTTGTGTTACAACCTTCTGCATACATAAGGAGTGGTGGGTTTTTGAGGGAAGCAGGGTAACCAATCTTCCCTTCATATGCTTTAAAATCAGGCTTCTGTAGCCATTCACTCAGCTGGGCAAGGAGCAAGAGATAATTGCTCATTGGGTCCTTGCTGTTATTGCTGCTGAAAGACGAAGGAAGAGCTCGCATCTCAAATAGTTATTTCTCAATTTCCGCTTTGGAGCGCGAGTTTGTATTCCTTGAATTTAGTTTTGATGCTGAGCGTATTGGAAGGTTTGACAGAAGGTTTTACAATGCTTTTATTTAGAAGATTGTGATATGTAATGGCTGATTCGAGACCTGGAGCCCTGTGAGAAGCTGGTGGAATGGTGTAGCACTGCAGTTTGGAGATAGCTGCTACAGATGACTAGGGGGAACCAGAGGTACTGGCTGCACAGTGTTACGGGAGAGCTCCCAATTTAGGGAAAAAGCAGAGAAGAGGAGGTGATGAATTTAGAATCACCAAAGTGGATGGGGATAAAAGAAAGCCATCATCTTGTAATCCTTGATGAGCATAATGAGGGCAGTCTGGTTTGCTAGTTGTTATTGCCTGGATTGAAATAACCTTTTCACTTCACACTGAGTTCAGTGTTGCCCGGCAGTTTGGACCAAGTTCAGAACAGTAGGTTAGTTCTCTGCTGCGGATGCGCTCAGCTCTGTGTTAATGAGCAGGGTTAGTAAGAAGAGTGTGAATATTCATAGCAGTGAAATGAAGTGTGCTGTGTTTGTAGAAGTGGGGCCTTTGGGGAAGTCTTTGTCCCTCTCGCTGATGCCTCTTGGGGGCTTTTTGTGTGTGTGTTGGGACAAGAAGGGTTGAATATCGAAATGATTGTAGTTCCAGTTGAAGTCCCTAGCCGCTGTCACACGGAGGGGGTGTATTTGTGTGTGCGGGGGGGTGGCACTAAAACTGCCGCTTTACCTATCTTGCTGCTAAGCCAGTGTCCTGCCTTTGCAGGCACTGGGAACAAATGGCTGCTTCATCGTACACGGAACAAAATTGATAGCATTCTTCACCTGTTTCTTTATGATAATCGGTGAAAAAATACATTTAAAAATACTTTTTTTGTAGGCAGTTTTTTGTAGCATCGTATTGCAATAATGTTGTCTTTAATTTTTTATTGTTAATTCAGCGTTTATTCGAAATTGTTTATTTCTTGTTTAAATATGTGGGTTCTGATGGTGAAAGATTTCTGCAACTCTGGATAAACTACTTAATTCTCTTTTCCCTACCTTATTAATCCCTTTTCTCCAGTCCCAGTGGAAAAGTTCATTTGTAATTAGATTTAAAATCATCAAATTTTTATAAAATGCATTGGATTATTCAAATGGAAGCCGTGATGTAACAGAAATGAGCCTTTACCATTAATGCATGATTGTCTTTATGTAAATGGCTTAGGGGCGTTACAATGCTTAACTAATGTCTTTTTGAATGAAAGGTTCTGTCTGCATGAAAAATATTAGGCATAAAAATTGCTGTTTGCTTGAAAATGTGCAATCCACTTAAAAGGTTTGTCCTGATGTCATGGATCGCAGCCATCTCTGTACTTATTGGTAGCAAATTTGAATAATAACATAATTTAAATTCTGCTGAAAATACAGAAAAATGGCATTAACATGTGGTAAACATTGATAGGGAGAGGAATGATTTATTCTTAACCTTTCTGAGTAGCTCTGAACATAAGCACAGTTACATTTATTTAAAAGCAGATGCTCATTTGGCAGCCTGTGATAGTTCATTTTGGAGCTGTGGAAGCCTATATGATAAAGAAACCGGCAGCTCGTGGATGTGGGGTTTGGGGGAGATTCTTTCAGTGGCCACACATATCCCAAGATTAATCCATTGTGCATGTGCTTTAATTGTAATAAAAGTGTTTGGGAAGGGTTCTTCTTGGCTTTTGCTGTGCTCTGCTAAGGCAATTTACTTTACTTCTTTCCCCAAAGAAGCATTTGATGGTGCTGTGACAGGCCTGAAGTATCCCAGGATGTTCTCGCTCTGTCTTTGGGAGAAACCACTGTGACCTGCTCCGTAATTTTGGTTATGCCTTTTATTTCTTAATTTTGGCAACACCTTTCGGCTCTCCCTGCTGGAGGCATCTCCAGTCCCACGTGCTGTTCTTCCTTCCTCTCCTTTAGCTTTGTTTTCTACTCGTGCAGTCTGCAACATCATTATCCCTGCTTCTTTTTAAACCTCTCCTCCTCTCTCTGCCCACTGGGGTATACGAGGGCAAGGAAACAAACACGACTGTTCCTCTTTCCTGGACCATGGAAGTTCTATCCACTTGCTCGTGACAGGGAAAGCTGGTTTTGCTGTCCCAGGGCAGCACAGAGAGAAAAATCCATCCTTGCTAGCTGCTGGGCTTCCTACCGTGAACTGACTTCATTCGGGTGCTCCTTCTGGCTGTGAGAATCCTTACTGCAGATGCTGCTGCAGGGTGAATAACTTGAGGCTTGCAAGGTTTAACGATGTCTCGAGGCTTCCCGTGGTGACTGAAAGTTGTGGGGAAACTCGAGGAAATTGGGAATAGAGCATTCCTGTTTCAGGAGGAGTTTGCATACGGGTGGAAAAGGCTTCTGGGTTCTTTTTGCCTGTCTCTTGCTGTCACTTGGAAAGATAAAAACGCGTGCGAGAGGCAGGCAGGCAGGAGTGGTAATCGTTTTCTAAAATACTGGAATTAGTTTCCGAGGGTGAGTTGTGGCAGAAGGTAATAACCTGTCTGATGAAGGCTTTGAATCCTGCTGTGGTTTGTGTGCAGGCTCTTTTTGTCCAGACGTTACTCCCGCTCGCTGCACGGGAGGTTTATTTTGTCGGCCGGATGAGCCAGAGGACCAGAAAAATTACATGACTCAAGCTTTAATCTGTTCCAGAAACAGCTGCTCATAAGCTCTCTGACTGCACACCTGACCTTTGTTTTACACTGTCCCACCTGGCCATTCCCCTGGTTTATATTGAAGGATGACCTGCTGTCAACTCTGCAGCTTTCTGAGTGTCTTCACCGTCAGGCTTTGATTCGCAATGATTCTTAGGTTTGCTGCCTGTAGCTCAGTTCAAGAAGTTAGCTGTGACTAGTTTACCATCACTTACCAACCCTGAAAGTGCTTGTTAGTGTACCTAGGGCTGCGGCACAGTAATGATGTTGATGGGAGTCTCTTAATTCAGTATTTAATACGTTGGACTTAAGAAATCGAGTTCAATAGCTTTGCTGAAATAGGAATTTATCCCAAATGATGAAACTTGCCTAAATGCCAGCCTTCAGCTGTGCGGTTGAAAAAGTTGCTCTACTAATCTACCAGATTAGTGTATTATTTTTAATTTGGGGGATCGTCTGCTAATCTAAAGAATGACTGTCTCTTTAAACACAAAGAAGATAACTGAGATGTGTGTGTATAACTCTACACGGATTATATTTTGAGGCTGCTGTGCAGAGCCCTGCGTGGTCTGGGGCTCCATGGGCCAAGGGAGAGGTGGACACCTTGGGGTGAGGAGCGTTTCCCACCGTGGTGAGGGCACAGCAGCAGCCAGACAGCTGAACTTCTTTAGTTTGGATGAACAAAAGAAGACTGTGTGAGTTTGGGGGACCTACGGCATCTCTCCCACTGCAAAGTGCCTACAGAAGAGCAGCTTTGTCACTCCAGGGGCAGAAGTAACTTCCCAAGGCGCTGCCAGGGATGGTGGTGCCGGGTTCTACGTGGCAGCTCTCGCTGCAGGAAAAGCAACCGTGAGGGAGAGAAAAGATCCTTTGTTGTGGGGCAGAGAATGAAGAAGAGCCTCCGCTTTTGTCAGGGCTTTTCCCACATCCCTGCATCATTTATTTGTTGTCTCTTTGAGAGAGGTAATTTGAATGTGAAGCAACATAAATAGAAGTGTGCTTTTATACACACACACATATATGCACATACATACACCCCTACAGGCCTGCAACAACACAAGCTCCTGCTTTTATTATGTGTTTGGGGAAGAAAAACGGGATTATGGCAGTGACAAGATCCAGACGTAACAATCCGGATGAAGACAGAGGGGCATTAATTAGGAGGAACCCGACTGGCTTTGACATCTTCAATTTCCAGTTCAAAGTTCCACTTCCCTTTTCTGCAAAAATAGTTTATTCTAGAGAGGTGGAAATAGCTAAAGTGTGGTATTTAATTTGTCACGACTCACAACCTGCTTTTTGCCTAGTTGTCAATGGGCCAGCCTTCACTTGCTACTGTAGTTTGTCATCAGTGATGTAAAAAAAAAATATTATTGATTGTTTACAGGCAATAACTGAGTTTGGGTTTTCGCAGGGGATGTATTCGGTGCTCGCCAGCGACAGAGGAGGGTTGTTCTTTGCAGACTGACTTCTTCAGCCCTTAAAATGAGCTTGTGGTGCTTTCTGAAAATGAAGTTTTTAATGAAGGCGTTGCGGTACCATAATAAAAAACTAGAAGGAAAGAGGTAGTCTTTCTTTTGGCTCTCTCTCCTGATGGTTGATATGAGATGTTCTAAGAAGTCTGTTTCTCTTGGGTAAAAGTTTTGAAATGCAAATATCTGTAGGCCTTTAGAAAGTGTTTGGCTATTAATGTTTTCAGTGCTTTCCCTCCCGTTCTTCTGCATGGAAATATAAAATATGTTCCTTGTATGTGCTGGTACTTTTCCATGTTGTAATATACTTAGCATTTGTTTTGAAAAATCAGTTTATGTATTTATAGTGCTGTTGATTTTAAAATCCTTAGAAGTAGTTGGGTGGAAGAGCATTAAGCTGGCGGCAAAAACTTCACGCAACAATTGTGTGCAATTTTGTACGATTTTTGAATATTTATTCAAAATTGCAGCCGTTTGCATCAATGAAACAATGGGGGGCCAAGGAAGTGCTGTGACTTGGTCTCTGAACTGGGAGCAATAGGCAATGAAAGGCACGAGAGGAGATTTTTAGGTGGCTTATCAGCTTTTTTCAGCTCTGAAAGTGTTGCCAGATGGGCATGTTAGCCATTAAAAATTAGCTCATGGATTGCACTGATGATCAGATGGCACTTACGGTCATGATAAAATCCCCTTGGAGGAGCTGTGGTCAGACAGGTCCTTTTGAGCCCTTGGTGGTCCCCCCCATAGGGGGGCCATATGAAAAGTGGGTGGTGAAGGAGTGAGAAGGGTATTTGTCTTTGCTTTGGTGATTATTATTTTTTTTAATTGGATTTTTTTCACTATATTCCATCTAGACACTTTATTTCTGGTTTTCACTGTATTTTTATTATTACTAAGCTATAAATTCAGTATTTTTAGAATCCTAGCTCGTTGGTAAGGTGACTGTATTCTTTTTTTTTGATTCTTATAAGGTCACTGTATTCTTTTTATTCTATATTTTTGGAATTTTGTTGTGGTCGCCCAGACGGAACAATTGATCTCTCATTGCATAACAATTAACACTATCTTTGCAGGCGTGTTTTACAGCCGCTGATTCCGTGGGAGTTTTGGGGTAGATGAAAAGTTTGATGGTTGGCCCTTATTTATGCTTGCTCATTAAATGATAACACTTAATAAAATAGTTCTGAATAAAGGTAGTCCAATTGGATGCAAGAAATGGGTCGGCATGAAGTGGCGCTTCCTAGTAAGTGATGTGATTGTTTTACTGATCTGGATTTTGTGGGAAAAATGGAAAAAAACCCAACCAAACAACAAAAAAACTCCAACCATCCTGCATCTTCCCCTCTTCAGCTGCTCCTGCTGCCTTCCCTTCCCCTATTTTTCTGTCTCTGTTACCAGCTTCGGTTGCTCTGGCTACAGAGATGGTTTGCTTCAAGGGTACAAGCAGCATCTGTCAATATTTGTGAAAAAAAATACTTTCCCGAAGAAATTGCATCGTAATTTTTATATAGGTGAGAGACAAGGTTGATTTCTGTTGGATCTCCTGAGGTTGTTTAGGTTGGAAGTATAGCAAAGAGCAGCGTTGGGAAATGGGCCGTGTTTTTGATGCAAAAAGCGCTGTTTTCGGCGTGGGAGCTGCCAAAGTCAAGTGGGTGGCTGGTGGGAGGAAGATTTCTGCAGTTGCCTCTGCTTGTGTGGGCTCTGTGTTTGTCTCAGGGGGGGATTAAGGGGGGCTTGGCAGCGGCAGAGCTCTGGTGGAGCATCGTGGGGACACAGGGGGGCTGTCCCTATTGCAGCAGAGAAGGGCAGTTGTGACAAACCTGGCTTCGACTCGGTGTGACCTTTATTTATCAATATATTTTCATAATTGATTAATTTTTTTTTCTTCTCTCTTGAAATACTGTAAGATAGGTTTACGTGTGTATTAACAGATGCAGGTATTGCTGGATCGCTCCAGCTAGGAGAATACATGTGTAGCTATAGAAAAGACAGGAGGACATGCACTTTCTAAAAACATTTCTTGAGTGAGTCCTGCCTGCATTTGCTGTGTTTACACTCTTCCGAAGCAGAAATTCTGCTCTGGTTTGAGCTGTGGTGAGTCCAGAACCCAGACCTCTACAAGATCATGTTTTATTGATTTAGCCCAGACCGGAGAGAACTGACCCTACGCTGCCAGGCTCAGTCTAAGCAAACTCAGATTGAAGGATCCTACATTATAAAAGCACTTAAGTGGTTGGCAACCTGGGAATGTTGCTAACAAAAACAGTGGTTGGTTTGGGTGTTTGAGTCTCCCTAAGTGTTTTGGGTTTTTTTATGACAGCAGTTCCTATGATGTCGTTTCTCTCTGAAGTTACCATTCAAACACTTTTGTTGTTCTCTTTTTTTTCCCCAGTCACCAAGAAAATCTTGGCTTTGTGACAGATGAAAATGTCACCATGTTATTTGTGTCAATACATTTATAGGGTATTAAACGTTGCTATAAAGATAGTGGTGCATCTGTTCCGTGTCGGGCGGTGCCCAGAATCTAGTTTGTGTGGCAAGGCATGGCGACTGCCGAATTTATTCCATTCCCAGCTTTCCTTAGTTCTAAATAGCATTGATAATGCTGGTAAGGACTTTTTGTTTTTCTTTCCTCCCCTCAAACCACCTCTTTTGATATTGATACTTGAATTCCTTTTCCATCACCCCTCCCGAGTGGCTTTTACCAGCTGTAGCAGCTTTATACCCAGCGGCAGAAGGCAAGGGGTAGGAGGAAATCGTCAGCCACCGACATCGGAGAGGTGTCGCTTTGAAAACATTCACCCCACGGGCTTGGAAACCCGAAACTGAAAGGCTCAAAACCAGCATGTATTTTTAATTAGGCTGTTTCTAATTAGCTTTTGTTTGTTTAGTTAGCCTCGTTTGCTGGGTGTGTGAGGGGGAAGGAACTGTCAGCGGAAGAGTATGAATTAAGGAATGGCGTTAACCTTGGCTGTGATTTCTACCTCTAATTCCACCTAACGCAGGGTAGCACAAGTGCCAGCAGAAATAGCCACTTGATGAAGTGATGCAGCCCTCTTCCAAAAGAACAGTGTTCTTGAAAAGTGCACAGTCACCTGCAGAGAGAGCTCCAGAGCCTGTTTCTGACTGAAGGTTGTGGCGTTTGCAAATGGGGATGAACTCTTCCAGTGGGCACGTAATAACTGCTGCAGCCCTGGCACCTCAAAATTCTTGGAGAAGGAATAGTCCCTGTGTGCATAAGGAGATGCTGTTTGGTACAAGTACCCATACGTGTAGGGAAAGGCCACTTTCTTCTGCAAAACGTGTAAGAAATCAAAATGGTGAAGTCCTAATGCTGCTGCGGGTCACTGTGGTTTTCAGGCCACTGTTAAAGAATGCTGCTTAATTCATGGAGGAAAACTGCCTTCCCTGATGGGAGATGGTTGTACACTGTGTTTTACTGGAAGAAGGGCATATCTAGCGACTGTTTGCATAAAATATTGATGAAGTCAGTCACTTCAGACTGGTATTTGAAGTTTCTGTGCACGTGCTAAGAGGTAATACTTCTTGTCTTGATTAATTGACAGGAGTGAAAGCAAGATGGCAGGGAACAGCCTGGTTCTGCCCATCGTCCTGTGGGGCCGCAAAGCCCCCACGCACTGCATATCCAGCCTGCTGCTCATGGAGGACACCTCCATGATCGTCACGGGCTGCCACGATGGGCAGATATGTCTCTGGGACCTTTCAGCGGATTTTGAGGTAAGGCTGAAGCCTGTAGGATCTCATGTCTGTGTCTAAAGTGCATGTTGGTGTTGCCAGTGTGATTTTAGTCTTTGCCAGAGTACCTGTCCTGGTCTTGGGTTCTTTCTGTGCCCTCTCACTTGTCCTTCCTTGCTCCCTCCCAGGAGCCCTGGGTTGGCCCTTAGAAGGAAACGGTTTTGCTCTTCAGCTTTGTTGCTGTTCCTGCAGTAATTTTTGGAAGTAATTAGTTCCTCTTTTCTGGAACTGCTCGAAACTAGTTGGTTCTTTCAAGTTTAGCAGCTTAATGTTGTTTTGTGAAAACAGGTTCCAGT
The DNA here is from genome assembly GCA_013398155.1 of Pedionomus torquatus. Classification (NCBI taxonomy): domain Eukaryota; kingdom Metazoa; phylum Chordata; class Aves; order Charadriiformes; family Pedionomidae; genus Pedionomus; species Pedionomus torquatus. The sequence continues at coordinate 8,829 of VZRU01002043.1, forward strand.
GACCAGAGAACCGTACTTGAAGAACTAAGGTTATTATTTTTTTCAACTTACTTTTTTCCCCATGCAAACTGAAAGAGAAGAAGAGCAAGCAGCAGAGATGAAGGTTGATGGTTAATTGTTTCATGCCAGTGGGCTGCCCTGCAGTTGAAATCTGCAAGTGTCAGTTTGGAATCTAATCTCATAGTTTGCCACGTTATAAAGGGTTTTAAACTCTTGGAATGAAAGAGCAAAACAAGGATTTCATGTAAAATAAGCAGCGCGTTTCAGGACAAGCTTATATTGAATGCCTAAAAACTTGAAAGTCCGTGAGTTACCCCATAAATTATGTTTGTATCTGGTCTATTTAAAGAAAAGGAAAAAGCAACTAGCTACTTCTAGAAAGGACAAATAAAGGGTGGCTTTAGCTTTGGTTTGTTTTTTTTTTTTATCTTTGCTCTATGCATGGGTTTTATATAAACTTCTTTATGAATGTATCAGCTTGTGATATGTACTGGATTGGGGGAGGAACTGTTGTTGCAATTAATTTATTTTTTTTGTTCAAGTTGGGCCAATTTCAGCCCAAGACTTCAAATTATTGCTAGCATGGGTTTGATGCAAAATGCATTATTTCCTCCCCCCCAAAAAAAAATTTGCATCACAGTATTAGACCCCCTGTTTTTCCATGTACTACAGCAGCAGCTGTGCAAACTCTGTCAAGATCATATATCTGCTGCTATGCTAATGAAGCGTGCATGTACATTAACACATATGTGTTGAGGTAATACAGAAATTGGAAAGCTGGAATGTGTCTATTCTGGTTAAGTAATAGTGCCTCTGTTATGTTCACTTGATGTTTTATTTCCCTGATTCTAGATTAATCCCAGAGCTCTGTTGTTTGGTCACACAGCCTCAATTACTTGTTTATCAAAGGCGTCTGCTTCCAGTGAAAAGCAGTATATAGTGAGCGCGTCAGAAAGCGGGTGAGTTCCCTGAGGATTTATTAATATGCAGATGTGTTAGAGAATGGAACTTGAGGGTGGAGATCAGGTTTGCACACAGGGTGTTTTTTAAAGCTGGTGTCTGTAAATATTCTAAAGGGCAGGACTTCTCCACTGTGATCCTGAGGGAATTTTGGATTTGTGTCGGGTAAATTAAAGGGAAAAAAAAGTCGTCCTCTGCAACTTTTAAATAAAATATACTCTGTACGCTCACGTGTTAGCCTAGGTTTTGGGCTAATTTATTGACAAGATGCAAAAATTGGTAAGTGTCAGCTCAAAGCTTTGGGACCAGCTAGTTCTGTCGTTCATAACAAATGTCCTCAATACCAGCAAGCAGTTTCTGGGAAACAGGCCATGGTCTTGTTTTTCTCATAACATCGTTCTGGAAGGCAGGAGCCTTTTTTTTTTTTTTTTTTTTTCCCCCCAAAAATAGCCTAGTTTTGGTTCTAGGATAGCTTTTGAGTTTCTAAGCAGAGGTACCGGCATGTCAGTTATTGACAAATGAGCTTCCTCCATGACCATGCACTGAATGAGGGGGGCTGTCCTTCACTTCTGTCCCCTGGCCAGCCAGCCCATAACACTAACACTGCAGCTTTTTACCATTTCTCTACGTATTAAGCCACAATATAAGCTTAAAATGGACCACCTCTCTTTGCTGAGACAGTTATTCTGGAATAAACCTAACTTTGGAAAAAAGTTGTGATTCCATGTTATGATAGCCCTTCCTAAACTCCCCAAGACGTGGAACGTGGAGATTCAATGTGGTCTGCACCTGTAGTTTGGTCTTAAAGTAGGACTTTCCACTTAGCCTTTTCAAAGTTTGCTTTGAAAGGTTCATGTTTCCCATCAGCTGTCTTTCAATTAGGCAAATTATTTGACCTGAAAGTACTTGCAGAGGTGTTCCTTCCCAGAGCATCCATCCATCCTCAGGGTTGCTTTTCCCTTCGTCTCCAGAACTTGCTGTTTGAATGACGGATTTTTCCAGTGTGCAAAACAAGCTTGTAAGAGGGAAAAGCAGTTTGTGAGGCTGGGGTGGTTTTATTGTTTCATTTGGTTATTTACTTTGTTCTTAAAAGGCTGTTTACTGGAAGGTGGAGCTCCAGGTGGAGGCTGATTTAATCCGTTCTCGAGTTGGTTTTGAGTTTCCTTTGGTGAAATGTAACTCATAGTCACTAAGAAATGGTTCAGATGGTTAAGTTTCTCCCAGTGTAAAATATTTTTAAAGCCTTGAAAGTCTGCTTTGAAGTTTTAACCTGCTTTTTATGTTTTTAGGGAGATGTGTCTGTGGGATGTGAACGATGGGAGATGCATCGAGTTCACTAAACTGGCCTGCACGCACACGGGCATTCAGGTTAGTGCTGTGTGTCCGCTTCACAGCGCCTGTTGTGTGGTGCAGAGCGTGGATAGCGATACGTCAGGGACGAAGCGAGGCTGGTTTGTTTCTTTTTAAGCTTCATAATGATATTATACGCACACTGAAGTATCTCTTTGGTTATGCTGCGTCGTCAAATGCCCTAGAGCGGGAAATGTGTGCTGTTGGGGGCAAGGAAAAGTGTATCTTAACTAGTGTGAGAGGCTGGAAAGAGTGGAGGAGCACGGTTTTGGAGGAGCGCTGCTGGGGAAGTGGGAGCATGAGGATGATCTCAGCAGGGAAGGCTGAGGAAGGCTTGGGCAGGTCCAGGAGCTGGATGTGCAGGGGAAGGGAAGAGGGGAGAGGGGTCTTCTGCAAGAAGCGCTCCACAGCAGTGATATTTAAGCATACAGACGTTGGAATATACTTACAAAACTATGGTTTTGATGAAAAATGAAGTAACCAGTGTCCCACAGGGAGTATAACATGCTGTATTTGGTTCATATCGTGTAGTTCTATCAGTTCACGGTTGGGACTCAGCGTGAAGGGAGATTGTTATGCCACGGACACTATCCAGAAATTCTCGTCGTGGATGCTACCAGCCTTGAAGTTCTTTATTCTTTATTATCCAAGATATCTCCTGACTGGATCAGCTCCATGACTATCATTCGATCCAACAGAACCCAAGGTAATTAGTGTTGTTGCTTTTGTTATGGCTTTGCCTCCCAGTAAGAGAAACCCTACTTCCAATTTTTTCAAGAACCCGGGGAGGAACTAGAATGCTGCTGGTTGTGATTCTGGGCAGCACCCAGCAAGCACTGTATCCGAGAGCAATGCTAGAATCAACCGTGGGTCCTCCCCATTTATTTTGAGCCCTAGAATTAATTGAGAGGTGGGAACGAGACCGTAAACACAAACCCATGGAATCCGCACGTGTGCGTCTGGAATAGCACTTTGCGAATGAAGGTTTGATTTTGAAGCAAACACTTCAGGGCTGTTTTGATAAACTTTAACATTGAGGTGCTCTCGATACATTTTTGTACTCGGATATGCAGAAGTGGGCCACAAAATGAAGACGTCCTGGTACTTATCAGCCTAATGTTTGTTTTTCCCCAGAGGATACTGTTGTAGCGGTTTCAGTGACTGGCATCCTGAAAGTGTGGATAATAACCTCTGAAGTTAGTCGCATGCAGGTAAACAAAGGCTTCTGAATTAATGATATTTCCTGTGTTGATGAAGGGAGAACTTCTGTTCGTGCTGTTTCCTGCTCTCCCAGCTACATAATGATGTCACGTTTTTTTCCTCTTTGCCATTTGAGAATTCAGCTTCCATGATTTTGCTTTACTCGTTATTCCAGTTACAAGCAGAACTCGTAGCCTTTCTCGTGGTTGACTCAGGGAACTTATTTCAAAATGAAGAGTAGGGTGATCTCCCAATTTCTACTCATCTCATGCAAGAAAACCAGTTACAGTAATGTTCACCCTTTCAAACTGATGGGGATGCTGTGCCACAGCTGCAGCTTTACTCAGTACGGGTGAAACTTTCATATGCAGGAGCTTGCAACGTAAGTACTCATTAGCTGAAACAGGTGATGCTGATAATTACATGTTTACCCTGTCTAATACAGGTAGAAGAAATAATTCACGGAGTTAAAGCTTGCCCTATACTGCATAGTAATGGTGTGTCTTTTCCTATGGTGGTGGCATTATGGAAGTGACTTCATTGCAATACTTCTTTATTTTTTTTAAGCTTAAGTTTTCCAGCTGCATTTCTTATGCTCTTAAGGATACCTATACTTAATTTTTAAAATTTTTTCATTATGGTTTTATTATACATAATCTATTACTAATGGTGTTAAGTTTAGTATTAAATATTTTTTCAGTATTAAATTTATTCTTACTCGTGGTACTTGACTTGAGCAAGATAAGTGTGCTGTGGAGATGCCTGAAGGGCTTGCTGAGCAGGGAATGCAGTTTTAGGAATATTCGTTCTTAGGGATTAACATCTTAGGGTGTTAAGCAACTGTGGAAAACCAACCTTACAATAGATAAATGAACTATATTTTTATGCTCTTGTCTAGTTCCAGGCTATTTATAAAGCAGAATCGACCCTGTTTGCACTAGCTTGGAAGAGCAGTGTAATGGATTCCTTGCTTTTGACCCCATCAGGGCACAGGAGTGGTATTCACTTCTTTTTGTTTGATGGTTTCAAACTGGCTGAGGGTGGGTTTGCTGTCACAGCACCTCCTGAAAGCCCTTGTCACCCGGCCAGTGGTGTTTTAGCAAACATCCCATTGAAGAGCTACCCCTAGGAAGGCAGCTGGGAGCAGCGAGGAGTATTGGCCGTTACAGACATAAGAAACACAAAGAGATAACCAAACAGGAGCTTATCAGAGCCGGGTCTGTGTGGGCTGTGGGGAACCTTGAGAGAAGCTGAATCTGCTTAGTTTCGCTGACGGTGATGATATTAAATGGGCACCACTAATCTGTGCAGCTGGGGAGTGTGTTAGACTTAAGTGACAAAAGAGGATACCGCATGCTCTTGCAGATCTTATGAGGAGTAATAGAATAAGCACTACTACAAGTGTTTGATTTTTCCTTTAAAGTTGGCCATCTGCTGTCTTACGAAACAGTGTCAGCCTGTTTCCATCACGTGGCCTCCGTTATGTCCCTAAGTTCAGTGTGAGCAAGAAGAAAAATCAGCTGGGTGTTTTCTGCCTTCCATCTGTATGTCGTTCTGCATTGAGACTCAGGTGCTGGCGGCTGTCACGCTGTCAGAGCGCTTGAGTGATTTCTGTGTAGGACAGAACACTTAGTGCCCGTCTTGAAGATGAGGAAATATTTCAGTCAAATACTATTCTGCCACAGAGATGTATGACAGAGAAAGGAGCTGGGATCTAGGACACCTGAGTCCCCGCTTCTGCCTTCATTGCCTGGCTATCCCGATTTGCTGTGCCCTGTCTCAATGAAGATGTGTTTTCATGATGGCAAAAGCTTGGGAGCTGGTTCCTGTGTGTGCTGGGTCTGGGCAGGTTAGCTGTGACCACCCCCAGTACAACTAGGTTTTGTTTTGGGGCGAGAGAGGTTAATCAAAGCGCAGCACTGGTGGTTTAGACCAGCCTGAGACTCGGACTCAGTGTTTGGCCAAATGGTCACGATGCTCTGCTGTTTGGCAGGGCTGGCTTTTGAATCTCAGAAGAATGGGATCAGCAGTGACTGAACCTTTGCCTCTGGACAAGGACGGTCTCCAGCTGAAACTTTGGAGACATGCTTGTGCCAGCGGGCACGAGGAAGGGAAGGGGCCAGGGTTTTCAGTGGTTCAGCTCTGTTTGTTCATATACATAATATTCACATTCAGTAGGTGTGTCTGATTATGGCTAAATAAGTGATAACCTCTTGTTGGGGTCAGTTGTCTGTCTCTGCAGCTCAGTTCTTACCTAGCACACAAGTTTAAATAAGGTGCAGCGAATTTAAGGTTGGTTCTGTTTGTTTGCTTTCAGGATACAGCACCAGTATTTGAAGAGGAGTCAAAACCTATCTATTGTCAGAACTGTCAAAGCATTTCTTTCTGTGCGTTCACGCAGCGGTCGCTGCTGGTGGTGTGCTCCAAGTACTGGAGGGTAAGTCCTGCCTCACCCCAAAACCGATTCCATTAAACTACCAGTAAGGTTATTTAGATCAAGGTGCTCTAAGTCCTTTCTGTGAGGCTGTATTGAAACTGAAATCAGCCGTTCCCTGGGCGTCTTCAGCTGTAATTGGTCCATCACAGCAGACTTTTCTGTTCCTTCTCAGGTTTTTGATGCTGGAGACTATTCCCTCTTATGTTCGGTCCCCAGTGAAAATGATCAGACCTGGACTGGGGGCGACTTCGTGTCAGCTGATAAAGTGATTGTGTGGACGGAAGATGGGCAAAGTTTCATCTACAAATTACCAGCCAGGTAGGCAGGGGAAGACTCCATTGCTTTATTTTTGGAGATGAAGCCACAAGTGTCTTTGAAGAAATATTAAGTATCTTTGGCTTTGCTTTTGTTTAAAAAATCGTATGAGCGTTGCAGAAACTCTTGTTCCATGAGCATATTTAAAACCCATGTCCCCTGAATATAGCACGTTGGAGCAATGCTCAGTATTGTAGATTGTCTCTTTTCTGATGTTATACTAACTCTTTTCCACTTCCTAACGGAACTGTGGGGTGGCAAGAGGTGCCTTTTGCTGTCGAGCAAGTATGGTAAATAAAAATAAATTTCCTCAAGTGGGTCTGAGTAAGGAAGAAATAAGATTTTGGTGTTTGGGGTAGAATGTAAATGATGGTTGCATTAGTGTAACAGAGAGTACTCTTCCAGTGCATTGAGTGTGCCCATGAATGTGGAAATGTAAAATTAATTTAAAATTAGGCATCAAAGGTTAAATACATGTTGAATAACAAAAGTTCAATAAAAAACTTTTCTATTTTTCATCTGACTTCTTCATGGCACTCAAACATCTCTCGGTTCTGGGTAGAGTTAGTTCTGTCTTGGACATCCTTGTCTATTCTCACATTAATCAGCTATTAATTGCTGAAGCACGCCCTGTTCTTTAAAAGTACTGATGTGCTATACATTCTATATAAACAATATATAAAAATGTGAGGTTTCAGGGCTTGGGAGTTCTTTTTGCTTAGTGTCACGTGGTTAGCCAGTGATGTACTAATCACTCTCTACTAATCTAAGGCTTTTTGTTCCTTTCTGTTTGCTCTTAAACCCAGCTGTCTACCAGCTAGTGATACATTTCGCAGAGATGTGGGGAAAGCAGTAGAAAACTTAATTCCACCTTTATTGTACAGTGTGTTGGACAGAGCAGACAAACAGGTAAAATCTTTGGGGTTTCTTTCATGGCCTGTATTTCTTTTTGGTTGTTTTTTGGTTTGTTTTTTTTTTAGAGAGTTGAAATGCACATACATCATAATCAGGTTTTCCTCTTTTGGAGTAGACCTTTAGGATTTCTTCTTTTCCTGAAGAAAGTACAGATGCAATTTCCCCACTGTTTGGGTTGGTTCTTGTTGGTTTTCAGATAAATGCAGAGGTTAGTCTCCAGTTAAGTGACTCTTCAGCCCCTGTATACTAGTGGTTTAGCATTCATTCATCAGTGCCTGGAGAGTTGGAAGTCAAGTTGTGACGTGCATGATGATTAGGCAGTAACTGAGTGAGAGCTTTAGTATCTGAAAGCTGGAATCCTTGCAAAGTAAAGAAAATGCAGTTTTGCAGGGCAAGGTCCTCTTTGAGCTATACTGCGTTGTATACTGTGCTGTGAATTGCAGCTGCTATCAATGAGTGTATCTAAGATTGCTATATATTTAGTACTTACACCCGTACTGCTAGGTAGAAGTAACTATTGGATTGACAAACGCCGTTATTGCCAGACTGTTGCAGTAAATTTTGAGGTTAGTACGTGGTTTGTATCTGTTCTGAAGTCGTCAATTTATGTTTTTTACCAGCTCCTGATATGCCCACCGGTTACTCGCTTCTTCTACGGACACAGGGAGATTTCCTATAAGCTGCTGATCCAAGGGGACTCTTCGGGGAGACTGTGTATTTGGAGTGTGCCTGATACTCTTGAGCAACAGGAGAGTGCGAAAGGTACACCTAGTTAACCGTCTGGTTGCCAAATCTTTTCATGGGCGTATCTGGTTTTCGTTACGTGTGTCAGTGCTGGATATAAAGCACTGCTGCTTTTCCTACTAATCCCTGAAGGTGTGTTTTTGTAATTGCAAGACTTACAGCAACTTAATTTTGTCAGGTATGATCAAAATCTTATTTTAATATTAATATTTTTCAGGTACTAAGTTTTAATACCTGCTTTTTTCCAAATAGGAGCAGTGCTCATTGCTTTCTGCCTCTGTAACTGGTAGCTTCAGTCATACACTTTCAGTTGTAATGTGTGTTGTTTCCATGTTACGTGGTCAGTAGGTTGATCTTTAGTGTGTACCTTTTACTTTGAACAAAGTGACGTGGGTACAGCCTTCCAGGATCTGAAGGAAGCTGCTGGAGAGGGACTCTTGGTCAGGAAGAGTAGTGATAGGACGAGGGGTAGTGGTTTTAAACTGGAAGAGGGGAGATTTAGATTGGATCTTAGGAAGAACTTCTTTGGTGCGAGGGTGGTGAGGCACTGGAAGAGGTTGCCCAGAGAAGCTGTGGCTGCCCCATCCCTGGAGGGGTTGAAGGCCAGGCTGGATGGGGTTTGGAGCAACCTGGTGTGGTGGGAGGTGTCCCTGCCCAGGGATGGGCCAGAGATATAGATGGATGATCTCTGAGGTCGCTTCCAGCTCTAACCATTCTATGATTCTGTGGTGTGTTTAAACTTTGAGATCTTCTCAGAAAAGCATTTTTTAACTTCTGTTCTTGATTTATTATTATTTTTTTTAAAATCTTTCTGCCTCACCCCTTCCCTTTTTTCCCCTTTCTCTTTTCTTTTTTGGCCAGGACTGCAAACAACAACTTCAGTATCCCTCCAGGAAGCCTTTGATAAACTGACCCCTCGCCCTGCTGGGATCATAGACCAGCTGAGCTTAATCCCCAACGTCAACGAACCGCTCAAAGTTACAGCCAGTGTCTACATCCCCGCGCACGGGCGCCTGGTCTGCGGGCGCGAGGATGGCAGCATCGTCATTGTGCCCGCCACGCAGACTGCCATCGTTCAGCTGCTGCAGGGAGAGCACATGCTCAGGAGAGGTAGGAAAAGAAGGCTGGCTTGCAGCTTGGGCTCAGTGCTTACAAAAGATGCCCAAGTAAGAAATCTTTGGGTTGCAGGAGCAAAGACACGGCGGGGTGAATCTCCTGTCTGTCTCCCGGAGGGGCTGTGGCACTGCTGCCCCTGTGCCGGGGAGGGTCTCCTTGGGAAACATCTGCCTCAGAGAGAGCACTCCTCGCTGTGTGTCCTGTAGTTAGCTGGGTGTTACGCCTTGGCATAACATATTTTGGTTTCAGACAATGTTACCTGAATGCTTTTGTGATCTTAGTTTCAGAACAAATATTTGGAGGTTGATCTTTACAACTGCTGATAAATGAGATGTAAATATTTTGCTGTAAATATACCTACAAGCTTGTCAGTTACATACAAGGCTGTTGGCTGCACTGTTTGACTTGATAAAATTTTTACAAAGATTATTTCTTAAGGGGAAGTTGGGTAGCCTCAAAGTTACTACATTATTCCACAAGTAAGCGTGGGTGATTTTTATCCTCATAAAAATACCGCAGTGCCGGTGTGTATTCTAGGTAAGGTTTTCTGTGCTTGTTAGAAAGCACAAAGCCATTGAGGCAGGAGTTTGCCTCTGTCTCGCAGGTATTGCCTAGGCTACCTGATTCTGGTATTTAATTGACTGGGCCTGATTATAGTCTCATTTGCCTTCTAAAAAGGCAATTTTTATAAGCATCTCTTGCCGAAGATCAGAATGAGCATGATTTAACCAACCTGATTTAATTTCAGTGAACAGAAGATTCGCCGTTCTTGCTGTGTGTTCACAAAAGATATTTTCTTCTTTAAATTTAAACGGGTTGTCGTTAACCTATCCCGTATGAGCACCAAATCTGTAGCACCACAGACCGTCTTGCCACTGTTGGGGCTGGTGCAGAGTAAGATCACACAGTTTTCCTGGATCTGGTCCTTTTGGTTCTAACCTTGGATAAATTGATGCTCAACAGGGAAAGGAATTTACTTTTTCACGTCTTTGTGGTCTTTTAAATTATTTTTTTCTGGGATTTTTTTAGGGGGTGGAAGGAAGCTTTTTTTAAGGCAGCTGAATTACATTAAAGGGAGACTGTACAGCAAGACAAAAGGGATTATTAATTCCATATCCAGTAAAAAAAGAAAAACTGTGAACATTTTTTTAAAAAAGAGAAGACTTAATTCTATAAGAACTCCTGTCAAAAACTGCAGCGTGTCTCTATTCTTATAATCAAGATCAGCGTTTTGGATTGTTAACTGTTCTAATGAATTACGTTTTCTCTCTCTCTTTTCCCCCTCCCCTTTCATGCCTCACCCAATTTCTCAGGCTGGCCACCTCACCGGACTCTCCGAGGCCATCGAAACAAAATTACATGTTTACTGTATCCTCATCAGGTTTCTTCTCGTTATGATCAAAGGTATTTGATCTCAGGTGGTGTGGATTTCTCAGTCATCATATGGGATATATTTTCTGGAGAGATGAAACATATCTTCTGTGTACATGGTGGAGAAATTACACAGCTTCTAGTTCCACCAGAAAACTGTAGTGTAAGTTCTACATAATACATCTGATATCCTGTCTCACGTTTTCCATACATGGTACAGCTCCTCAGATCCTCCTTCATGTTGTGAATGGACCGTGAAATACTGAACATTTAACATTGATAAATGTATACACCAAAGAGTTCAATGGTTCTGTTGATCCTGGGTTTGTTCCCATCGTGTTTTAGCTATCTAAAGGATTAAAAGTAGTAGAAAAGCTGGATATGAAAGCCTAGCTAGCTGAGGAAATGCTTGGCATTTTGTGGTGTAGAGCATCAACAGCGGGAAGGGATTCCCACAACGTGGAAGGGCCTTTTCCATGAAGGTGTTTAGAATTTGTGATAGGCAAGGGTCCCCCAGCAGGTCACTCATAGGATTTAAAGGCCTCTTTGTCTTTCCTTACTTGGACTAATAGGTAGAATTTAATGAGCAAAGTGACATTGACTTATAAAAATCATAGTTTGTATTTTGGCCCAACGAAACAGGGTCTTATACCCATTTGCCCCTTGTGATGTGCAAGAGATTGGATTCAGGAGGGTTCCTGTGAGTAAGATTGTCTTTCTAGTGAGCTCAGAGAGTTTAGCCAGAGACTGATGTGCCAGGGTTTTGTTTCTGAAATAGGTTGTCGATCCCCGTGCTTGGTCCCGTGAGGAAGAGATTGAGTGCAAACTCTCCACATTACAATTGAGATTTATTTTCTTTTTCTTTACTCTTTTTTCCCTTCGTTAGGCGAGAGTCCAGCACTGCGTTTGCTCCGTTGCCAGTGATCACTCGGTAGGTCTCCTGAGCCTGCGGGAGAAGAAATGCATCATGCTGGCATCCCGGCACCTCTTCCCTATTCAGGTCATAAAGTGGAGGCCTTCTGATGACTACCTGGTGGTGGGATGCTCAGATGGCTCTGTCTACGTCTGGCAGATGGATACTGGTATGGTTCAGTTCATAGATGTTGATTAAATTATTTTTTTATATATATATATTTATATATGGTGATAGTCCTGCACAAGTTGCATCTGAGAGGAGTTAATTTTTTTTGTTTGCACATTTATGTTTGCAAATTTATCACTCCACATGTTCCCCAAACTTGTGGATTATTATATAAGCCTATTAAAGCATATATTTTTGATATTTGGGATGACTTGTTTAGTTTTGGACAAGTATAGCTCACTGTGGCTGTTTTCCCAGTTACCTTTAGAGGCACCAGTTACAGGACTGGCTGCACACCTGGTGTCCTCCCAGTTCAGTAGTGTCCCTGCTTCCTCAGCAGTTCCCTGGAGTTTGGTGCAGAAGCACAGCACCCTGGATCTACAATATTTTCCTCATCTGCAGAATGAAGAAAGTGTTTGTCTGGTTTTTTAGATCGTTTTGAAGTTTAGTATGGGGATTTCTTTAGTTTAGAAGAAACTGAAAGCTTAACGGGATGAGCAACAAGGCGTAACAGCCTTGTGGTAGAAAACATGATGTCTGAAAGGGAGAAAGTAAGGAAAAAATGCATCCAAATATAAGCAGCGTGTTATTACCTTTCAGCTCCTTAACTCACTTAAGAAAAAAACCCACAAACCTGCAGTAATGCCTGAGTATTATTTTCAGCCCATTGTGGAAACCAGATGAGAACTGGTTTTTGTAGAAGCTCTGGGAAGCGAAGAGGAACCTGGGATTCATTGTGGAACACTTAATCCGTGCAGGTAGTTGGGAGAGGGAATCCAAAAGGACGGCAGACAGCCTTCCACTAGGAACTTGGAGCAGCTGCCGTCATCGCACTCTGGTCAGGGCAGAATCGTAGGGTGGGGTTTTTGAACTTGCCTTGATTTTCATTGATGTGTTTTCTCTGTACTTCATGGCAATTTAGGAAAACCCCCTCCCTTTCGGAATATCAGTTCTTAAAACCAGCTGTCAACACAAGGGAAACATACACATTACATCCTGCGGTTATTTTCAACCGTTGTGGTCATGTTTTGGATGTTCCGAACTGTTTTTGCTTGAACTCCTGCTTTTGAAAACCTCTTGCAGGCGCCCTGGACAGGTGTGTGATGGGCATAACGGCGGTGGAGATCCTCAACGCGTGTGACGAGGCGGTGCCGGCAGCGGTGGATGCCCTCAGCCATCCCGCCGTCAACCTCAAGCAGGCCATGACTCGGCGCAGCCTGGCCGCTCTGAAGAACGTGGCCCATCAGAAACTGCAGACCTTGGCCACCAACCTGCTGGCTTCCGAAGCCTCTGACAAGGCAAGCGGCATTACAGTGTGTCTGGTTTGCGTGCAGGACCTGAAACATTCCGTTAAAGACCAAATGAAATAAGGGGAGTATCCTTGTAACTGAAAGGATCTTATCCAGTGCTTACTGAAGATGTAATAGACCAAAACTGGCTTTACCTGGCCTTGGGCCAGTCCTAGGAGTTCACTTGGCTTGAACAAAAACTATCCACCTTCTCCAGGTGGCGTTTAGAGTCCCGTTTCGTGTAGGCTTTCTCTGTTTTGTGCTCTCAGGGGTAGTGTTTCCTCACCGGAGTCTAACGCTTTTAAACTTCCTTGTCTTCACTACTGATAACTCAGTACAGTGCTTTCACTGCCTCTTTGTCTAGGTTCAGTAAGAGCAGAGGTTAGATGCTGCATAAACCTGTCTCTTTCTAGCTGGGTAGTAATTTATTTTTAATATCAGCCAACACAACCCCTTCCAGATGGCTCTGGGTGCTGTTCTCCAGTTTATTTCATTGCAATGTCACCTCCTCCTTCAGGGTGCGTCCTCCTGTGGGTTTTGGAGGTTGAGTTTGTTCAATGTCTGGATTTAGAAGCATTTTAGGGAATCTGAACTATTTTCTCAGCTCTTTATTTTCTGTTTGCTTGTGGTACTGCTGGCTAGACCGGGAGCTCGGCTGTGCTCCGTGTCCATCAGAAGCAAGTCTCACCCTTCTGGTTTTGTGCCACCTTTGAGGAATGCAGTCAGCATTGCTCTGTTTCTCGCCTCTTCCCCTGACATGGAACATGTTAGATGTGCTCCTGTGGATCTTGATAAAGGTGGAACTAGAGCTTGATTTTATTGTGCTCTGGTACCCGCTGCCGTGTGACAGCTCAGAGAAGGGGTTAACGATAAACACGTGCAAGCAGATAGAAATGGAGCCGCAGGCATTTAAGCACTGAAAATTAATTACAACTTGAGAAAGATTCAAGGTGCTGGAAGATATTAATAGGCTCAGCTGATTCCTAAGTATTTCAGTTCATGTGTAAGGTTTATGGTTTAAGAGATGAATTCAAATGGAAAGCACGTGCGGAGCGTTCAGAGTGCCTGTGTCTAGAGAGCAGGTGTTTGTTTAGACACGGGCCTTCTTGGTTTATGTGGACATAACAGAGTACAGCGGCAGGCTTCTCACCAGTCTGAGCAAGGAGAGAACGCTCACAGCAACATCTCTGCATGAGGGTGGTGTTTCTCCATCCTGGTTATTATTGCACAGGCTGGAAGGACCTTAAATATTTTGAGACGTGGGGCATTTCCATTTTTTAACAAGTAGTAGTGAGTTCTTTTTCTGGATTGATGATCTCACAAGAAGAAATAACTTGGGTTTCAAACTGTAAAGAATAATTTTTCTGTCTCAGCATTATTATTCAGAAGAGCAAATGGACTTCAATATAGCATGTATCCTAAGAAAACTTAGTACAGTGTAAAAAAAATTCTAAGGAACCATGTCAGGAGGGCAAGAACGGGACAGGAATTTGTGCTGAGTACCCTGTCGGTTTTAACGTGCCTAATTATTACTCAGTCTGATGGATTTGGCATGTCCAGTTTGAAAAGTGTGGCTATGTAGCATCAGATGGCAGAGATGAAACTAAAAGGCAATCGGTACGTTTTAGAACTAGGCTTCCCTGTTGCTGTGGTTGAGCTGGTGGGCTCGGTGGCATATCGGTGCCAATCCCCAGAGCAGAGCACGAGGGAAGAGCTTTCCTGAGGGCTTCAGCTTGACTAAATAGGGGGAAAAGATAAGTCCTGACTTTGTTGAGGGGTTTATGAACTTTGTCACAGGAAGACTATAACCCCTGACTTACAGTTTTATCGTTTTGTTAAAGATTAATGGGCAGAAGTGCAAAATGCTCTGGAAGGAAACTGGGGAAAAATGTCCTTGGATTCCATGTTGGGGGCTCAGGGGGTGCCCACCATTGGTGGTGCCGTGATCCCCTGCTCATGTGCTGTCACTGGCAGGTCCAGCGCTCTGCCACGCACCCGAACTGGTTCCCTAATCAAGACCTGTGAGAGCATTAGGGTGCTGTTCAGCAGCGTTGAGGCGCTGAAGGAGGTGGTTGGTGTCCCACTGCCGATTCCCAGCCCACGGCCAGCAGAGAGCAGCAGAGCCCTGCGCAGGGACTGCCACCGCCTGCAACTTCCCAGCTGGATTCCCTTTGGAAAGAGAACCTCACTTAGGAGGGAGCTTTCCTTGGAACACCAGCCTCTCTCTACAAATGTGTCCTGCATCCAGCGTGGCTGTGCCCATACCCACGTGGGAACATGTCTCGTGTTTCATGTGCAGGTTCCTCACATCTCGTGAAGGTGTTACATAAAACCACACAGTTGTCCAGGTTGGAAGGGACCTTGAAGGTTGAGTTCAACCTTAGAGTCATAGAATGGTTAGAGTTGGAAGGGACCTTCAAGATCATCGTGTTCCAATCCCCCTGCCCTGGGCAGGGACACCTCCCACCACACCAGGTTGCTCCAAGCCCCATCCAGCCTGGCCTTCAACCCCTCCAGGGATGGGGCAGCCACAGCTTCTCTGGGCAACCTCTTCCAGTGCCTCACCACCCTCACACCGAAGAAATTCTTCCTAACATCCAATCTAAATCTCCCCTCTTCCAGTTTAAACCCATTCCCCCTTGTCCTACCACTACTCTTCCTGACCAAGAGTCCCTCTCCTGCTCTCCCATAGGCTCCCTTTAGATCCTGGAAGGCTGCTCTAAGGTCTCCCCAGATCCAACCTTCAACCCAGCACTGCCCAAACCCACCACTATGCACAATGTGTTCTGTACCAGTGGTCAGTGGTGATTAACAGTTAAAATATTTTGGTTATATCATTGGGTTCAGCTTTGCCATTGTGACCATAAAAAGTTACCTACGTTTCATTCTGAGAAAATAATTAGGTGGGTTTTTAATAAATAATCAATGTATCAGTAAATCGGTGCTTTGCAGGACACAATTAGCAGCTATTACTTATTGATGCATAATTATTTCTGTTCTGGTTTGGATTATCCATTATTTGCTTCTCATGGGAAGTTTAAGCAGCACAGTTTCTTCGTGCTCTGAGTTGAGCACAGGAAAAGGAGCAGAATTTGGCCATTTGCTGTAAAATGAGCTTATAAAAAAGACCACAGGGAAGGGGAATGTTTAGAGACTACAAAACGGGGTTTGCATTAATGTTAAGGCTGTTGAGTCGTTGGTGAGAAAAGACAGGAACCTTGACTTTCTGGGTTTTCATCACTTTTTTGGTAATAAAGAACTTAAGAGTTAATTCCGCTTGGTTGATGGTTTCCAAACAAACTGTTCAGCCTGTATCAGTTGGGGAAAAAAATGGTTTAAATAACCAAATATTGGAATTTTATTTTTCCTTGGCCTGTAACTGTTACCTTTCAGAATTCACAAGAAAGAAATGTGAACGTCTGTCTTATCTAGATGAGCTCTAGTTTTCTGATAAACTTTTATAAGTGAAATGTCTGTATTTTTGGAGCCTAACACTTGAGGGTGAGTGGCAGTCCCGACACTGTGAGAAGCGCTGGGAAGTTCTTTGCTGATGCTTTTCCAATGTTTATCATAACATGTTTTATACCCTTGAGTTTTCAAGCTTTTGTCATCCACAGCTTCCTCAATTTGTGAATTAGCTTTGTGGAAAGGAATCCAGTGGAAATTTCAGTATTTTCTTCTTTTCTCTTTTTTTTTTTTTTTTTTTTTTTTTTTTTTTTTTTTTTTTTTTTTTTTTTTTTTTTTTTTTTTTTTTTGTTTTCAGGGGAATTTACCTAAATATTCCCACAACTCCCTGATGGTTCAAGCTATAAAGACTAATTTAACAGATCCCGATATACACGTGCTGTTCTTCGATGTGGAAGCCCTGATTATCCAGCTGCTGACGGAGGAGGCCTCCAGACCCAACACCGCACTTGTTTCTCCCGAGAATTTACAGAAAGCCTCTGGTGGGTCTGACAAAGGCGGCTCCTTTTTGGCTGGCAAACGAGCGGCTGTCCTCTTCCAGCAGGTCAAGGAAACGATCAAAGAGAATATTAAAGAGCATCTCCTTGATGATGAAGATGAGGATGAAGAATTGCTAAGACAGAGGAGAGAAGATGGCGACCCAGAATATCGCTCCAGCAAATCTAAACCATTAACTTTATTAGAATATAATCTAACCATGGATACAGCAAAGCTTTTCATGTCCTGTCTTCATGCCTGGGGCCTGAATTCTGTTCTAGATGAGCTTTGCCTGGATCGTCTCGGGATGCTCAAGCCACACTGCTCCGTGTCCTTTGGCCTCCTGTCTAGAGGGGGCCACATGTCCTTGATGCTTCCGGGCTATAACCAGCCTGTGGGCAAACCTCCCTGTGATGGCGTGGAGCTGGGCAGGAAAATGTCCATCACAGAAGGCCTGGGCAAGGGGACGTATGGCGTATCGCGTGCTGTCACCACTCAGCACCTCCTCTCCGTCATCTCGCTGGCCAACACGTTGATGAGTATGACCAACGCCACCTTCATTGGAGACCACATGAAGAAAGGTCCCACCAGGTATGCCAACTAGACCCTTGAACTTGGGGTGACTTTCTTTCCAAGTCTTTATTGTGGCTTTTTATTCTGTTGAATTTTACTGTGGGTTTGGATGTATTAAATGTCACTGAAAACCTCGGGTACCCATGGTACCAGTGCCATGGGTAACCATGGAACTGCCTGTATTTCTTCTTTCTTGACTGTAGTACTTTTTTATGCCAAGATAACGATGTTGGGGTTTTTTTAATCCCCCCCCCATGCTCCTCCTCCTCCCCTTTCGTGTCCGTTTTGTGTTCAGGCCACCGAGGCCAGGGACTCCAGAGATGGCAAAAGTGAAGGCACCTCCTTCAATTTCAAGTCATGCAGCCCAAGGACAAATTAAACAAGGTAAAAATCGCTTCCTTTGAAACAATTTGATGTGTCATTTCTGCTCCTGACACTGAACTTAACACCTTACTATCAAGTAATAAAAAGATTGCTGGCTTTTGCAGGGGGAGGAAAAAGTAGTGTAATATTCTAGATTAAAAAAAAGTTAACGACTAAAGACTTTCTGCGAATCAATACAAGGTGCAGCTGCTGTCATGAAGTCATTCTCTGATGATGGGGTTTTTTTGCATGTTTATGTGCTCCTGAACATGCTGCTGCTGAGGTGTAAGAGGTTTAAAGTCTGTGACTAAGGGCTAGATAGATTAATACAAAAAAAGGGTTATGTGGGTTATAGTCTAAAGCATAAAGGTAAATACATGTAGGTAGTGTATATATATATATGACTCTCCTTTTTATGAAGAAGTTATTCAATTTAGCACTACTTCTGCCACTGCTGCTGTTGTCATCGCTTGCAGTGAGGAAGGATGGCAGAGGGGGACACTGAAGGGTCCTTTAATAGTTTGCATTGTCTCTTTCCTAAGTGTAATGAGTTAAGTACAGGATGTAGAACCTGGGATGTAAAGGAAAGATGTACACGAGGTCCCAGATGCTGGGCTGGAGTGGAGTGGGGACAAGAGCTTCCTTGGAGGGGTGACAGGGGAAGAGGAAGCACCCTCCTGCTTGCTCTCAAAATTACAGCTGTCTTTTGATGGGGCAAAATGAGCTGCCGCTCTTAATGCCGAAGGTAGTTAGATGTAAACCACCACGTTGTGCCCAATTCTGACTCGAGCAGAAAGAAGGGAAGTGCTGGGAAGAGCGTGGGGCGGCTCCAGGAGGCTGGTGGGGCAGGAAGGCAGCGCAGATGCCTGTGGTGCCCCCGAGAGGAGGGGAAGCACTCACCTGTGGGGGTGGCAGGGCACCAGCTGAAGGTTTCTAACGGCTTGGGGAGGATGCCCATGGAAACTTTATCATGGAAACTTTGTCTTTTCAAGCTATGTGAATTCAGAAAACGTTGCCATTTGTAAATTGAAGGCATTTTGCAGAGTACAAATACTTGGGCATCGCGGTGTTTGCCACAGTGTACACGGTGAGAGATGTATGTCTTTAAAAAAGATCTTTAAGCTGTGGACCTGCTCTTGTATTAGAGAGCTAGTAAGCAAAACAGGTAACTTATGTGAATCTCCTCCCTCACCTGCAGAAAAAGAGAGCTCTTTATATTTGAGGAGGAAACTGACCCATCAGCAACATTTTCTTTTCCTGAACGCAAATATTAACTTGCTGTGGACTTGGGTTGCAAAGGGAAAAATCAGTTTCCAGAGTGATATGTGTCACGTTTTTTCCATCAGCAAGGATGCTGAGTAAACAGAGAAGTAGCAGTCAGTAACAAAAAGCTGAATAAAAATCAGGGCTCTTGTCCCAGCACGTGGGGCGGGTTTGGTTTTTCACTTGGCTTTGGTTTGTTTTTTTTTTTTTTCCAGCCATTTACTTTTCCTCCTTGAAAGAGAACTATTTGAAAGGTCAGGATTTCTGAGAGAAGGTGTGTCTATGGCAAAGTCAGTGCAAGAAAGAAAACATCTGTGTTTTGTTTTCAAAGATATAGTTCCATTAGGGTTTTTGTTCCCCAAATGCCAACTATGTAATTAGCCTTTGAAATAGCTTTGTTAATTTTTGGGGGTGGATGTAACTTTAGTTCCCCGGTGGAAATATTTATGATTTCAAGAGAAACGGCTGATAAAAATGAAATTCTACGTGCTGTCAAAAATATGGGAAAACTCCTCCTGTTCCTAAATTGTCATCTTTCCCTGAGCCCGGTGGCACGTCCCACCCGCTGGGGGCAGGTGGCTCTGGTCCCTGGTGCCACTCTCGGGCCGGGCACTCCCTCCGTGCCTTGCCCTTACATGCCAAGCGCTCTCCTCGCAGCGTCTTGCTGCTCGTGTTACTTCCAGCGCTGCCCTTCTTACAAATCAATTAGAGACGCAATTAATGCATGTCATGACATGCTTGATGTCCATCCGTGTGACCTGGATTTGTGCCGGGATGAGCGCAGCTCCGTGCTGCTCAGCCCCAGCTGCTTTAATTACCGACGCTGGCTGCACCGAAAAGACGCTTCCAGTAAGAGTTGCGTTTCAACACGGGGTGGGGTTTGTGTTTTTACAATCTTTTCCAGAAAATAAATAGCTTTTTAATACATCTGCTGGAAGCGGGGATTGCTGCTGTGCGGGGATTTACACGGCTCGGGCTGCGTTTGCGTGGAAAGGATGGAAAGAGTAGTTGGGATGCAGATGGCCCCCAGCGACTAAAGAAGTCCACCGCACGGCAAGCAAACAGATCAGCCCGCGGGGACAATGCGGAGTGGGCTCGGGAGCTTGAACCCATTGTTGTTCAGCAAAGGCATAAAAGAGGGGGATTAATTTGGAGATGCTTGTGCATGACATCTGGTAATCTCTCTATAGGAAGGAAGTGTCAGGGAGTGACCTCTAAATCTCCGCGCTGACCCCGGCGCGTAGCATGCGTATGCCATCAGGTCTGCCCAGCTTTTCATGTGGTAATAGGAAGTCATGAGGCATTAGCAGGAATCTAATGTTTCCAACCCCTTTTAAATTGCGTTTGCAGCACAAAACGCTGCAGTTGACGCAATCGATGCGCCAGCCCCACGCTCGCCCGCGGGATGCTCGCTCTGCTCCCGCTCCACGTTCTCCGCCCTTTCTCCGCCACGGGGTTAAAGTTATTTGAATGGGGAGAGGTTTAAAATGAAGCTGTGTTAAAAGTAGCCATCAGGGCTGCGTTCTGTGGCATTTCAGGGTGACAGATGGGGCAGCCCGGGCTTAAAAGGGGTTATTTGCGGGGCAAGGAATGAGTAGTGCGAACTCCAAATCTACCCAAATACGGAAGAAGCAGCAGCGAAACTCCTGGTTTTAAAAGTCATGGCGAACGGTGCTGTCAACCCAAACCTAGCTACTGAAAGACACCTCGGTGAGGGCTTTCCTTCCAGGTCCCCGTGTCTGTTGAGAGCGTGCTGGTTTCTGTCGGCGTGTGTGTCCCTCCGCAGCTGCATGTCCTCCTCTCTCTGGCATCGCACTCCCTCCAAACCCTAGACTTCTTTTTCAGTTTAGTATTATCACAGTTTTGTTTTTCATTCTTCAGTGATACTAATCTGTTTTTCAGAAGCTGCTCTCCTCACTTTCCTTTTTCTTTTCTCTTTTTTATTTCTTTCTCTTTGTTTCTTCTTCTTTCCTCTGCCAGTTGCTCCTGCTGTTTCTTCTAGCGCTGAAGCTGGGCACTCTGGCTCTGACGCTGCTCCTGCTTTACATACCTGTTTCTTAGTCAATGAAGGTATTCTTTCCTCACTTTTTCTATTTGTCTTTTACTTTCAACTAATGTCCCTTATCATTGTTATGATGTGACTTTAATTTGATCCGTGTAGGAATTTTTCTTTGTGGAAAAAAAGAGAGATGGGGGGTGTGGGGGGGTGTTGTCTGTTCTGCATTGGGGCTGGTAAAGGGTGAGCAGATCCCACTCGAGTACCTCGGGCTGCCTGCAAATTCCATCCTCAACTGGAGTATCAAAGATGACATTTCAGACCTCGCTAGGGTCTGCTGTTGTCTTGACCCAAAACGTCAGCCCATTTTAAGAAGGGGAGAACGCCCATGGGTGGCGTGTGGTGTGTCCCAGCTCCGGGAGCTGCTCCTCGGGAAGAGGTTCAGCCCCAGCTGGGATGAGCTTGGGATGGGATGGGGCTTCTGCTCCCAAGAGGAGAAAGCACCGGTGCTCTCTAGGCCACAGCGCAGATCAAAAGACTAACAATTTAACCCTCCTTCCAAAATGAAACAAGTAAAATCAGCTACGTGCCCTTTAAATTTTATTTGTGGTGCTAATGACAGCTTAGTGTTTATTTAAACTTCTTGAGTCCTATGCTGGGGTTGATTATCTTTTCTAATAAATATTTGTCTGCATTATGAAGGATGTTTTCTGCCAACAAGATTGGCACAAGCAAAACCCCTTTGCATCCCTGTTGGCAAGCTGCTTCAAATCAGGGGGGTTCTGCCTTATTAGCTATAAATTCTTGCTTTCATGCATCTCAAGTAGTAGAAATGTGCTCTCTTCAACTGGAAATTCCTCTTTTTTGATCCATTTTTCTTTAAGGAAAAATAGACTTAACGATTTCTTTTCTTGTAGCACCATGAAGAGCTCTATTAGTTAAAAGATTTAGATTTTTCTGCTCAATATTGCTGACAATCTAAAAACACAGATCTATATGCTCACCTGAAGTATTTCTGCGGTTTCTCAGGTCAGTGTAGAGCATAATACTGGAAGAATTCTTTCGTGTAGAGTACTCTGCCAGCGGTTTTACAAGCTCTTTTCCTGGATATAAACCCCCCCACTCAGGCTGGTAGGAGGGGTGGGCTGGGGCAGTCCCGTCTAGAGGCAGAGACAAGGGGAGCAGGCCAACACCTGCTTGTGAAAACAGCAAATTTGATGTACTCTTTCCTGCAGTAATTCTGTTTCTGCTCCTATTTCATTCTGAAATGCTGCAATACCTTAATTATGGTGGGAGCAGGGCTTCTAAATCTGGAACTCAGAACCATGGCTTATGCTTTTGCCAAAAATTGACCATAATGTTTTGGGGACCCTTTTGGTATTTTTATGTTGAGTATATTGTGGAGGATGCAAGTTTAAAATCCAAACGTTTGACTAGATGCTGAAGCCCCTTGGAGAGGGGCTGGGAACGGAGAGGGGTGGTTGTGTTTAATCAGGACTGACTTGAAGGCTGCCTGCTGCAGTCTGGTGTGCCCCTTGCCCGTGTTTGAGATCAGAGCACTGGTTCAGAGGGATAGATTTTTGCTTGGAAAGCTCCTTCCCATCCCATACAGAAGGCACGTGCACCGTACGGCCTGCCCTGATGCCAGCGGGGATCCCTACAGATGGGGTACAGCCTGCAATGGGGTGAGCCCCAGATTCCCACAACAGAAAAGACAGTTCTCTTCTGCTGCTGCAAAATTAGTTCTAGTTTTCTGTCCCTCTTTATCCCACCTTCTCCTGAAAGTCTCCTGTGTACCAGGCTAGTGGCCAGTGTGAATTTACTTGAATTGCTTTGTTGGTTGTTGTGTTTATCTCACGGTGGTGCTGTGTTTTACCAGGGTGGAGCCAGCTGGCTGCGATGCACTGCGTGATGCTCCCCGACCTGTTGGGACTGGATAAATTCCGCCCTCCTCTGCTGGAGATGCTGGCTCGCAGGTGGCAGGATCGATGCTTGGAGGTGATTGCAGTAGTAATTTCGTACTGCTAGGTTTTGGGGGGATTTATGTTATCTTTTACTGATCACGTTTTGCCTTCGTATATAAAAAATACATATATAATTCTGTTCTGACATGAGTTCCTGCAGTTTTTATTTTAGATTTAGTAAGTTCATTTTCCACTTCACCTGTCAAAATGTGGAAAAATGGATAGTGTCTAAATACATATACATATATTTACCTTCTGGAAGCTGTGTGCATTTTTTTAAAGCACTTATTGGATTAAAAGCTTCCACGATGGCATTAAGAATCTTACTAGGATTAAAAGACCCTACCCTGTATTTTTTCAAGAGTGCTGAGTTGCTTGCTTTTTTTTTTTTATTTTTTTTTTCCTTTTGGAGCATGTGTACCGGAGGCAGTAAGACGTTTGTCACCCGGGTGTTTGATAAATGACTAGTGGGCCTTAAGACTACACCTGTGCTGGTCTGGCAGAAAATGTGCTGAGTGTGCGGCTTTCCACGTGGGAAGGGAGGAGCAGAGCGGGGCCGGGGGTCCCCAGCCGCCCTGGAACTTCATCAGGAATAGGGCTTTCCCTGCCTGGTCACCTCTTCTTTAGACAGGGTGTACTGTGAGGTGGGAGAGTAATTACTTTGAAAGTTGTTAGAATTATTAAGTGGCAGAAGTCCGATTGCTGGACGTCCCGTGCTGTCAGGGCAGCACACTTGTAATCCAATTGTCTGCAATTTTGTATTTTACTGTGATCAAATCACTTCCCTTGTGCATTCAGGCTTTTAGATGAAGATAACATGCCTGTTGCTGAATGTTTGTGTATAGAATCATAGAATGTTCAGAGTTGGAAGGGACCTTCAAGATCATGCAGTTCCAACCCCCCTGCCCTGGGCAGGGACACCTCCCACCACACCAGGTTGCTCCAAGCCCCATCCAGCCTGGCCTTGAACCCCTCCAGGGATGGGGCAGCCACAGCTTCTCGGGGCAACCTCTTCCAGTGCCTCACCACCCTCAAAGTAAAGAATTTTTTCCTAAGATCCAACCTAAATCTCCCCTCTTCCAGTTTAAAACCATTATCTCTTGTCCTACCACTACTCTTCCTGACCAAGAGTCCCTCTCCTGCTTTCCTGTAGGCTCCCTTCAGATCCTGGAAGGCTGCTCTAAGGTCTCCCTGGAGCCCCCCTATCTTCCTTTCCTTTCCTTGTTCAGTCTTTCAGAATATGCAGTAGATTAGCAAGTTTAGAGGGTTTTGCTTTGATACTGCAACATTCATGAGGCTCAGAAAAGCTTTACTGGTCACACATTTGGGACCCAGCTTTGGGAATGCTGTGGAGAAGGGTGATTACAAACTGCTTCTAGAAGACTAGAGCTTTGGTGGCCTTTGGAGCAAAGAAAAGATTTGGCCCTTACTTTCCTGATGAGGAACCTTCCTCGTGGCTGTTTTGCTCCTGTGCTTAAGGTGGAGAGGAGCGGGGAAAAAATGAGGGTGGCATAAAAGCTCAATTTTAGTTTTCTGTAGATGTTTTTTCTCTTGTTCTGACTAGATGACAACGGGAGCACGCTGATAAATACTTGCTATTTGAGTTTGCACCGTGTTCCCCTTGGCTTTGCAGGTGAGAGAAGCTGCCCAGGCCCTGCTGCTCGCGGAACTGAGAAGAATCGAGCAGGCAGGGAGGAAAGAAACCATCGATGCCTGGGCTCCCTATTTACCCCAGTACATTGACAGCGTCATATCACGTAAGTAACACGGGGAACAACTTGAAAAGAAAAAGAAAAATGTCATTTTGTACCCAAAATAATGAACAGGGCTACCATTTAGGGAGGGAAATCTATGGTTATATAGGAAAGGTTGTAGTTGAGAGGTGTTTGGGGTAGAAACTTGCTATGAAAAGGGCCGATAGAGGTCCTAGGGGTAAAACACTGGTGTTCCTTTTCAAAGAATAATTAGGATAATCTAGAATTAGATTATACTCTTTGTTCTAAATTGATCCCCGGGCATCCCAGCAGTACAAGAGGATGCTGAGAGGAGATGTGCAGTCCATGGTCCATCGCAGCCTGTTAACCCTCTGCTGCAGCGCCTGCCCCGACCGGGTTCAGAGCCAGCCCTTGTGCCAAGCGCTGCAGGGAGACGTTGGGTAAAGATTATTCTCCAAATAAGTTAAACAGCTCCTGAGCGCTATTTAATCTGTCGTCTTTTTCTCCAGAATAGCTGTTATTGATTGTTACTAAAGCAGAGGTGGCACAGCCACTAGGAGTATGTTCTCAGAAGACGTGTCAGCACCAGGACATACTCCTACTCCATTCAGTTATCCTCCTAGAAACTGTGCAGAATAACGTCCAATAATCTGTTGTACCTAACA
Source organism: Pedionomus torquatus (assembly GCA_013398155.1). Taxonomy (NCBI): domain Eukaryota; kingdom Metazoa; phylum Chordata; class Aves; order Charadriiformes; family Pedionomidae; genus Pedionomus; species Pedionomus torquatus. The sequence continues at coordinate 34,088 of VZRU01002043.1, forward strand.
AACCAGTAAACGTTCATGTTTTCACAAATGACAATGTTTGCTTTGAAGCTGTAGGTCTTCACCTCTCTTAAAATGTTCTTTTTCCACTGAAGACCCCAGTTTCTATTCAGAGAACGATCTCTATTAAATGCCAATTGATTTTTGAGGGATGCGTAATAATCTTATTAAATCTAAATTGAATGCATAAATTGCATGGAGCACGGTGCTTTAAAAGTGATGTTGGGAATTTGGTGGTAGGACTAAGCCACTGTTAATTACAGCCTTCAGCCTTGCCTTATCGTGGGGATGTTGTTGCACAGTCAGATGTGCAGCCGAGCAGGGAATAGTAAGCGACTGTGTGTTGTATATACGTGCCAAAGAGCCTGGATTCAGCTTGGTGCCTTGGTGTTTGTGTTTTAGGATGGATTTTTGAACTGATCTTCTGAGGGTGGTTATACTCAGTTTGTAGGTACAGCTCTAGCTGTGGAATAGACACTGTAGCTGATGCTCACTAGTTTCCACTCTCTGGAGTGATACTGAAGGACCTGGTTGGGTGCAAGGTTACGGACAGAATTGTGGGGGGGAAGTGTGTATAAACCACTTACAGTGCCTGCTTTAGCCAACTGCTTCCAAAAAGGGAACCTACTTGACAACAACTAGCAATTCCTACCTGTTGTGATAGTTATTTCCGGTACTTCTTATTGAACAATCCCATTTGGAAGTTTCAGAGCGTGTAGTTTTATTTTTACGGTGCCTTGGAAGCGGCACATTTTGTTCTCCCTCCTGTGCTGAGGTTATGAGCATGGCAGGCACTTCTATAGCAACGGGCAGGGAAGAGTTGAGTATTCTGTATGCATTCACTTAGAGTGAGTACACCTTCAGCAGCGCTTTGGCCCCGGTCAGTCTCTAACAAGTCAAAGCAGAGCGTTTGTTTTAACACTGAATTAGGATGTGCTTATCTGACAGCACCACAAAAGCTTTAAAACCCAGGAGGAACATATAAAACAGTGGCATCGGCTGAGCGTGGCTGAGCGAATGACTTGGAGGGAAATATTCAGTATTGGGGAAGCGCTGATATTGAAAACTTTCCAAACAGGCCGTGCCTAGCAAATTGGAGTGGCTTTTATATATTAATGATGTTGCAAACTGTGTGAATTAAGGTTACGGAGTTTGTGCTTCTCCTGAACGACAGGACTGAGGAGGCGTTTGTGTATGTTCACACAGACAACACAGAGATGCTGACGCTCTGAAGAAAGATAATATTTGTGATATCAGAAAGGAGAAACAAACTAAGAAGCTACAAATGTTGCTGCTGTGGGTAAAGAGTAAAATGTATATATTAGTTACGTTGTAAGATGTGATTAAAAATTGACATTTTTTAAAGGTCTGGGGAGGAATTGAAGGGGGTAAGGATTTATGCTAGAAAGGTAAGGAAAAGAACTATGAGAGAGAAAGAGATGCTGCTTTGATTCCTTCAGCCTCCACTTCTCAATTTCACCTCCTGATGTATGGGCATAAACTATACTCAGTGTATCTTTGTGCCCAGCATACGTTCCTGCTCTGCAATAGGTTTTACAGACATGACGTAGAAATAGTGCTTCTCTCGCACATTAACAGGTTTTGTTTCAATTAACAGGTGTGGTGGTCGCTAATAGAAAGCTGCTGCTGCTGAGAGGTCCTTTGCCATGCCTTATACTAGCCACCAGAGGGGAAATACTTTCCCCAGATCAGTGCTCAGATCCAGTACCAGTTCTGGGATGTGACCTTACTGGTCCAGACCAAGCAACTGGCATGTGTCCCAGCACCTTCATGCATGAAGGGCAGAGAGACCTGCACTGGGTTATTTTGCAATAACCTTTTAACTGTCCCCCTGTGGATGGTGGGATGGGGCAGGCAGATCTTCTTGCCCTGGTAGCCCTCACTGCTGCAAGCCATGGGCAGGGAGGAGGCCAGGCAGATCTTCTTGCCCTGGTAGCCCTCACTGCTGCCAGCCATGGGCATGGCTCCTGCCTCACAGGAGAAGTTTGGGATGTTGGGATGCATTGGGCTTCATTTCACTACGCCTTGTAGGGGAGGAACAATAAATCTTTGTGTTATTCGGGTCTTGAAATCCATATGGGCATGTCAGCTTGTTGCCCCCCCGCCCAGCGTGGGAACAAGGGGTGATGCTGGGAGTTAAACCTGCACGGGATGTTGGGGGTGTTGGTGCTTTTCAGGCTCCCAGAGGAAGGAAAACAGTAGATACAGGCTGAAGCTTTGAAAGCTTAACTAAGATAATGTCATGCGACCGTAAATGTTTGCTGTGGCCTTGCCTGCTCCTCCCTTTCACAGCTGTTCCTGAAATGCCACCGAGCGTTTGCCACGAGGACACGTTTGCAGGGAAGGTTCAAAAGGGGAAAAGCCCCGCTGCCTCTCTGTGCCTGCTTATTTTTAAGAGCAAGGGCTGTCTTCAAATTAAAGCAGACCTTGGTGGTGGGTCTGTCTGCCGAGCCCTGGCGGGGCAGAGGTAGCTTTAAATATGCGACGTTACTGCCGAGAGAAATACAGCTCCTCTGGCTTTAATGGAGAGGAAAAGGTTCTCTTGCCCCAGCCTTTGTGTGGGAGCGAGCTGCGGATGGAGCCAGCAGCGCGGGGCGGCTGGGAGCTGCCGGCATCGATCGGAGCAGGGCGGTGTGGAGTGAATTAATGCCAGGCAGCCCCGCTGCTGTCACCACCGCTCAGCCTCTGCTGAGACCTCCTCTCCTCTCCAGCCTGCCCAGGCACTGAGCGCAGGCACTTCTAGTGCCGAAATCCAGTTCGTTCAGGAGGCAAACCTTTCTACCCACATCAGTTTCCTTTTAAGCAGAAATCCGAAATGTGGCAGCAGCACGAGGATATCTGCTGAAATTTCGTTCTCCCTAAACTGCTTCGAAGAATAATCTGCATTACTGCTGGAAAGCAAAATAAATATGGGAAGTGTATAATAACAAATAAACCGCTGTCAGTTTTTACTGATGTATTTCTAGTAGACTTATATCTCTGGGAAAAAAATTTATTTAAAGCCACATTAATTGAGTAAAACTTAATTAAACTTCCATCGATTTAAACAGGAGTTTTCATTGAGTAAGGATAGGTTGATTGGAACCCAAAGACTTTGCTATTCATGCGTGTGGCTAAATCAGTCGTTAGTCTGTAGTGTATCTGATATTTTTAATGATGCTAGATGATGTCAGAAAAAGAATCAAGGTATTTACAACATGGAAGAGCTGTTCAAAGGCCAGGCTTGTGAAAAGTCTGAGTACAGTATGGAGGGAAACCAGCAATAGTCACTCCTCGCTTCAGGTATGTTTCTTAGAGTTAGAGGGCGTGGTTCGTTATACAAAAAGATAACGACCTTTTTTTGCCCCCCTGATGTAAGGATGTCCTCTACCAAAATCACTGATGTTGGTGCCTGGTTGTTTTCCAGCTGGCGTAACCACAGAAGCCATTCAAACCAGTAGCGCCAGCCCGGATACGCTGGGGACAGAAGCGAAGGTGCAGGAAGAGGAGCATGAGCTGGTCGACGATGACATCGCGGCAGGTGAGCCTTCCTACAATGAACCTGTGATTTCTTGCCGTGCCAGGTCCTGGGCAGAGGAGGTGGAACGCTTTCTGCCAAACAGCTTATTTCTCACGGGAAAACCAAATAGGAAGGCTGCTTTATGAAGTGTGTACGATTAGAAATGAAGGTATTCAAAAATAGCAAAGGACCACAGACAAAACCGTAACTAATGTTGTTGTGCTAGCTTTGAATCGTTATCTGTATTTGAGTTTTTAAATGCCTGCAACCAACACCTTTAGTCTGTAGTTCTGGAGGAATCAAGGCTTTATATGATCTTGTAGAGTTAGCCCTTAAATTATTTACCTTGGTGAAAGACTTGGTGTAAGCCACTGCCAGCACTCAGCTTGATGGAAGGGAGGATTTTTTTCAACAAGTGCCGGCTGCTGGTTTGTTACACACACAATTCAAGTGTCTCTGATTTCTGCAGCACTCACAGAGCTTTTTGCTTTGCTCTGGTTCATTCCAGCCTGGCAGGTAAAGTCGAGAGTTCTAGTCCATCAGGGCACATTCTGAAATGGCTCACCGTACAAAGATGTGCATTTAATTATAAGCAGTTATCTTTTGATTCTTTTGCCCTACTTAGATGTTTTCCATATGATAAATATCTACTCAAAATTGTCCTTGCAGTTGGAATGACTGTGGTGTGTACTTTAGCAGAGCACACTTCAGATTGGAGAGTGTGAAAGCTCTCTCTTTTGGGTTTGTTTTTTTTTTTTTGACTGAGCTTTGTATAGATTTTTGTGAAACTCTAGAAGCAAATTCTTTAATCCTGTCGAGCTGAAGACAGTTAGTGTGGCAGATCCCGTTTTGGGTCAAGTCTGTGGTTGAAGGTGCCTGGGACAAGGTTACTGCTGCTGGAGGAACAACCTGGCCGGAGAGGGAGAAATAGGCAAGAGGGAGAAAAGATGCTGGGATCACCTTTAGCAGCCAGGAGATGATGCAGGACTTGTCGAGAAACAAGGACTAGAGGATGGATCCTTGGAAAAAATAAAAATACAGTAATGAGTGAGCTTGGCATACCCTGGAGCACACGTGGCCTCAGCAAGAGACATCAGCTCAGCGTGTCCTTCAGAACATCCACCGTCTCCTTGGCTCACAGAGACCTGGGGCTTCTTCTGGAAGCTTTAGACAGCAGTGTTAGAAACAATCCCCTGTGGGATCTGGGACTCTTTCTGCCCTCCCGTGTTGCGTGTTCTCCTCACGGGAAAGAGACTGAAGATGAGCTGCTTTGGTGAAGTTCAGTTTCAGATGATGTGTGGTTTTTGCTATATGCGAGACTGGTGACTTTGGAGGCTTTCAGAAAGCTGTCTGCTACCTCGCTAGAGTTTGGAGACAATTTAAATGCAACCCTGTCTTAAAAAAAAGGTCCATCTTCTTCCTATAATGGTTCTACTAAGACTAAAATTTATTGATTGCACAAAGTGATGCTGGTGTGCAGTGGTCAAAGGGATTTTTTTTTTTTCCCCTTCAAATTGAGATTCACCAAATGCTTTTGTTTAGCCAAATAATTTTTTAAAAGGATCACTTTCACATCAGTCCTTTTAGAGATTAAAGCCTTTCAGCTTAGCCAGCTGAAAAGCACCAAAGCCTGTTGCTGGAAAATACTTGGGTAATACATTACAGTGCCTCTTCAGCATTTCAGAACACACACAAATACAGGAGTTATTTAGAAAATTGGCTTCATCTCCAAATGCACTGAACATACATGAAAGAGTCTTCCCATCCACTAATGTTTATTGCTGTCTTTAATGCCTGAAAGGACTTTCTGGATAACTAAAAGCAGAGTACATGTTTTGCCTAAGTAAATCACGTGTGGACAACAGCATTTTTTTTCCTGGTTGGGCATAAAATCCACCGGCTTCAGGGGTCGGAATTTTGCAATTCATGATGCTGGTTAATTGGCTTCTTCCATTTATTTAGGGTTTTTTTTTTATTTTGTAATTTGTAATTTATTTGTATAATTTCAGGATCCAGTCTGATTTCAGGATCCGTGGTAGCATCTAAATTTTATTTTAGATATCCAAATATGGTTTTCCAATAATTAAAGGAAGAGCAAGATACTTTAGGGGGAAAAAAACCCAACCACGTAAAACCAGCCACCACCAATATAGTTCTCTGACGTATTTGGAAAGAGATGGGTGCTGGGGCTCATTCAGCCCCATCTTTTCCCGTTGTTTGAAGCAGAGGGGCCACGTTTGTGCGTGCCAGGAGGGAACAGACTCCAGCCCAGAGTTCTGGAGGGTTTGCTCCCGTTTTGGGAGGTTTGGAGGAGTTCCACGCGGGTTGCCTGGCTCTCAAGGAGAGAGGGTTAGGTGGCCTCAGCATCTCCTTCCCACCTTAGCAAACAGATTTCCTACCCACTAACTGGTTTGGTTACAAAATCCGTTCTCCGCTATAAAGCGGTAAAAGGTTTGTGGTTTTTTCATGCAGCTATTCAAAACCAAGCCTAGAAGTGAAGTGTTGGGTGGGTAGGGAACTGAGGGCACAGGCTGCTCCTGTGCCTGCTCCCAAGAGGAGACGCTGCCCTGGGGAGCAGAACCCTGGCACTGACACCTCCCTGGAGCTGTCTTGCTGGTACAATGACAGTGCTCCACCAGGCAGCTTGGCAGGTGACAAAGTTAAATACACTGTTATTGGAGCAATTACTCTGCTTTGGTGTTTTTGTAAAACCAGACGGTACCAGGTACAATTTCCATTCACTTCTGCTTGGGCTGAGATAAATATTTACTGCTGCAGGAAGCCCCGTGGTACAACAGGGATAGCGGGAAATGGATTGAAATGCAGCTTCTTGCTAAGGCTCTGTCATTCCGAAAGGCTGGAGAAGGGGCACTGCTTCAGCTGCACGGATCAGGGCTACGGCTTGCTCCGTTTCTCCTGCTGCGACACGGCGCACACAGAGCTGACGGTCAGCCCTCATCCCTTGGTGATGCCGTGCACAGGGAGAAAGATCTGTTTGGAAATGCCTTGTGGCAGGAAAAAGGCAGCAAATGTAAAAAAAAAAAAAAAATAAACCCTTTGTTGTGCTGCGAAACCAGCGGGGGTCTGAGTGAGGCAGGCTCTGGTGTGAGCTGGGCACAAGCTCATTTGTGATGCAGGGAGGTCCAGCAGTTGCAGGAGTGCAGGGGTTCCTGGGGAAAACCAAAATCTAGGAGCGCCACTGATAAATGACCCTCAATTTGGGAATCTAATCCTTTAAATCCCTTCTGTCAATATTCAGAAGTGTGGGGTGTGTGACAGACCTTCTCTTAGCACACCAGCCCCGCTCTCCAGGGACAGAGGCTTCCAACTTCCAGCACTTGCTCGTGTTCGGGGCGACCCTTATTTCACCTGCTCTGTCAAGACTTCCTGGTTTTGGTACCCTCAAACGATTTGAAGTGGTTTTAAAAGAGTTCCTAGGTGATGTTATATTTCTTTCTGTATGTTATTACCGTTTTTTACTCAAAGGCTTACACTGTAAAGGAAGAAAAGATTCCAACAACCTGAAAGCTGTGGACAGTCATCTGTTAAACCATCTACTATGTGCTTTTTTTCCCCTCCTTTCGTGACATTTTTAATAACAAATTGAGCTTCTGGATGACTCTGGTTTTCCTTCATCTCTTTCTTACTGCTGGAGTTCTTTGAGCGCCAGGTGCCGTTCCCAGCGCGTCCCTCCCGTCACCAGCCAGAAAATTGCAGAAAATGTGGGGTGTGCAACAACTGGGGCCATCATCTGCCGTCCCCAGCAGAGCAGCCAGCAGCCCACCGCGGGTGCCAAGGCAGTCGGGCTCCGAAGTTCCCACTGGGGTGGCTTTTGAGTAGGTGGGACTGGACCTGGGCACCTTCCCCAACCCCTGTCAGGCAGTTTTGTAGCTGCAGAGGTCACCACCGAGAGATCAAAGCGGCTTTTAAGTTGTGTTTAGTCGCTCCTTGGGAAACCCTCTACCAGCTCATGCCCTGGCTATTGTGTAAAGGGCCAGAAAGGTGAGGGTTTGTCATCTAAAGCACAACTTCGTGCCTTTCAGATGCTAATGAGATGATAGAGGAAATAACCCTGACTCCTCTCCGTCGCTCGCTCTTCTCTGTTACAATTAAAAATGGAACGTGAAGTCACAGACACAGGTTATTAAACGTGTAAAGGCTATTTTTTTTTCATCTTAAGTTTAATTTTTAAAGTTAATTTTTACTGCATGGGCTGACAGGATTTCTGCACCACCTCGAGCGATGTGTCTAACTGATAATTATATACCACCCTGGAGAGGCTGGGTTCCTCCTGCTTGCCTAATGGGAAATTAGGGGTAAAATTTGGGGGGGGGGCGTTTGAGTCTGGAGGGGGTTTTTTTGTGTTTTCTTTTTTGAAGGAAACATAATTCATGTAATTCATGCTGCAAGGGCAACCCTGGGGCTAGGGACAACCTGCCCACCAACCTGGGGACAGTTACCCTGCTTCTGTTGGATTAAAAGTCATTGGGACTTCTAAAATGAATGTATTTTCTTTAAAAAATAATAAAAAAATGAAAAAATGCTCTGGCTGAAAAAGCTGGCAATATGGATGAGAGGGGACAGCAGAGGACCACCAAGATGGTGAGGGGTCTGGAGCATCTCTCTTAGGAAGAAAGGCTGAGGGACTTGGATCTTCTTAGGTGGTGAAGAGATATAAAAAGTATAAATATCTAAATACTTCAAGGGTGGGTGTCAGGAGGA
>VZRU01002044.1:0-36424 GCA_013398155.1 Pedionomus torquatus
GGTTGTGGTACCAGCCACATCTGAATCTGCCCCTAGAGCTGCTGAGGAGGAAGAACTGAGCATATTTGCTTTATTTCAAATACTTTGTGAAATGCCCAGCGAAGCAGAAAGGAGACGGGTGGCACAGGGGAGACCGGGAGGGACTCGGGGGCTGGGTCTGACTTTGTGGCTGGAAGAAAATGGAATAGAAGCGTGTGTCAGGGGGGTGGGACGAGCTGAAGGCCCCCGCGCCCCAGCAGAGGACACCAGGACGTGTCATCCCCTGGGTTCCTTTGTGCCCTGGTTTGGACGGTGGCACTTTGAGCTCTGGGGCTCCTCATGTCACCCCTCGGTGTGTCACTAACCCCGCGAGGGCTGGCACTCGGTCCCGACCCCTGCGGTGCCCCCCCGGCCCCGCACACCAGCCAGGTGCCTTTCCTCCCTTCTTTTTTTCTCTTCCCTTTTTCCTCCCCTTCTTTCTTAGTCCCCGGTTGATCAATTATTTAATACGTTTCATCCCAGTTCAGAGCTCCCTGAAGTGAGTTGTTTTAAATTAAATACATTTCTCTTTGAATCAACTTGAGTCCCTGGGAAATTTTTAGCTCTGCAAATGAGCTCATTTGAATTTTTGAGGTGTACCTGAAGCTCGCCTCGGTGTTTTTTCTTTATTTTTATTATTTCAAATCTCATTCTACTTTGTTCCAGGTTCAATCTTCTCCCTGCAGCAGTGCCCTGTGCACTGACTTATCTGAATAATTTCAAAAAGAGTGTATTAAAGGGCCCAACAGGAAAATTCCATAGAGAACTGATGTGGGTTAACCATCTGTATCTTACTGTGCGGCTTGTTTGGAAGGCTTCTAGCGCCCATCCATTACAGTTACAAGGCTGAATGATGACTACAGTTACGGCAGGGAAAAAAGGGGGGAGAAAAGCATTTTTCTGTGAATAACTGGACCGGGGTATTCAAACCACTACTGGCTGGGTCTCTCTTCAGGCAACCTGTGCTGAAAAATGCATTTCTCCTTTAATAAAATTTATGTCCCCTGTACGATGTGGGTCTTCTCTAATGCTCTAAATGCTTTTGGGGCAGACAGCAAACACACGTGTGATACTGCGGGTCACGGCTCCCTGCGTGAGGGACCTGCCCCTGCCCCTTCCCACGCCCAGGGAGTGGGAAGGAGCCTCCCGTCGCCCCCCATCTGGCTGAGCCCCTCTGCTGCGGGGACAGGCTGGAGGTGGTGAAAAAAGAGAGATCATTTAGAGCTTTCTGATGCAAACGTGCAACACTTCAAACCCCACCGGGGCTGGAGGCTTTAACCCGGTTTTAACAACACTTTTCCCCTCAGGAGAGTTTGTGCATCCTGACCATTTCCCTCCCATCCTTCAGCGCCAGTTCCTGGGTCAGGCTGGGATCTGGCGCCTTTGCACTGGGACAGCACTGGTTCTAGGCCTTCTCTGACGAATGTCACCATCTAATCCATGAGCCACTTAACCCTTCCAGACTCGGCTCGGCTGCTTTTGTCAGGGGATGCAGCTGCACGTATGAAATACCCGAGCCCTAAGGAACGTGGAGCAGCTGAGATGACGGCAAACATTCCGGAGCCAAAACGAGCAAAGGGGTAAGTTGGTGCAGAAGCCATGGCTTTCTTGGTTTTGGCAAAGAACTGTGGGGACGTTGTGGACCACCAGGGTGATATTTCTCATGCAGGAATTGGCAAAGACAAATCACACCAGTAAATCCCAGTGTTTCAAACAAAATGGAAGGATGAGAGAGCCCCCAGCTGCCCCTCTTGGAGGGGCATCAGCAGTGGAGAAGGCAGATTGCCAGAGCCAGCTCCGGGTGCAGGGGTCCCAGCAGGCTCGGCTGGAGCTCCCTCTGGACCACTCCGCTCGGAGGAAGATCAGCAGTGAAATGCTGCAAACAGACTGCAGAACCCAGAAGAAGAAGAAGAGCAGCAGAGGGGAAAAATCCAGCAGGAAAACACCCCAGTGTGATGGAGAACACAACAGCTCGTGGGGCAGCAGTCCTGGGGGAAGTGCTCCCCGAGCTGAGCACACACCTGAGGCTGCAGGATTAGAGCCAAAAATGGAAAAACACCAAGAAAAAACAGGATGAAAAAACACCCAGAAGGTCTGGGGGAGCTGCAGACCCCGCTGGACTGGAGCAGGGAGCCCAGCAGGAGCCTCTTCATTCCAACGTCTGCGTTTGTGTCTCGCTCCGGTGGAAATCCTTGCCAGGAGTGACCGCGAGGCCCGGTGTTTGCGGGCCACGAGCCCGCGCTGCCCACTCTGCTGCTCTTCCCTTCCCCTCACAAAAAGCCAGACAAGGGTTAACAGCAGCAAAGCCAGGCAGGTTTACACTGAAATCCCCCCTGCGGATCCCCAAACAAAAGCTGCAAAAACGCCATGAATAAATTTCTTCCTGTTTGGCTGCGTTTCCAGTGTTAAACGGAGTATTTATGTGCTTCTGCTACCCCAGCGGGGAGAGAGGTCTGGTGTGTGTGCGGAGTGAAGGGAGCTCAGTCCGCCTTCTGCTGTGCTGCAATTTATTTTAATCATTGCTGGTTTAAAGAGCCGATAATCGCGTAAGGCTGGGAGAACTCCCGCAAGCAGCCCAGCACCGGGCTCAGCCCAGCTGGTCCCGGTCCCGGTCCCGGTCCTGGACCGCTCCCCCAGCTCCGCTGCTTCCCACGCTCGGGAAAAGCAGCTTTTGATCCACTCCCAGTCAAGACCGAGCTGGCCTATTGAAAATTTAGAGCAGGCTTGAGGCTTTCAAAAAGAATAATTTGCAGTTTGCTCGGAGTTTTAAAGCCAAGCTGTTCCACTGCTTATTATCTGAATTTGCCATTTAGATAAAAGAACTGCCTCCTTTGTTCAGCAGCAGTTGTGGGCTCGCTGCTGCAGCGTGTTCTTGACAGGAGGAAAGACCAGAAAACAGAAGAATATCCAAGCCGGGGCTCTGCCTCCAAAGGGAATGGCGCTGTCACGCCTGGAGCCCTGGTTTTTGGTGGATGTGTGACCTCCCCGGGCGTTCGGAGGAGAGGAGGAGTATGAAGCTATTGGAATTAAAACCACCCCGGGAGGCGTTATTTTGGAGGCAGCCGTGGGCCCAGGGTGCAGGGTCGCTCCTTTGGGGTCGGGATCAAAAGGGCTTTGCCGTGGTGGTGGCAGGTGCCACGGTTCCTCAGTGCTCGCTGCCAGGAGGGTTTCCTCCCAAGTGGCAGAAGACCCCAAGAATGACACGGAGGTGTTTTAGGCCAGGCTGGATGGGGCTTTGAGCAACCCCCTCTGGTGGGAGGGGTCCCTGCCCAGGGCAGGGGGTTGGAACTCGATGATCTCTGAGGTCCCTTCCAGCTCTAAACATTCTATGATTCCACGATTCTTTGACATCAATAGTGCTTTCTCAAAATCCCAAGAAAATGGAGCGTAACTCATGGATGGAAAAAATTTGCCTCATGTCATTTTATGAACATACTTTGGGAGAAAGAAATAGGTTACTCTCAAATAACGAGTTTCATATTTTGATAACAGGGGCTGTTAATTAGCTCTGGGTGCCGCTGCCAGCAGACATCAGCTGGAACGAGAGTGTGAAAACTTACACTTCTGGAAGCTTCCCAATAGCCCCTTCAATATTGACACTTGGGAGGAGGGTGCATGGAAGGACTCGCAGCGATCTCGAGGGGAATGAAGCCGCAGAGAGGGAGGGAGAAGGGCAGGACTTGGGGCTCCCAGCGCCGGGGATGCTCCGACGCCGTATCCTGCACCCGCAGCCGCTCTCCAGGCCCGAGGCTCCGTGTGGGGGGAAGGAATGTCAGGCACAGAGAAGGCAAAACCCTGGGTGATGCTTCAGCCCAGTGTTTACCCCCCTTTACCCGTTTCTAGTTTATTGCTGCTCCGGGGGGCAGGGCTGGGGGGGCAGGGAGTGATCCTGCCCCACCGAGCCGGCTCTTCCCTGCGCCTTGTCCTCTTGCTGCTGAGCTCAGAAGGAGCCAACTGCCTTGGTTATTTATTTATCAGTCAGTCATGAGCGCAGAAGATGCCTTTGAAGCTCTCTTAGTTATCTCTCCGGCTGGCAAAGAAATATTGCACATCTTGGTATTTTATTCCTTTTGATCTCCCCGCCGTGATTTTTGCTACCCCCACCAAGCCGCTTGCTCGGGCCCCCATCTTTGATGTAGGTTAACAATACCTTCCCCAGCCCTTTGATGCTCCCTGTAATATTGCTTCTACATTTTTCAGCAGCAGAGAGCCCCGTTCCCACTGCAGGAGTGGGGCTGAGCTGCCCCAGCCCCCCCGGCTGCCCCCGTGGGCAGAGGAGCCCCAGCTGGGCTTGTGGTTCGTTATAGCAGTGTTAATGAACCTCAGACTGCTGGGATCCCGAAGTCACACAAGAGCCACGATGACACAGGGATGTGCTGCAAACCCCACCCTCATCGATACAGACCATTGCCCAAGCCTGGCCCAGGAACAGACGCAGCCACGCCGGGACCCCTCTCTGAGGAGGAGTTTAGAAATTGGGGGGGTCCACGCTGAACCTCCTGGCTCAGCAGGGTGGGGGTCCTTACCCCTTTATTAGACAGAAACCGTTGCGTCCCACACAGCTAAGTGACAGGGTGAACCTTGCCATCCAACTCTATTACATCAAGCTTTCGTAAATTTATATTAAAATCACTTTTCTAATACCTTTGACGGTGATTCTTCGAGTGAACTCAAGTTCTCCCCTTCCCTCTGGGACACAAATGCAGCCCTGAAATCCCCACCTCCTGCAGCAAAGCCCCAACTCCCCCCCTCCACCCCAGGGTTTGGCTGCTGCTGCCTAAAGACACACCAGAAAACCTCCCCTTGGGTGGGAGATGCCCCTCAGGGAAGCTACGGGGGGACAACTGATAAGCACCCCCCCCCCAGCTCTGCAGAGCTGCACCCCCAAAACGAGCCCATCATCCCCCTTGAAAAGCAAGGGCTCGGCTATTTGCCTGGATGCTTAAAGGACCGGGAGTCTTTATTCAAGGTTAAACCCGTGCCCAGCGTGGGCTGCTCTGTGCTATTTGCTGCCACCCCCAAGCCAGGGGTCGCTTCTCCTGCACAAACAGCCATTAAATGTCACCTGAGGAGCCCCAAACAGCCCAGCTGCTGGCCATTTCATGCAAAGCTTGTCCTGGTGTGCCAGCTTCCTTGTCTTGGTATTTTAATTAGGACCATGTTTTCAGGGTTAGGTAAATTTGGGAGGTGGGCAGGTCCTGTGTCTCTTTCCTAGGGAGCTGCCATCAGCCCCTGGGGGTATCACCTCTGGGATTTCCAGCCCATCACACCTGGGGCAAGGCATCAACGGGTGTGGGCAGAGGGTGCTGGGCTTGGGGTGTCTCTGCAGCTCCTGGGGAGCCCAGGAGCGCGGCTGCCTGCGCTGGGACCCTGTGAGTACAGCTGGGGGGCTGGGAGGGAGCTGGGGTCCCGTGGCCAGGACTTGGGGGGATGCTCGGATGGACACTTGGTGAGAACAACCAAAGCAGAGGGGGCTGGTGTGTGATGTTGGACATGACAGATCCACAAAAATCGCTTCCTCCCAGGGGGAAATAACACTGAAGAGGGAGAAAGGTGGAGGGGGAGAAGGTTATAAGTTATCAGAGAAAACTGCTTTGAAGAAAAGTGTAAGTTTCCCCTCCAGAGGACTAAGCAGCGTATTACGTTATAACCTGATTAACACAGGCCTCCTTACAAATGCAGCTGGAAATGGCTTTGAACTTCTGGATGGAGTGTGATCAGCATGCGCGGCGCGGTGGAGAGGAGATCACGGGTGGCTGCCAGGGGAGCGCTCAGGCAGGAATCCAGTTCCTCCGAAGAGAAGTTTAAGGCGTTCCTGAGATGAAGGTTTGTTTTCTGGCCCTTCTCCCGCGTTCTCCGGAGCTGGCTGGTGTGGTGGGGCGTGGGAAGGGTGCACGAGACTCTGGTTCAAGCATCTACAGGGCTCCCCTTTGTTCTCCATAACCTGTATTTTGGCTCAAACATGCCTTCCAGAGAGACATCCCAGCTCCCAGCTCCATGCCAGTTCCCTCCTTCCAGTTTGCTGATTTGTTTTGAATGTTTTCCCCACGAAAGCTGGAGTGAGAAACTCGCATCATCACTTGGCAGCCCGGGCTGGGACCTTGGAAAGAGGAAACAGCAAAACTGAGAACAGCATTTAAAAACTGTGAACGATGTGGTGAAGCTTGAAAAGGAGAAAGTGGAGGGTTTTGCCAGTTCTCCCCTCGCCATTCCCTGCCGCTGAGCGGGCAGATGCTCTGCAGGGGAGGCCAAGGAGCCCTTTGGGAAGGAGTTGGGTACCACAGAGTGCTGGTGGCTCCGTGTGCCAGGGGTGCTGGCCCTGCTCCTCTGACTTCTGCCACCCCAGGGGGATGATCCCTCCCCATGGATGTGCCAGGGAGCCGGAGGGGTGAATCAGAGACCCTGTGCTTGATGAAACTGCTCGGTCAGAGCAGTGTCAGCACATCCGTGGCGCTGCTGACCCTCCTAACAGGCACTGAGCATGCTTGGGTTATTATTACCTCTATTATTACTTTGCTTTCCTGGGGCTGCTCCTATTTGAAGCCCTGAATCAGCATCAGATCCCTTGTGCTTTGCCAAGACACCTTGTGTGAGTCCCTGGGCTCCTCAGGGCTGGCTGCCCCTGGTCCCCTGGCTCCATCCGTACCCGTGCCTGTCCTGAGGGACCCAGGCAGCTGGTAATGAGCTGCTGCTTGCAGGAGTGCTGTGCTTGGTCAGGGAAGTTAGGCTGGAACTCTGCACCCATGTTGTTTATGACCCAAAAAATCCCCTGTTTCCTTTGGGCTGGTGAAGGGACTCGGTCACGCAGGATGGAAAATACCGATGAGCCCGGGCTGTGGTCTCTGGGGAGGGGCGTTCGGCAGAGGGGGGGGTTACCCATCGCCCGTGCTGCGCCGCTCGGGAAGACCAGGCAGCTTTGCCATCACGTACACACACTGTGCTTCTTGCACAGCTCCAGAAGTGAGAAGACGTTCAGGCTGTAGCTCATGTAAAATCAGCAGCGTGAGCCTCTGTCAGCCTGAAGAGACACGGTTAATCTCGCAGAAGCGACAGATTGTTGCCTTAACAGGTCAGACGCTGACTGTAAATCTCTGCAGGAGAGGGACTTCCAGCTCGGCTCCATCAGGGGCTGGCTCAAAGGCCAGGCAGGTGGGGGGGGGGCTTGGGATGCTCGGGGTCCCTGTGGGGACAGCGGGGACGGTGGCTTCTCCCCTTGCCCTGCTGCCTGATCCGGCCGCTGGAGCGGGAGGGAGAGAGGTGGAGGCAGGAGCCCTGTGCTTTCCTGGCAGTAATGAAAGGACCTTTGAAATGCTGAGAGGGCAAAGCGAGGTCTGCTTCCCTTTGTTTCGGAAGCTGTTAATGAGCTGTGGGGCTCTGCAGCCCTGGCACTGGGCTGTTCTGCATCGCCAGGCTCCTCCGGCTAGTTACAGTTTAAACGGGAAGAAGAAAGAACCATGGAGATGCTGGAAGCCCAAAGTGTCAGGACAAGCCCACCCGGGACAGGGCCACCGTCCTGGGCAGCCGTCCCCATGCTGCCCGTGGGCTGCCTGTACCCAGGGCCCCCCCAGCTTGGGGACAACAGGGCTTCTGTCCCCACACTTCTGATGGGAGTGCCTGGGGTGGGGTCTCAGCTCAGGCTCGGGCAGCGTGTGCCCGTGTGCCCCTGCTCCAGCCCGGCAGGGAGAGCGTCGGAGCATCCTGGCCTCAGCAGGACGCGCAGGGACAGCCGGCTGTGCGGGCGTGGAGCTCCCATTTGTCATTTTAACCATTAAAAGTAGTGTTTTTCTTCAAATACAGTCTTACAAGTTATTCATTTTAATTTGGTACATCCTTGAAGGTGAATTTAATACCATTCATACATTTTCATTTATAAATTTGTCAGTAATAAGAGTGTTGGCACATGGGAGAAAGTAGCTGCATAATTGCAACTTACACGCTTGTCTTACTGAAAAACTGCCAGCTCAGGCACCGGCCGCGCCTGTGCCTCATGCATGAAATTGCAAATAGAATTTAATTTGCCCTTGTATCCTGTAGGATCAGCTTAAAATGATTAATGCGGGAGACAATGTTGTCGAGATTTTATTCATTACAATCTCGGCGGACTGCAGTGCAAAACCACCATGTACAACATGCTGAAGTGTGAGTGCAGCTTCCTGAGCTGCCGCCTTATAGCAAACAATCGTATTTCTGCTCTGTAATTCCAGCGCTGAGGCAAGAGGGATCCATCCCTCGCACGTTGCCCTGATCTGGGCAGTGGGAAACGCAATTTGTTTAAACTTAGAGCATTGAGGGGTGGTGTCTGGAGCCGCACTGAAGCGGGCAATGCCCAGGAACGGGCGGTGGGAGGGTGGCATCACCCGCTGCCCAGGACGGACCGGGCTCTGAGACAGGGGCAGTCCTCAAGTTTAGCTTTGTATTTTGCTCAGAGTGGGTGTCAAAAGCACACGTGGCTTTCCTTTGCCACGGGCTGTAGAAATGGTGTTTGGCCAAGCCCCGGGTCATCCTGAGCGCTGGAAGGCGGGAGGTGACAGTGGGGCTGCAGGGATGTCACTGCCTGGGCAGACCCAGCCTTCACCGTGCCCAGGGCAGGCGGGTTCCCGCAGCAGCAGCTTGTCCCCTGCTGCAGGACGGCCTGGAGGTGGAGCAGGGAAAATACTGGCCAAAACCACAGCTGAAGAGGAGCAGGCGGCTGGGCAAGGCCAGGACCGAGCACCGGCCTCCTCCCAGGGCCAGGAGATGCTCCTGAAGGGACGTGGCCACACGGTACCAGCTGGGGAGCGGGTGGAACCTGGGGGATGCGGGACTGGACAAACCCCAGCTTGTCGCTCTGCCACGGGAACTCCAGCGGTGCAATGTCCTCTGCTGCCCAGGAGCTGCCCCAGCCTGTACCTTATTTTAAAGACTGCAATTTTTTAAAAAGTCCTCTGAAGAGGGGTGCGTTCTTCCGCTCATCTTTCTCTTTCCCCTGCTGACAAGCAGCCGGTAAGAAAAATATCTTTCTGCTCTGTTGCCACTGGGCTAATTGGCTTAACGTGGTGAGAGTAATTATTGGATTGTTCTCTTTTAAAAATCATTTTAGCGATGGGTTTGTGAGGAGGTTACGGCTTAGAAACTGCTCTAATCAGAACAGTAATTGAGGAATGAAATATGGGTTGTGATTATGTTATTGAAATGGATTGTCTGGTAATTATATTAATACAACAGAATTACTGTAGATCCCGTGTAAACTGCAGTCGAGAGCGTTCCTGTCTCAGAGGAGTATCCCCTCCTGCCTCAAAGTTAATCACCGCATTATTAAAATGAGGAATGGCTTTCCCAGGCTCCTGGGTGAGAGACAAATGTCCTTTTTCCTCGGCCCCACATCCATTTTTACTTTTTGATTTCCTGTGGGTTGATCCATCACCAGCCCTTGGAGCAAAAGCTCCAGCAAAATCCGCAGAACCTGCAGTTTCCCTCTGCCTCCAGCTGTGGGGTCCCGGGGGGAGGACGGACCGTTCGCACCCTGACGCTGCGGGTGAGGGGGTGCTCGTGCAGCAGGTGAGGGGGTGCTCGTGCAGCGGTTCCACCGATGCCCTTACAGAAGCCCTCCAGCTAATTAAGTGTTTGTGGCACGACGCAGACACCTCAAGCCCAGACCTCCAGCCTGCACCTTGCTGTTGGAGTCTGGGGCAGGGACAGACCCCACCATGCCAGGGCTTGCACCAGCAGAGCAGCAGCACCGGTGCTGGCACAAGCCCCCCTCCCCAGCCGTGCCCCCCCCTCCAGGGGTGCCCTCTCAAAGCACACTTTTGGTGGAAGAACAGGCCCCTGCGGGGCATCAAGGGAGCCCAAACGATGGCAGTGGGATGGCTGCGGCGTAAGCCGGTGTCCCCTCACCCTGGCCGTGCCCTCTTGCCTGAGGTGGGGGCTTCCTCGCTCTGCCAGCCCCCCGGGACGGCTGGGAGCCACGTGCCGGTGGTCCCAGCGAAGGCAGCCCCTGCCTGCCAGCACAAACGTGCCCGAAACCCACCTCAGCTCGACAGGAGCCACTCCTGCATAAATTTGGAAAGCTGCTGCAGGTCGTTATTCCGCCTAGTCCCCTTTGCAAGCCTCATGCCAGATTTTTGTAATTAATTATTAGCAAAGAGCAACACATCAGGCTTGAAGAATCCGACTGGGCCTCCTGGAAGGAGCACGTGGACTAATGCCTTATTGGCTCAGCTGCCAGTTAGAATGAGATAAATCAATGCTAATTTCATTGTATTACAACAATATTGATTTCCTATTAAACAGCAGACAAAGCAGGTTATGGCTCTAGGAAAGCTATTAGCAGTTAAAGAACGTTTTTATTGAGAATAAACGGGAAATCAGTGTTTAATACTTCTGGGGAGGTGTAGGAGGAGGAAGGTGCTGCCCAGAGGTTGAGGTGAGTAATGGGGCAGAGTCATGATGCCACACGTATGTGCCAGCAGAGCCCTGTGTGGTGCAGGACACGGCAGGGCTGGGGGGTGGGCACCGGGGGCAGACCCCGGCTGCGGGGCGATGGGGATGGGCTTCAGGCGCAGGGATGCTCTGGTCCCTGCCAGCGCAGGGAGGGTGGTCAGGACTCCTGGGGTCCCTTTCAGCGGCTCCTCTCCAACTGAGTGCCAGGTGATCCCTGCCACGTGTGGCAAACGCCGGGATGCCCCAGGGGTCGCTCTGCATCAGGGGAGAACAGGCTGAGGAATGAGAAGCAGCAATGTCTGCTGTTAATTACTAATGACAAACTAGAAATCAACTTGAACTGTTATAACGTGGTGCGGAAAGGAAAACGGTCTTTATTCTCCCAATCGAAAGTTTATGTCTTATTTTCTGTGTGTGGGCACCAACAAAATAACCCTTCAGGCGCTGCTGGCACTGACCCACCCAGCTCAGCCCAGGGACGCGGCTGCTGTCACCCTGGAGGACGGGGCATGAGATGCTGCAGAGGAACCCTGGGCTGACCCTGACCAGCTCAGAGGGAAGGTTCTGTCCAACCTGCCGGCATCCTCTCTGTAAGGTCCAGGTCTGGCTGAGCTGGTGAGCTGGACGTGCCCCAGCGCTGCAACCCCGCGCTGGCTCAGAACTAGAGGAAGGATGAGGGGACAGAGGGGGATTCCTGCTGGATGAGGTGGGCAGAGCATCCCGAGCAGCAATAGCTCCATCCACTCTCCACAAGGACGGGATGGAGATGAACCGTAACGGGGATCAGAGCTGAAGGGTCTGTGTGTCACAGCCACAGCGCTGCAATGTGCCAGAGCACCCGCGGGCGGCCCAAAGGGCCTCGGGCTGCGATAATCCAATTTAGGGGAACCGAAAGTATGAATCATAGAACACCAGCTACAGCAAAACCAGGTATGAGAGAATGGGAGCCGTGTTGGCGGGGGGATAAAACCAGCCTGGCGGGAGCGGCAATAAGATACTGAAAAGGGAGCTGTCGTCTCTCTCAATTAAAAAAAAAAAAAAAAAAAAAAAGCAGTTATAAAAGTGAGGTTTTAGGCAAATCCAGTCAGTGTGCTTGGGAGGGGACTTCATCAGAGCCTTCCCTGCACAGAGCCACTGCATGAGCCGCTCTGAGTACCCCCAGGACGGGGCCGCTCCTGGTCCCTGGTCCAGTTCCCGTGGGTTCCTGCGTGTGGCTTTGAGCTCGGGCAAAACACTCCAGAAACCACCAGCAGCCGTGGGCACGGAGCGAGACCCCCGGGAGACGGGGCAGAGGCGATGCTGGGGCTGTGGGAGCGCCACCTCTGCCCCCCGGCTCGGGACCCCGTGCCCGTGATGCCCCTCGGGCCGGGTGCTCGTGTCTGAGGGTCGCACCGAGCAGACGAGTCACCCGGGGCTCAGCGAGGGGTTTAAGAACAACTCACGGAGGGATGAGGAGGAGACACAAAAGCTGAGAAGAGAAAGACTATAAAAGAGCAGGGAACGAAATGGGGAGACGAGATCTAATTGCAAATGACATTATTTGCATTCTCATCAACTTAATTCAATTTTATTCTCTTATTGCTTTAATCTCTGAGCTTAATTCAGTGGAACGTAAAGCATGAAGGAGGCAACGAGCTCTGCGCAGGGTTTGTTTGGGGCAGGCTGCGGTGGAGGGCACAGGCAGGATTCAATTAAAAAAAAGGTGATAAAAATGCAGCATTCCTCCCCCTGCCTATGTGAAAACAGATCTGAGAGGGCTCCAGCTTTGCTTGGATACCCGGTGTGACCTGACATTCCATCAGGGATGGGGAAGCACGGGTGTCTTAAAGGACAGGAGGAAAATTGTTGTGACACTGTGCTTTTGATCAGAAAATAGCGGTTTTCACGTTACATTGTGCATTGCATTATATCACAAGGACTGGGGGCTGAACAAGCGATGCTCAGAGATAAACATGTTTGGACTTCCAGAGGGAGCTTGTGGTGCTTGGGGGGTTCACATGAAATTTAAATTAAATTATTAAGCAAAAATCCGGCCTGAAGCTCCAGGGCTGTACTGCATAGTGAATTTTAAAAATTCTTTGAAACTGTGCCCGCAGTAGAGATGCCACCGTAATGAAGTAATAATTAGTCTGAAACAAATTAAGTGATCTAAATAGCTAAAGCAACAAAACGTGGGTAATGTTGCTCCTGGGAAATAATGAACTTGACGAACAGCCCGGTTCTGGTGTCCCACTTCTCTCCCAGTAAGGACGGAGGGACCTGGCTGGGTCTGGGCTCCCTGGTGCCCCCCTTACCCCATCGGGCGCTGCCAGCAAGTGATGCGTGGCCTTTCCTGTGGAAGCAGGAACATCCACATTTTAAATTACAGATATTTCAGCCAAATAGCCCATTTGTGTTCAGTCTTTATTATCATCTTACACTGTTTTGCAAAGGAGACGTGCGTTTATTTGGGAGTATATATAATGCTGGGTACCTGCAGCCAACATATCTCCATGCATCGATTTTTGAGCCAGCTCAGAGAAAGGCAATTCAATAGACAATTAAATTAGCAGCTACATTTGTCATTTTTGGCCCGAATGAGATCCTGGGAAGAAATTGCCCGGCTTTTGGCTCCGAGTTCATCACTCTGCGAGGAATATTGCACGTTAAAGCTCGAGCTGAGCTGCATCTTCATCAGGCGGGGAGTCTGCCCGTGGACTTTCTGCTCTCTGCAGGTGATCCTAGAGATTTGGAACAGAGTTATCGACTATAACCAAAAAAGAAACCTGGTCCAATGCCTTGCAAGACAAAATTAGGCAAGACTTTTAATGTAAATTTCAGTATTTTCCTCTTGCCTTGTGTTGCAGCTAGCTCTGCACCCAGTCTGTGCCGGTGTGAACACTACACGGAGTTGGGGAGCCCCAGCAGAAATGGGGTGTTTTCTGCAGTATCTGCAGTTCCGAGTTTGATAAAAGCTACGGGATTTCTGCCCACCTCGGCTGCATCAGGAAGTCCAGATTCCACCCTTTTGAGGTGGCTCAAAAGGCTCCTCTGCATTTGTTGTGCCCAGGCTTGAGTGTTTCCTCTGCCGATCCCCCTCCGAAGCCCCCCTCCTCCCACGCCTTTGGAGCTGCCTCCAGGAGCAGAGGAGACAGAACATCCCCCTGCCCTGGGGCAGCCCTGTGCCCCCCACAGCCCCCGGGGCTGGGCTGTCCTCCTGCTGGTCCCTCCTCCCCAACCCCAGATCCCTCACCCCCAGCCCTCACCAGCGGGCATTTGGGATGCTTTGGCCTGCCGTGATTTCTGGTGCTCTCTGTGCCAGCGTGAAAGGCTTCCCACCAGCACAGCTCCACGTCTGTGGCTCTGGGGCACCTGGAGGCTTTACTCCTGATGGTGCCCCAGAGCCATCCCTGCACCGAGCAAACCGTCCCCAGGCTGATGCATCAAAGGGACAAGGACCTGCTGGAGCATCCCCAGCGGGAAAAGCACTGTGTGGCTCCACAGGGCTGCATCGGCTCTGGGTTCTGACACCTTTTATACAGCATTTTATTCCCCAGCCCTCACTGACTGTGGAGCACAGCTGAGCTCAACGGCAACGCTCAGAACACAGATGAAAATAACGTTTCTGGTTGGAACCAGAGCAACAGAAAGCAACGGCAAAACAGTGTTAGCCCTAATTAAAGCAACAAAGAACCAACCAAAAAAAAAAACCCCAAAAACCAACAAACCCAAGCCCTGAAAATCCCTTTAACAATGAATTGGCAAGCTCCTTTTCTGTGCCATTCCTTGTACTTCTGCTTTCAGAGGAAAAAGTGAAGGTAAGGCCCAAAGGCAGAGCCTGCCCAGGCAGTGGGGATGCAATATTACATTTCTGCCTTAGCTGAACTTTTTTCCCCAAACTCCTTGATTATGCAGGTGAGCATATAACCCAGCCTTGCTGCTAATTGTACAGTAGCTCCTGCCATCTGCTGCTGCCTTCCAGATTTGTGGGGGCACAGCTGCATGCAGAGTGCTCAGCGAAACAACTGCAAGCTTTTATGGGCGCTTATAACTTCTGCAACAATGAATCTGTTCTAATTAGCACTAGAAATAAACGTTTATGATGGAGGAAATGACAAAATGTATTTATCACCAAGCTAATAATTCACTGCAGAGGAAGCTGGAGGCCAAGCTGTGCGACGGGAACTGCAACCATCCTCCCTCTGTTCCAGCACATCCCTGCGGCTCATTAGCAGGCATGTGCTAATTAAACCGAAGCACCCAGGGCAGGGCCTCCCTCCTTCCCAACAGGCTTTGGCACCAGCCTCTCCCAGCTCTTGCCTTCATCCCCTGTGGGTTTGGCCCCAGGCACGAGCGGGCAAGTTATCCCCGAATATCAACTGGGTGAACTGCTGCAGTTTTGAGAACAAAACTCTGAAGGACTTGTTTTCCTCCTGCTCAGGACTCCCTGGTCCCATTTTTCCTCCCTGTCGGGTGGAAGTCCCTCCGTGTCCCCTCAGAGTCCTGGCTCCGCGTCCCGAGGCTGTGCCCGCTGCCGGGGTGCCCCCCGGTGCCCCCCCTGCTCACATTAAAGGCCTAATTGCCCGGTTAACACTGACTTGCTCATCTACATTTGCTGTGAGCAACTTCTGGAGGAGATACAGAGATGGAGACGCCAAGTATCTCTTTTTTTGCAAGGAAAGCCTTAAAAAATATTCATAGCTGTGCTAAAAGCTTGCTCTTTGGATGTTCTTGTGAATCTTGAACAAGAGAAGATTTCAGAGCAGCCCCGTTATTGCTCTGTTAGTGCTCAATCACTGGGAGAGAAACGCACGGGAGATAAATGAGATCTCATCGTCTTCTCATGTTTCTCAATTTATTTCGCGGGGCATATTTCCTCCCTCTTCTCTCCAGACATCACTTTATCTCAGCTTTTCTTCCATTACATCTCTCCCATTTTTCATTTCTTTTTTTCTCTAGTTCTCTTTAGTTTTATCCAGCACCTTCTTAAGACCATCTGATTAGAAGCACCACAGACAAACTTCTCTTTCTGGAATACTTTCTGGTGGTATCTCAGGTTTCAGGCAAGCGCTGCCGTGTCCAGGGACCTGCCTCTAAATCATTAAACAATTACAGGTTTGACTGAAAGAGTATCAGAGCTTGAGATTAATTTTCCCTGTGCCGCGGTGCCGTGCAGGGTCCCCGGCCTCCCTCCCTGCCCCTCCTCACCCACAGATCCCCCCGTGCCTCAGGGTGGGATGGGGGGCGCGGGGAAGCCTTGGGGGTGTCCTCTGGGAGTGCAGGGTGCCTGCTGGCTCCCCTGGCAGCTGGATGGCTTCGGGCAGTGATGGTTCAAAACTTGTTTTCTGGGAAAAGTGGTCAATGAAATGCCTTGACGGCACTTGAGCCTTAGGGGGCCACGTTTTGGAGGGCAGTGGGTGCCCAGCTGGGGTGTGCGACTGGCAGAGCCCTGGGCTGGGTCAGGGGGTGGCAGGGTGAAAGGGGGAGCAGACGGGGGGGCAGAACCATCTCCATAAACTTAGCGTTTGCAGATCTCTGTGGGGTCTGTGCTTGTTGGGGGTTTTGCTTTCGGGGTTTTTTTCCCCTCCAGCTTCTGGTGTGGAACAGGGACTCTCTGTGCGGTCGCTGGAGGCTCCGTCTGGGATCCTTGGTCTCCTGCGTTTGAGCGTTGAGTCTCCAACCGTCCTTCCCGAGTGTCTGCCCTGGCCCTGCAGCTCTGTACAGAGGGGTCCCCACACTCCCCCACCTCCAAAACCAAAATCCCTGCCCCCCCCGAGCCACGACACCCCACGGTGTTAGACACGGCAGCGCCAGCCGGAGCCCCTGGCAAAGGACAGCGAGTGTTGTGTTGCTAAAGAAGAAGATAACAGAACCTTGGTGAAATTATCTCCTGCTTCTCACCTTACTACAATGCAGATGCACAAATAACTCCAGATTAAATAAACACATCTGCATACAGATTGCTCCAAGTCTCTTTTGATGATTCTCATGACCCAAAACTGAGGTTCAGTTTGAAGCAAATGAACAGTTTCCACTGAAGTTTATTTTGCTCAGGAACCAGGTCATCAGGTGCTCAGATGGCGCTTCCCTGCTCCCCACCGGGCTGACATGGAGCATCCGCTCGGAATTCTGAGCAGCCTCCAGTAACCAGGAACTGGAGCAGCAGGAGCATGTAATGGATAATAAATATTCCACACCATCTCACTCCAAAGAGAATTTCAATGCAGGCATGTGAAACAGCACGCCAGGAGCTAGGATATTTCCAGGCTCTTGGTTCCTTCTGGTGCTCGCGCTCCTTCCCTACTATCACAGGACACATCACAGCACAAGCTGCGAGCCTGTTCTCCACAGAGATTCGGAATATTTGGTTTATAACTTTACATTTTTAGGCTATTGTCTAATCTTCTTCCAGGCACTTGCTCTATGACTGTTCCACGAGGCAATCTTTTTGTCACTAAGCACCGGAGTTAGTTTCACAAGGGTAAACTCTGTCGAGTTCTTCTGCTGACATCTTGGACATGAACTATTTAAAAATGGGGGAAAAGCTTCAAGAATCAGTGCAAAAGCGTGGGGTCGTGGCTGTGGGGACACCTGCTCGTGGAAATGTGAGACGTGCCCAGGCAGGAACAGGAAATTAGGAAGCATTTGCAATGGCAATGGGCTTCCCAGAGCCGCTCCTGGTGGTGTAGGCAGTAATTCAGGAAAAGGTTTTAAGATGTCCTGAATTAATGAAGTTCTATCGGAGCCCACTGCTAATGAAGGTGTTTGTCCCCATGGAGAGCTGTTTCTGCCTTCGTTTAACTTAAGCCACGGGGATGCCAGGCCTGGGGTGGGAGAAGCAGGAGGGGGAAGCCCCGTGGCAGGGACAGCTGGTACCTGCAGGAGACCCTCCCGTGTGAGAGTGGGATCTGCTCAGCCGTGACCGCTGCTCCCCAAATGCAGCCGCTCCCCACGGAGACCGGTGTTTTAATTCCAGGACTTGTCTCCCCGCCGTGGTTCACGACCCGGGGGGCAGAGCTCCGCTGCCGTAGATCCCAGCCGCCCCCCGGGCTCGCTGTGTGCCACGGCGCGGTTGATTTGCTGTTTATCTCGCTGTCTGCCAGCAGGAGCCTGGAACACTTGCACATCTTCCTTAGCACGTCCTCTCCTCCGGGGAGCAAAAGCCCAACTGCTGTAGGACCAAGGTTGGCTGCTGTGGGGACCATCCCCTGGCCAGACGGAACCGCTCCAGAAAGAATCCGCAGCCTTTGGGCTTCCAGAGGCTTCCAGTGTCCTTGGGGTTGTTTGGGGATTTTTGGTAAGCAATAAATCAGTTGTGTAAATGAAGCCTTCTTTGACAGTCAATATTGTCTTTCATCTAAGGACAGGCCAGCCCTCAGCTGGAGGAAAAGCACCAGGGAGGGATCTGCCCTGTGCTGGCCCCTCCTCAGGGACAAGCTGCTCCTCTGCCTGAGCCAGGCTCCTCTGCGGCTTCAACACCTTGTGTCTGTCCCTTTTGTTTAATGTTTGCTTCTCATTTACTCGTCAGGGAAGTGAATCGTGACGGTTGTGTCCCGGGCTGCCCACCAGCCTGGCTTGCCTGGTGGTGATGGCCACATCTCTGCGGGTACCGCTGCCCGCCCGGGGGGAGCTGGGGATGCTCGGCCGCGCCGGGCTCCCTCCTGCCCGGGGCTCGTCTCCACCGGCTGCTCCAGACCCGGCCGCTGGCAAAGCTCCTCAGGTAAAGCATCTCTCATTCCTGGTGTGATTTGTTACCAAATTCTCACATCTTCCCTCAGCCCGAGACTGGTTTTACATACGGCATGTGGCAACGCTGGGGGATGCTGTAAATGAAGACGGTGACATTCTGGTGTAGATTAAAGTGAAAAATGGAGGCCACGTCCCTCGCTTCACTCCACTGCAGTACAATTCACTGGGGCCATCTGTCTTAGTCTTTTTTAAATGGCAGCTCTTCTGGATTGATTGGCAAGTGAATAGATTTCCTGCCACAAAGTTTTGAGGTCAATCAATCACTTATGTGTATTAATTACGAAGATCTCGAAGCTGCAATGTGCATTTTTTTTTTTATTTTTTACATCAATAAGCTACAGATAGGGAGTTGCTCCGAGTTTTGAACCAGCTTATTTTTGTGCTGTTGGTCAGAACTCTGGGCTGACAGACACAAAGAGGGGTTGGCACCCGCACAACGTGGAGGCTGCGTCGGCACTGCAGGATTCTGAGGGCACAGAAACGTGGGCACCTTCCTCCTGATGAGGAGAGGACTCGGGTGTTTAGGCAATTAAAGACTTTTAAAAGGGAGCCCCCCCTGCCTTTCCCTGGGGTGTTTCTGGGTTTCAAGCACCCAAAGGAAATGGGTTCAGTGGAGGACCACCAAGATGCTGAGAGGGCTGGAGCCCCTCTGCTGTGAGGACAGGCTGAGGGAGCTGGGGCTGTTCAGCCTGGAGAAGAGAAGGCTCCGGGGAGCCCTTGGAGCAGCCTTCCAGGATCTGAAGGGGCTACAGGAGAGCTGGAGAGGGACTCTTGGTCAGGGAGGGGAGCCACAGGATGAGGGGGAAGGGTTTTAAACTGGAAGAGGGGAGATTTAGATTGGATATTAGGAAAAAAATTCTTCACTGTGAGGGTGGTGAGACCCTGGCCCAGGTTGCCCCGAGAAGCTGTGGCTGCCCCATCCCTGGAGGGGTTCAAGGCCAGGCTGGATGGGGCTTGGAGCCCCCTGGTGTGGTGGGAGGTGTCCCTGCCCAGGGCAGGGGGTTGGAACTGGATGATCTTCAAGGTCCCTTCCAACTCTGACCATTCTATGGTTCTATGATTCTATGAAAGGTGCCAACCTGGAGTCTGGCCGTTGTGTCGCTGCCCCGGTGCACTTTTCCAACAGCAGCTGCCTGTGGCTCCGTCACGGGGAAAATTAGAGTAGAAGGTGCCTTTGGAGGGCTGGGCACCAGCTTTCCAGGTGTCTTGTAGAGCAAACCCTGCAGCGGATGGCTGGAGGAGCCTGTGGAGACGTGCTGGGGGAGTGGGGGGCTCTCCCTGGGTGACTGGATTTGGCACAAGTGGTTGCAGAAGCTGTGCAGGAGGGACGGCGGGTGGGATCCTCCCCAGACTCAGACTGACAAAAGGAGCTTTCACCCCATTTCTGAGCAGTTCAGATCCCTGTGGCTGGAGGGAAGGACGTTTTTTGGTAGGAGGAGGGTTAAAAAAGAAACTGGTTTAAAATTCTGTGTTCTACAAACGGAATCCAGCTACAGTCTGATGGTGAGAAAATGTCTAACAACCTCTGCAGTGTTATAACAGGCGTCAGAAAAGAGAGGAACTGGTTATTTTGGGAGATACTGCCCTGGCTTAGCTAATGGCAACTTCTGCAAATGCTGAACAGTGTGAAATTTTTAAATGCATTTGGGGGGGGTGTTTAAAATGCTTTATTTTCTCCAGAATGGAGTATTAATGCTTTTGTAAATTCCCCCAGCTCCAGCTGCAGCAGCAAAGGCATTGTAATATCCACCCTGGAAATGAGCACGCTGTAATTAACACTTCTACTTAGCCCCAGACACAGTGGAGGCTTCCGAGATGAACTGTGCATAGAAGAAAGCTAAAGGCCTGGCTACAGCAATTAGTGCTTTATTCGTGCGCAGCTCCCACCCAGCTGGCTCTGGCGTGGGGGGCTCCGCAGGGTCCCAACTGCGCTGCGGGGACTCCCCTGTGGGAAACGGGGGAACTCCCCATGAAGGGACCCTGGGCCGGTCCTCCAGGGGTTCCTGCATCTCCTCCGCTTGTGCATAAGCATCGGCAGAGCCTCCCCAGCTCCTGCTCTGGCTCTGGCCGGGGCTCAGCGGGAAATCTCTCTCGTTCCATGCTCTTCCTAATACCTGTCTCGGTCCGTGGGCAAGGGGCAGTCTGGCAGCTGGAGCCCTGGAGGGTGGAGGGTGTGCAGCCTTTGCCACACACGAGGGTTCTGGAAAGGATGCAATTGTAATAATTGGTATGTGGAACGTCCCTTCCCACATCTAGAAATTGGGTCCAGCCAATTGAAATTCCCCCTCTCTTCTTGGGGGAATAGCTTGAAGGAACACCCAGGGCTGCGGAGCCGCCCATGCTCGCAGGTTTCTATTTATCGCAAAATAATTTCCCAGCGCTGTTTTCTAAACTGCTCTGACGGAAACAAAGCGGCAGGTCGGAGCGCTGGTTTCACTCGGCAGCAGCCGCCTGGAATTGCAGGTTTGACCTCATTTTATCCTCTGAGTATTTAGAGATTGCTTTCATGCCCAGGAACCATATGAGAAGAATATAGATTCCTTCCAGAGCACATTGAACTTGGAAACAATCAGTGACCTCTAAAGTTGAATTCTATAGCCACAAGAATAAAAACTTCTTTATTTGGGAATGAAAGAAACAGGTTTTGTATCAACACAAGAAGAACAGCTGCTCGACTAAAAATAACCAATAAAGTGGAAATAGAGAAGCTGTTTCCAAATTATATCCTTTTGAAGAAATCATTATGCCGTTTGCGTGATTCCCTGATGCTTTCCCGATCCGCGTCGCTGTCAACCGGCAGAGGCTGCAGAAGCCAGGGGCTGCGAGGGTCTGTCCCATCCGTCCTCTGCGAACGCCCACGGGCAGAGGTGAGCTGTGCCACGTCTGTCACTTGATTCAATACCAGGGTAAATTTCCACTTAAATAATGTGATGCCCAAAGGGTGCTTTCAGAGAGGAGGAGGGAAGGAAATAACACAGTAGCTTCAGGCCAGTTATCTGTTGGAAGAGCTTTCTGTGGGGGATGGCAACGAGGGCGCAATGAAGGTGCCGAGTCCCCTGGCCCTTTCCTGCTCCTGTGGCCCCTGGTTATTGCCCCCCCTCCTGCCCGTGCCCTCCCGTGTCCCTGGGGCTGCAGGTCACTTCTCATGTCTCCGGACTCAGCCCTGCAGCGGCACCGAGCTTTGCCCACGCGGCCATCGGTGTGTCCCGTGCGCGGCTGGGGACCGGCCGCTGCCTCCTGGGGACCCCCGAGCGAACCCGCCTGCCCCAGCAGACCCCAATTACTGCCCTGATGAGAGGGGCTGCTCGGCCTGAGAGAGAACCTGCTGCCTGTCTCCGGCTGGGGGAAAGGATGAGCCAGCACCCCGTCCGTCTGGATGATGAGGGGAATCCACCTCTTCCCTGCGGAGATTATTCCAGTGCCCAACTGCTCCCACTGTGAAAATTCTTCCTCTTGTGTCCAATCAGAATCTCCTCCAGAGTAACTTGTACCCATCACCCCTCCTCTGTTCCACTTGACTCCTTGTAAAAAGGGAGTCTCCATCTCCTTTGCAGCCGCTTTTTCAATACTGGGATGGGGTGATCAGGTCTCCCCTGAGCCTTCTTAGGGCTGAACAAACCCAGTTCTCTCAGCCTTTCCCCACACAGCAGCTTCCCAGCCCTTGGATCATCTCGGTGGACCTTCTCTGGATCCTCTCCAGCACGTCCACAGCTTTTTCTGTCTGGTGGGGACCGACGTCAAAAAGAAAGAGCAGAAACATCAGCTTTAAAAGCTTGAAAGCTCTGTGTAACGCAGGAAAGAAACCCCAGAATAGCACCCCTGAATAAAAACATCTTTAGAGGCCTTGGGCAGTTTGAAGGCAGAGTGTCTGGAGGTGGGTCCTGGTGCAGTGAGGGTCCCCTTGTCCCCAGAGCAGCCGGCAGTGGGGTCCCCAGCAGCTCCTCTGCGGTGTGAGATGAAGCATTCCCTGCACGGAGAGGGAGCGGTGCTTTAGCTCTGTCAGAAACTTTAATCAGGTGTCCCCAGACATCCTAATTAATTTGTTCTGAGTGGAAATAAATGTCTCTAGACTTCCTTTGTCATTTTCAATCTCTTTTCAACTCCCATCTGTTTCCTTCATGGTCTGTGAACTAAAAAAGAAAGGGGGGAAAATGGAAAGGAGTTGATTTGAATTTTCCTTATCGAATGCAGTCACCGTAGTTGGGCTCTGGGGATCTCGAAGAAAGGTTGCACAAGCCTCTGCTGAAATACAAACAGCTGTGGGAAATGCCCTTTAACTGTAAATGTTGCCTGGTAGTCATTAATAATCTGGAGTTTCATTAGGTATTGCCAGATGTTAACTCCGGCGCTCTGAGGGAACAGCTGGAGGCCAGCACCCGGTTGCGTGGAGGGGCCGGTGCCCCTCCTGGCAGTGCCCGGTGTGGGTGAGGGGACCCTCACCACTCGCTGTGCCCTGCTCCCCCTCTTCCCACAGCCGGAGGGTCTGGGGGGGACAGGGCCCCCCGACCCTGGCTGTCACAGCGCTCCCCCTCTGCCCTGGAGCTGTGCTCTGGCTGCTGCTCTGCCTCCTGCAAGGGCACAAACGGGGAGCCTGGGAGGGCTGGGATGGTCTCTTCCTCCTGTGGAGGATACAGGGGTCCCCCTGGGAGCAGCCGCTGCCCCGAACCCCGTCCCCAGGAAGGGTCGAGCAGGGGGTGCAGAGCAATCCCTGCCTCATCTTGCTGCTGGTGACGCCGGGAGTGGGGTCCCCGCCGTCTGCGGGGCAGGAGGACAACCCCTTCAGAGCCACCGTGGGACAGTGACACGTGTTTTGAAGACCTTGTTACAGGAAGATTAATTCCTGTTCCAGATCTCTGTTTCAAGCTGGGCGCTTAAATGCAGCAGCAGGAGCTGGGCGGTGATTAACTGTCCCGGAGCTTTGATTCAAAGGCAGCAAAAACTTACCGAAGCTCATTTTAAAAAAAGAAATCTTTTTCTAGTGTGAGACAAGTGATGATTCTGCTAAAACTGGACACTCGAGAGCCAGCTGGGAGGTCTTGGGAGAAACCTTCCCTTGTGCCCAGAGCACAGAGAGCAGCAAGTGAGGTCCTGGTGTGCCCAGCTGTCCCGGTGCCACCCAGGACGCCCCGCTCAGGGACCCTGCCAGGGGGAACTGTCCCTGGGCAGGGACCACCTGAGAGAACTTGCACCGGTGCCGGGTGATGGACGGTGGGTTGAGGGGCACCAGGGAGCAGCAAATGCTGCTGCTCAAAAGCCTCCCCCAAGGTGATGGGGCTCTGGGAAGTTTTGGCTCCTGCGACTGGGATCCGGGGAAAGGCAACCCAGCGCTGCCAGGCCATGGAAAAGCCAATTACATGCTTTTCTCCAGGAGACTCTGTTAATACCCAAGAAAAATTGAATCTGTTCAGGTCCCAGAAGCTCAAGTTCACCTCTGATGCCTCCACCAGCATTTTCTGCAACGGAGATGGCACACTGGAGGAGCTCCTCTGGTGACAGCCAGTGGCCACCTCTGCTCCCCAGCCGCAGGTGACAATCCGGAGTCACCCCCAGCACCAGCCACACGTGGGGCCTGGAGGGGGGCACGAGGCAGGGTGGGGACAACGGCCCAGTCCTGGGGGATGGAAGACTTTTTCCTCTGCAGAGAATAAAGTTGGTTCCAGTGTGGCCAAGGCCCTTCAGCTGGGGAACGCACGGGTCGTTCTACCCAGCGCTTGATTTTCACAGCTTTCTCTATACGGAGCATTAGCAGAGTAACAAACCCTATTATGGCTTAATAAACCTTGTTTCAGAGTGAGCAGCCTTGTTTCAGGGCTGGCTGGTGTTCAAACAAGTGGCACATCCAGCCCAGCTGCTCGCTCAAGGAGGCAGGGAAGGGACCTGAAAGCAGAGAGGGAACCATGCACAGAGCCAGGAGCTCTTGCCGAGCAGGACGGCCGGGGCTCGGGCTTTCTTGAGCCCTCATCTCCCCCCTGGGCAGGAGCAGAACCCGCAGCCGGAGCTGGGGCTGCTCTGAGCGGGGAGCTCAGGGCCATGGATATGGGCACCAGCCCTGGGGATGCTCCTGGAGCCCGGCAGGTCCCACCCGGACTGTGCGGTGCCGGTGGTGGGATGTGCTGCTCCCCACGGAGCCGGGGAGATGCTGTGGCACCAGGGGAGCTCCGTCTCCACACCCACACCTGCACCGAGGGGGGCGACGGCTGCGGGGGCAGCCTGGCCAGCCAGCTCCCTCCTGCTCACCGTGACCTTCTGTGTCGCTTTTATTCCTGGCAAAACAAATTTACTCTCCGTGTAATTATAGGAAGAAAATAGTTTTGACCTCAGCTTCATACTTTTCAGCTTAATGTGTATAATTGCTTTGCCAGCCATTTATTACTGTCAACATTTCCAGTCAGGGGCAGTGGGGAGCAGCAGAGGGGGGGCACGGGGGACAGAGAGGTTGGAGGTGGGCAATAATAAAAAGCTGTTTACAATTGCATATTAATAATAGATATGGGCCGGGACTGAAGAAACACCCCGGGGTCCTCAGGCACCAAAGGCTCAATGGTGTGGCAGGGAGATAAAGGTGGGTGGTCACAGGGCACAGCGGGGCCGCTGGTGGCCACCCCAGCATTCCTGCAAGCCCTGGCCTGGGTCTCTGGCTGCTGTCCCCAAAGTCCCAGCGTCCAAGAGGCACCAGCTGTGCCGACAGATTGGGCAAACCCGCAGGAGAGCCCCTGTAACTGGCCTGAAACTGCCCCAATGCAGTAGCCAGTGCCAGCGTGTGAGCTGCTGGCCCGGAGGTGTGTGCGGCTGGTGGGGACGAGGACCTGGACAGCCAGTGCCCAGCAGCGTCCTCCTGGGGGACGTTCCTGCCCTCCTGCAGCGGCACCGGGGTGCGGGAAGCGGCAGAGCCGAGGCTGTCACTCGTCTGGCAGGGGGACGCTGCGTAGCGAAGCCCTTTAGGAGAGGAGCAGCGGTTGCCCGTGGCTTTGCAGACACGTCAGCCTGTGGAAGGGGGTGGTCGTGTCCTGGCTGGTGTCGGCGAGAGCCACCCGTGCCCCAGGCAGCCGGGCACCCCACGGCCCTGGGGGTCTGACGTGGGGCTGCAGCCCCTGCCCTCCCTCTGCCTGCGCGAGCTCCTCTCCGTACGGAGCGGCTGAGAGGCCGGTATGTCCAAGACTAATGAGTTATCGATCAGCAGATAATAGGAGTAGCTTTATTTCTAATGACTGGATTGCTTATTGATCACCCTGACATGCAGGGGTGGGAGGACCGAACAGCCACCACTTGTTAGTGCCAACGTGCCCTTGTATAATTAACACCGTTGTGGGCATCGCCAGGGCTCCCGTCTGCAAAGGGAGAGGGACCTGTGCCCGGGGTGGGGACCTGGCAGCACCTGTAAATCCATCTGGGTTTAAGCACCATTAACAGCGAGAGAAAAACCAGCTGCTTCAGGCAATCCTGGTGACTGGGAGAAGGGAGAGAGGGAAGGGGGAGCTCCCTGCGATAGACAGAGCCTGGAAACTGCCCGGTCCCGTGGCATCGCTGGGAGCCCCGGAGGCTGAGGAGAGGAGCAGCCGCTGCCCAGCGCCCCGAGTCTCAGCAGAGTTCGCAAAGCACAGCAGAGTTCTTGCTCCTGCTCCTGCTGGGCTGGGGATTTATGAAAATCAGGCAGGTAGAAGAAACAAGGGGTGAACAGTGCCTGCTGGCACAAAGCGTTACAGGGAAATGGATTTGTTTTCAAGTTCTTACCTACCCTTTGTCTTTTAACCCCAAGAGACACACAGACATCTCAGCTGTCCTTAGAATTTGCATTTCAAAGTAATATATGCAAAAACAGTCATACATTTCATCCTTCACAATATTAGCAGATTGAAACAAATCGACCCTGTGTCCCCGCACACCGTGGGGCTGGCCCACGGCCACCAGTGCAGGTGGGACAGCCCCAGGCCCGTGCTCGCCCTCCCACCCCACGCCGTCCCCCTCCCACGCTGTCCCCACCCCGAGCTGTCCCTGCCCCTCCGTCTCCCACCCGCCGCTGGCACAGGTCCTGGGTTTGGCCCATGGCACGGAGCCCTCTGGCTGCCACGGGCACTGCCCGTAGGACGTGTGGTTTCCTTATCTGCGGCACCCACGAGCGGCTGCTGAGCCCTTCCTGGTGGCAGCTGCATTCAGAGGAGGATATTCCCTATTTGTCTGTGGATAAGCCCTGGAGCGTGGAGGGGAATGGCAAGCAGTGATTCACCCAGCGGTGCCACTTCAGCTCTTCCTGCGCCGTGGTGCGTCCCCACCAAGAGCCACCCGCGCTGGGCAGAGCCCGTCCCCGCAGGGGGACCCGCACAGCAGCTCCTCCCGTGGCTTTTGCCTCCTTTTCCTCTTCCAAGCCTGGTCCCTGAAGCTGCTGCCAGCCTGAGCACCCCGAAACAGCCCTGCCCGATGGAGCATCCGGGCTTAGCAAGGGCTGCAGCCCTTGGAAATACAGAGAGCCAACTGCAGCTGAGTTACCCTTCCTGCTGCCTGCCCTATTACTTGTCTCCCCCTTGTCTTCTCCATCCCAGAAGGGCTGAAAATCAGAGTCTAAGCGGGGCTGTGCACCCTGGTCTGCGCACACGAGGCCGGGCTACCGGTGGCGTGACCACGTCCCCTCTGATGGATGCCCGCCCTCAGCCCAGCCTGCAGCCGCAGAGCATCCTGCCGGTGGGTTTCAGCTGAGCGGTGCCCCCTGGTCAGACCTCAGCCTGGTGAGGAAGAGGAGGGCACTGAAGCAAGCCCTTCCCTGGGCAGCGCTGCCGGAGGGAGCCCCGTGCCAAGCGGGGGAAGTGCCCTGTGTTGTCGGCTGCCTGTGCCTGACGGGTCTGCTCGGGTTGTGCCCACCACAGCTGGAAACGAGCCCCAGGAACTGAAGGAAAAGCTCTGGTGTCCACAGGGCCACAGGCTGCTGGTGGCCTAACAGCTGTGACACGGATCAGGCTGTGCAGGACACGTCTCTGGCCATCCTCATCAGCACCCAGCTCATTCAGAAAAAACAGGGTTCAGTTGCTCACATCTGCTGGAGAGTAAACCACACCCCCGGTGTTTAATAATTCAAGAGCTGAGAAAAATAATTATAAATAATTAAAGTCTCTGGAGCTGAGATGCTTTCGGAATGGTGGTAGCACTGCACCCCTTTGCCATCGCTTCCTTCCTCTTTGCCAACCTGCTCGCCAAACACAGCTTTTAGCTCAGCAACAGGAGCCGTCGCCGCCCCGAGCACCTGGAGGAGGTTTCTCTCCTGCACCAAGAAACTGAATTGCAGCTGGAATGGTTTGAGACCTGAAGGATCCAGCAAGGATAGTGGGGTTACATTCTGCAGGGATGGAGCTGGATGTACGTGGTGTCTTTCCTGAGGTGTTACTCAGGGCCAGGACTGAGATGTCTGGGTGCTGCTGTCCCCTTCCCATGGATCTGGTGCGGAATGTTCTTCACCAGTTTGAGGTGTGTGGGGATTCCCAGGCACTTGTGAAGACCCTTTGGGCTCCCTCTCTCCATTCCCACCTCCCCCCGCCTCCCTCCGTCCCTCCATCCCTGTCACCCATCAGCCTGTGGGTCCACCCCCCATCCAAAACCTCGGTGCAGTCTTTTTTTGTCGCTGTCCTAACAGTGACATGCAGTGGCAGCACCGTGCAATGGTGGTTTAGGAGAACAATATCGTGGCAAAGGAGAACAGGGTGAGTTATTGTCAAGAAGGTACCAACAAGACAGGAATACTGCGTTGTTTTACATGGCAAAACAGACAGAAAGACCATTTCCCTGTGAAGGACACGGAGCTGCTCCTGCGCTGCCCTTTCCTGGGGAGGGTCCAGGGGAATGATGAGGTGGAACCCCTCCTGCTGCGGGTGACGTTCGAGGCGTGGGTACAGGCCTGTGTTTCCCGCGTCTCAGAAGAGAAAGGCAGAGGCAGCGGAACAAGCGGCACCGCCTGGGACCTCGGTGATGGGGTGACCTTCATCACTTTAACTCCTTCAGTCATCCTGACAGCCGGGATTGATTGCGTTTGCAGGGTGAAGCAGGGACTCCCGGGCTGACATTTCCCAGGGACTGGCATTGGAACGAGTGCTGACGGCTGCGAGGAGCACTCCCGGCCTCGGCGGTGATGCCCGGCCCCGGCGCTGCCTCCACCGCCCCCCCTGCGGGCACAGGGTCTGCTCGGGCACCGCCGGGGCACCAGGAGGAGCAGGTGCAGAAGGATGAATTCTCTTCTTG
Organism: Pedionomus torquatus; assembly: GCA_013398155.1. Classification (NCBI taxonomy): domain Eukaryota; kingdom Metazoa; phylum Chordata; class Aves; order Charadriiformes; family Pedionomidae; genus Pedionomus; species Pedionomus torquatus. The sequence continues at coordinate 28,390 of VZRU01002044.1, forward strand.
AGTGTGAGCTGTGTGAGGATAAACGGGGACAAACCTGCTCCTTGGCCAGAATCCCCCTGCACCTACTTGGAAGGTGCCTCGTGCTCTCTCTGTGGGTGAACGTGGGCACACCAGCGACAAGCTTGAAATGTCAGTGATTGCTGAAATCTTCGCCGTCCCCTGGTGACTGAGAAGCCTGAGCCAGCGCCTGGGAAGCAGGCAGGAGGCGACCCGGGTGCGTTTGGACACAGAGGAAACTAATAGGTTTTAAGATGGGAAAATAAGTCTGCTAAAAGGGTAGGGCACAGGGCGAAGCCGTGGGGCACAAACCCTCACTCGGGCAACAACAAATCCCTTCAGTAGGAAGTTTCTTCCTTCCGTCAGGTCTTACAGCGTAACCCAATTAAAAGCAGCGCATTTTCTCCTTTCTGATTAGCACAAGGCAGCCGGCATGCAAATGCCACCAGCCCCACACTTCATCATTTCCCAGTCTAATTACTGGTGAAGAAGGCTGGGGATGAGCAGCAGAACTGCGTGTGTTATTGACTGCTGCTCTCCGCCTGCTCCACACGCGGGACAGAGATTAGTCATTAATCCTGCGGGCGCTGGAGGTCTCCTTCGGCTTGTCACCAAATCAAACACTGTTCAGAGAACTTATTTAACTTGGCGTTTGGTTACAGCAGCAGTGGAGAAGCATCAGCTCACAAAGGGGCTCGGCTTTGCTTGCAAACAGCTGGGTTTGGCGCAACGAGCTTTCCCGAGGACAAACGAGTTGGGGAGCCAAGAGCAGGGGGAGCAGGACTCGGGAGGGTGGCAAAGGAGGAAAATACCCCCCAAACCACAGCATCTCGGGTCACTGCTGAGCGGTGAGCCCAGGGGCGCTTCTGCAGCCCCCCCAGCACAGACCCAGGCTCACACCCCGTGCCCAGCCCTGGCCGGGAGCGATGCTCGGCCTCGGCGCCTCCACCCCTGCCCAGGCAGGAGCCCTCTGCCCCCACGCTGCTCCCGCTGCTCCTCCTGGCACTGAGCGTGGATTAGCAGGGATCTTCCCTCTTGCTTGGGAGGATTAAACATGTTATCCCCCTGCAGTCATTATGGACTCAGCTTATACTTTTCATTGTAAAAAGCAGCTTTCGTTTTTGAAACATCTCTTTTCCAGCCCTTCAGAGAAGGGCTCAGTGGGTGCCCCAGGGGCAGCCAGAACTTCTGGAAACCACCTTCTCTCTGCTCCAGTGCCAGCGAGGTTTTGGGTCAGGACGGGCTGATCCTGCCAGTCAGGCCCAGCACCTCTCTGCTGCCGAGCCCTGGCTCACAGGGACCGGCTGGAGCATCCCGATTCCCCCACGACCACAAGAAGGAGCCTTTCCCTCTCCTCGTGAATCTGTGGAGGTGGCAGGCTCTGGAAGGCAGCCCGAGGTGGTGGAACTCTGTGTGCACAAGCTCTGTGAGCGGGGGGGCCCTGGCAGGGTCCCTGGACACACACCGAAGGCGTTGATTTTCCTCCCCAGGCCCAGGCTGGGAGCTGAGCGGTACCTGCTGGGAAGCATCCATGAGGAGAGGGAGAGCGGTGCTCCCTGCGGCTCCTGCTGGGCGGCTGCGTGGCCCGGTGGGCAGCGAGCGGGGCATCCCTGCCTGCGGCGGGCAGGACGGGTGGTCGGGGCAGCCCCACCACAGGCAGGGCAGGGGGGGCGAGGCGGTGGGAGAGCTCGGCAGGCGCGTTCCCGACTGCACAATTAGCCATGAACAGCTCCCTAATGATTGTTATAAAGTTTTAAACCAGCTAATGGGTCCTGGGAAGGAGAAGTTCATTGGAAGTACAAAGCATAAAAGAGCAAACACAAGCTGTGACATTTTAAATGAGAAGGCAGGAACCCGTCTCTGCAAGTGATTATGGAATTACAGTGCTGCCGCAGTTCTCCGTAGCCAGGGATGTGCCGGGAATGCAAAGCTGGGGCAGCGCGGGGGGGGCACAGAGCTGACAAGGAGGGCTCCCCGCGGGGGCAGGACCCTGCCGGGACCCACGGCGCTGCCCAGAGCGATGCTGGGGGCACAGGGGGGTCGGCTGTGGTGGTGCCCATCAATATGCCCTCTTTTCCCGGACAACACAGGGGACGCAGCCGCTGCCGGAGCTGTCGGTGCCCTGGGGCTCTCCATCGCAGCCATCCCCTCAATTTCTGGCACCTGCAGCCTCGAAGCCGCCGCTGGGGATGGTGACAGGGGGACACCGATGCCATGGGGGGGGCAGTGCTGGGCTGCCTGCCCTGCTCCCCAGCACGGACACAGGAGCCCCCTCCTCAGCCTGGCACAGGAGCCGGGGTCACTTTCTCCCCCGGGTGTTCTCCGGAGTCTGCAGTTTCTGCCGCTCCCATCACAAGCCACCACCTCGTGTGCTGCCAGGTCACGTCGTGCCGTGTCGTGTCAGAATGAGCAGCTCCTTGACGCTTCTTTCCCTCCCAGGTTTCGGGCGAGTGCTGCCTGCAGACAGACACCCGGGCGCTCCCGCCAGGCTGCAGCCCCCGGCCGGGGAGGAATCACCAGGGGTCAGGGGGTGCAGGCTGGATGGACCCCACCTCTGCTCGCTGGAGGGGTATCAAGGAGGGAGGTCTGAAACGCTCGGTGGTGCCTGCAGAAGCCTCCCAGACCCTGCCCTGTCCCGTGCCCGTGGCAGCCAGGGGGGGACGCGGTGCCCACCAGCCCCCAGGGATGCTCCACGGGGCAGAGGAGAGACGGTGATAACCCGCCGTGTGCTGCGCCTGCTGCCGGGCCGAGGAGGGGAAGAAGGTTTAAATGTTTTCATTAAATTAATGTGCTGTGGCATTTTAAACCAGGAAATATTAATGTGGAAATAATGGGGGTGTGCACAGGTTATTTTTCATTCCCTTCAGCAGCCCGAGAGCCGGGGGGGTTGGGGGGGAGCTGCTGCCGGAGGAGTTCCCACAGCCCTGGGGGTGTCAGGGTGGGCTGTGCAGAGGGGGAGGCAGATGCTGGCACCAGAGTGGCTCAGGAGATCTGGAGGTGAGTGCCTCAGCTGAGATCTGAGCCCTCCTGACAGCCCCTGCCCCCCAAAGGAGCCTCCCCTGCCCTCGGGGTCTCCGGCTGACCTGGGAGCTCGTGCTGCCCATCAGCCCCCCAAAACCCTGCCCACCCGCATCAGCGCTGCCAAAGTTTACACCTCCCTCTTTTATTTATGACTTTCATTCCACTTTCTGCTGACTCTCTGATGGCACCACTCCAATTTAATTAAGTAAATAAATAAAGCGATTAATTTAGATGCCACGGGCTCCTCTGCGTGAGCCCTGACAGTGTCCCTGGCTGCGGGCTGGGCAGGAGATGCCCCCGGTCAGCCTGCCCCGGGGTCCCCCCCAGTGTCAGACTGTGTCTCCCGTGGGCTCAGCCTGGTGCCGGACCCACAGAGACCCACGGGCTCCCACGGCGTGGCCAGGGCTGTGGGTGATGGGGACGGGGCTCGGGACATCCAGTGGCCCAGGGCCCAGCAACAGGCAGAGCCCGGGCTGGGCACGGGAGCGAGAAACGCCAGTTTGTGGCGTTCTGGGTAAAAACATAAAGACCGAGCAGCATTTTTCCACCAATTTCTGATGCAGAGCATTTCTTTAATACAATTCAGAGGACAATGCGGATGCCTGTTAGTGTCTAATTATCTTTGCTGTTGCCCCAGAGCTCCCCGGGAGCCCGGCACACTACGGGAGTTTTCCCTTAACGGGTTATTTCCAAGTAGCCGTGGAACTGCAGAGGATTACAAACGCCCTGCTTTGATGGAAACTCTTCCTGCGCAGAGGATTTCTGTGGGGAGTAGGGAGGAAGCGCCTCGGTGTGTCAGGGAATGGGGAAGAACGTCCCTTAGTCCAAAGAGTAAACCCATTTATTGCCCATTTCTCCTGGGGCTGAAGAGGATGCTCCTTGCGAGGAGCTCAGAGGAGTCTGGCAAGAAATCAGTCTCAGGTGCGGGGAAAAGAGATAGAGCAGGTATATGGAGATAAAGCTAATTAAATTGAGCCTCATGGATACAAAGGAAGGTGCTTTATCTGGTGATGGGGGGGGAGAACACCTGGTTTCTAATCTCAAGCCTCCCCTTAATGTGTCCTGTGGCCTGGGGCGAGGCACTTAATTCCCTTCTTTTTTCCATTTAGCCCTGCACTAAGATAAACCGTCCGGCTGCTTACACGCTCTGCAGCATTTCTGGAGCTTGGAAATGTTTGGAAATGTTTTGAGATGCCACGTCATGGTACGGGCACTGGGCGGCCACCACCCCTGAGCAGGCGCCTCCCGGCAGCGTTTCCCCAGGGGAGGGATGGAACATCCTTTACAGCCGGGAACGGGCAGCTCGGAGCCAACCCGAAGGATGCCCGGTGCGGGCAGAGGCACCAGCAGGGCTATGGGGGGAGAGGGAATAATATTTATGGTATTAAACCTGGGGCCCACAGCTAGTGGTGACGGTAGCAAAAAGAAGATCAATATGATGGCTAATGGATACAGAAAGGCAATTTAATTGGGTGCTGTGTTTGATAAATTATTTGTAAAGTTAAAGGCACGCTGAAGGTATTGAAGGCCTGCCCGCTCGGGAGGTAAATGAGTCCGCCAGCACAAATTGAGCCCAGATGATTAATGCTTATAAGCACCATTGTTTGCTAAACTGACAAGGCCCCAAGAGTGAAAACAAAGCTGGAATATTTTTAATTGGGTTTAATGTACATCTCCCTGTTTGGAACCGGTTTGGGAGCAGGTCTTTGTTTGAGCGGCAGACCCAGCCGGGCTGCGACCACAGGCATCCCTGCGGCTCGTTGCACGGTGCCCAGATGGCCCAGGCAGGAGCAGCATCCCCCTGACCCACAGCATCCCCCTGACCCACAGCGTCCCCCTGACCCACAGCATCCCCCCACTCCAGCGCCTTCCCCCAGCCTGGCCCAAGAGAAGAACGGGGCAATCGCTGCCCCCGCACAGCTCAGAGCGAGCGCATCAGAGCAGATTAAGTGAACCTCTGCTGCAGTGAGCTTTATGCTCATACAGTTGGATTAATGCATAACGAACAACTACATGGATTTACATTTCAAATTAACTTTGGAAAAAGTATAGTAGTCTGTTGATAGCCTAAAATACATAACAGTTCTTTGGTCTCACATTTAAGCCCATAAAAATGCTGCTGTTACTAAAAAATGACTATTTTGGGAATTTGAGGCCCACATAAGCCAATTAAATTTAAATACTGGCACCATTTCCTTACAACTGTTCCTATTATTTAAGGATGACTCCCAGTCAGTTCTCCTGGCTGGCACTGAGCGGTGGCCACAGACAGGCCGGGGCTGGGCTGTGTGTGACAGCGGCCTCGTGCTCCCACACACGGGCACAAAGGGAAGCTGATTTAGCAAGGGATCTTTGAAAAAATGCAAAAGATCCTTTCTCAGGAAGGACTAGGGTCCCGGCCGTCGGGGTTCCTGGCAGATCAAGCCGGGGAGAAAAGCAGTTTTCTGGGTGACCATTCTGCAGGAGCAGGGTGGCCACCGCCCGCCCGGGAGCCCGTAAATCACAGCCAAAGAGTTTGGAACCAATGAAAGAAGTGACGAGGCCTCACAATGACCAAGTCTGAATGGAGTGGTTTCTGGCACACTTTCAAATTGATTTTAAATATGAACTCCCTTTAATCCTCCTCCCTGTCTCACTCCCTACATCGCTGATTCCTCATCAAACAGTTTAAATTAATTTGAGCCTGCCGTTCTCTGCCCTGTTATCTCCCCCCCTTCCCCCCATTTATGAATTTTAAATCAACTTGTTAACAACCTACTTAGTTGCATAATTTTGCTATAATAATCCCTGCCCCTGGCCGATTGCATATTAATTCTGGGGATAATACTCTCTGCAACCGACAGCGCGGCAAGCTCAGGGCTGGGCCGTCACTGCTGGCGGTGACTGCAGCGCCGGGAAAGGGCCTTCGTACACACCGGTAGCCCGGTGGCCACCGGGACTTGGGTAACTGGTGCTTTGCCTCCTGCCCACTTCTCTCCAGCCCAGACCCTTCCCCACCACGCTGGGGGCCGGCGCAGAGGGACCATGGCTTGGGGACACCAGGACACGGGGTGTCTTCCAAGCAGGTGGCCGTGCTGGCACCTGCTCCATTCATCCTCACAGCCCCGAGCTCCGGAGCAAGCTGCGATGTGGACAGGTCTCCAAGGTGGAAACCGAAGATACAACCTATAAATCATTTCCTAAGGGTTATGATAATGGCTTATTGATTAATAGGAGAGGGTAGAAAAACATGGGAAGCACTGGAGGTCGTAAATCCTGTAAATGAGGTAACCCTGCCTGTGCCAAGCGATGAGAGCTCCGTGCTCTGGCCCTTGCCTGGCAGCGGCCGCGTTCCCTGCCTCGGGGGAGTTTTAATTCTCCACAGCATCAGACCACCCCGTCCTGCAGCACCAGGCGCTCGCCCTCGCTCCGGGCTGCAGGAGCCGTGATGAGCCCCCTGGGCCTCCCCCTCGGCCCCGCAGGTGAGGATCACTTCAGTGAGACCCTCAAAGAAGCCCCCACTCCCAGCTCCTCAGCTTTCCACCCCGTCCGAGGCTTGATTCCCCTCCCACTCTTCGCTTTCATTCCTCCTTTCTCTCCAAGTCACTGAAAGCAGCATTTCTTCCGAGCTGAGCATTAATCCTCTTGTTCTACTTCCATGGAGACGTGCTGAGAGTGCTGGTACTTATGTTTCCTGCTTTCTGCTGGTTTTTTATAAATCTCATGGCTAAAGAAAAGCTGTCGGTTACCTCTAACGACAACAAACGAGCCGGAGGGCTGCAGGGAGCAGCCCCTTTACCCTCGTTGCGGAACGTACCGGCTCCTTCAAAGCGCCGGTGACTCGTGTCTGTGCCACCCCGAGACCCGGGACCACCACCACCGCTGGCCCCCAGCCCCCCCGCGCTCGCCCACGCCCGGGAGCGGCTCTTCTCTCCGGGCACCCGAGGGTCCCGGCTCCGGGGCACCCGGTCCCGGCCGCACGGTGCTCTCTGGAGACTCCGCGGGGAACGGAGCCGGGTGGCCTCGGCCTGGCCCCCTCTGCCGGGGGGGCTGGCCCTGCCCGGACCCCCTTCCCCGGGGAAACGCGGGGGCTGAGAGAGGGGTTGAAGTGGGGCTGAAGGGACGGCGGCGGGGGCTGAGCCCGTCCCGGACGGAGCCAACCGGCACCCACCCGAGCAGCCAAGGTGGCAGCAGACCTTCTCCTTGCCCCCCACCCCCCGCGACCCCGAGCAGCCTGCTGGAGCGGGTGTCCCTGCCCATGGAACGCCATGATCTTCCAACCGTTCCGTGGCTCCGTGGGGTGTCACAGGGAGAAAAGGAGGCAGAAGGTGTTCGTGTGACCGTGTCCTTGCGGAGCAGGGACCCCCCAGCCCATCCCTCCGGAGCACAATCTGAGGCGGCATTAACTCCTGGGTGAAACGGTGCCGGGCACAGGAAACCAACCGGGGCTGCAGCCGCCCACCGTGACTCTCGGCGCCCTGTCCAGGAGATTATAATGCACATTCAGAAGTTATTATAAATAATTAGTGAGCTGGTATTCCAGGGTGATATGCCATAATTAAACATAATGATTTCATAGTGTCTGGCTGAGCAAGAACCAGACATTTCAAGATAATGGCTCGCTTTGCCTTTTATTTGGCGTGTAGTCGGTCTCCATACGGTCTCAAAAACAGTTATTAGCACAAGTGTATTTTATAATTAGGTTTGTTCTGATTTGTAGGCTACTCATTACATGCTTAAAGTCAAACCTGAGAAGATCTTGGCTTTAGGACAGGACAAAACTATAGATCCACCTAATGGGAGATCTTACCGGCTGTGACACACCACGGCGCAGTTTCGGCTGCCCACCGGGACCCCGCATCCCACCCGCCAGGGCTGGGACTGGCTCAGGACTGAGCAAATCCCCCATTTTACTGGTCCTTCCCTTTGTGCGGGAAGAAAGTTGAAATAAGAAGCTCCCAAATTGTTTTATAGTCGTTTGTGGCAGCTCCTGGAGCTCCCACGCGAGACCCGGCACACACTGGCTGCTCAGACCCGC
>VZRU01002047.1:0-10653 GCA_013398155.1 Pedionomus torquatus
TTTTTTTTTTTTTTTTTTTTTTTAATTATGGATTATTACAGAAAGAAGGATCTACTAACAAATCTGGAGTACAGCCCACATTTTCATAGCTAATGTTTTCATTCTTGTTTTTTGTTTAACGAATTTTCATGGGCTAAGGACTTCCTCCCTGTATCTCACTCTATCTGATTGGCTTAATCACTTCCAGTTCCCTAAACTGCAGTGGCTAATTTGGGATATAACTGTATTTAGTGCCAATTTGCAGCTTCTTTAACAAATTTATTTTTAAAAATGTAGGAAAGATACCATAAGTGTGCAGCAAGAAATGCATCTCATGGAGTTATTTGAGAGATGTCTTTTGCAGCTACACACGTGGCATTAATTTAATTTGAAGCACAATAGAATTACACTCTAGTAGTATTGAATTTCAGTGTAATGTTAGTGAAGTGGAAAGCAATCTACAGTTCTCACATGCTGTTTTTAGGACCTGACAGGCATAAATACCTTTTAATTTTAAAGCTCTTCTTTGACATTTGAATTAATGACAGCATTTGCTTTTTATGCATCCACTAAAAGCGATACCTGGTAATTTGATAAAAAAGTTAAATATCATTAAGACAGTTTTGATGTTCATGTCAGTTTTGCTGTCCATGAATATTCTTAACTTACTGAGACGTCTTATCGTTTAGATGTAACTGAAATACAGATCTGAGACGGCTCTTACTTACTAACACAAATGCGTGTGTTTAGCATCCTGTTTGTACATAGCTTTAGCACAAGAAGCTGGTAGAATGAGCTAACGCTCAGACATTCCTCCCTGGAGAGCTATGTTCAAGTTCTTGTTTTTACAGTCCCAGTAAAAATGAATCCTCGTACGTGTGGAGTACAGTTTGGCACAAATTAATCCCTCTTCACAGTGTACTCATGAGCTAGGTATAAATGCCTGAAATAGAAAAGCTGCGTAGAAAAGCATATTCAATGCAAAAAATCTCCAAAACCACAACCCTAAAAAGCAGTAGTACAGATCAAGTCTTTAACTGGTGAAGTGTAGTTGACTCAGTGGAGAAAACTATTAGCATATAATAGAAGACAGGTATTTTAATACATTGTTAGAAAAGTACTGCAGGGTGCCTAGTAGCAACGTCCTTGGGAAAAAAAAGCCCTTTTCAAAATACCTCAGTAGCTAGGCAGGTGTTTAATGATCCCATCACTACCTATATTTTATTTAATTAAGTTGGCATTCAACAACATTTTTTTTTAAATTACTGTGATTATGTCCTGCATTTGGAGAAAAAAATTAAGTTTTTCACTCCATTTTCAAAGGCAGCTACCTGGTTGTCTGTGTTTGATTTCTGTGCTTTCAAGTGAGGCTGTGGACCTAATTAGTCCAACTTTTTAAAAAACGGAGTACATTTTCACATATCTAGTATAAAAATGTGTCCAGATTACTAAAGTTAGTACTTTTTATTGGGTCTGACAGAATTCATGTAATGTGACCATTTTCAGCATTAGTATGCTCTAGTCCTAACTTACTATTACCAACTTTTTAAGAAATTAAGAATGCAAGTATATTTTGTAATTAGCAAGGAGAAGAAAACAAATGAGAAAGGTGGAATAAAAAGAAAAATGAGTGGAAATTGTGCTAATCACTACAACAAGTTTTTCTTGAATCCCAAGTAACACTCTTGTTGGCATTACTCGCAAAGTCATTTAGCTTCTCTGCCATCCATCATCCTGTACAGGAGCCTTTTGCTCTTTACGTATGTGTTTAGGTTGAGTAACTTTAATCAGAAAGTATTAGCTTAATGCCCATGAACACTTACATTTTTAAAGCTGTAAAGATCTGCACCTGTGTTTAACTGTCTGATTAATTCTTGTTAACAAAACAGTATCTGTTTGCCAATTACAGATCTCTTCCATGTAAACCAGATTAAATAAGCTCTTCTGATTTGAAAACCACCAAGTATATTTGGGCCACGTGTAGTTAACAAAGATGCACAAATACCTGGCAAAACCAAGTAAGTAATAAATTTTACTAGAAAAATAACTGTATACCAAAATAAGTTTTCTGGTTTGGGACCAAAGCTGCTTTTTTAGACAGTATTCTAAAACTGTCTATATATCCTTCTATATAGTAAGCACTGTAAAGGGCTGACAGCTCTGTTTATCTGTACTCAACAGGTTGCTCTGAATTAGCAGGACTCTTTCCATGTTGGAATTCCAATCAGCGTGTTTACTCCTTTCTTGCAAAATATGCTTTAAACAATGAATAACTAAATTGAATGCTTAGTACTCAACTTCTTGTAATATCTTTGGTTTTGGGGGTTTGGGTTTTTTTTTGGAGGGGGGATTTTTTGTTTTTTTGGTTGGTTTTTGTTTAGTTTTGTTTTGTTTTTTAATTAAACTAAGCCATTTAGTTGAGTTCTAAACCCAGAACCACCACAAAGAGCAACGTAAGAGAGTTGGCCAGTCCCACACTGGTAACGCTGTCCATATGTACTTGCAAGAACGGTTAAGTTTTGTCAGCATAGCAGGACCAGCTGCTTGAAGAAAACTAGACAACAACAACATGACGAAGCAGTGTTTGTTTTTTTTTTTGCCACTCTGTCATTTTTGTAAGTAAGAATTATTGCTGTATGTGGTGCAGCTGACATAATGCAACACCCCCTCCACCCCCAAATTGCAATGCAGGACTATGTAATGACGGGAATGATGAAGACCTCACAGAGCCAGGAACAGCTCCAGAAGGAAATAGGTCAGTGTATCTCCTGCTGCAAGGCAGCAGTGGAGACGGCTTTGTTGTACTGCAAAAGCAATTCCTAACCCTTTGATTTGCACTGTGTCTGATACAGTCTTTGGAGAAAATGAATGAAAACCATTTTGGTAAAAGATTCTCAGGCTGTAGGAAACGTCTGGATTTTTTAGTGATACAGAAATTTCATTTCACTCTGATAATGACCTAGTTTATTTATAACTACCATTGCCATCTGCATCATAGAATGTATTTGCCTAATTAAAGGTATAGTGTGTAAGGTACTATGTCCTGAATAACAGGACACATTCTGAGAATCTTCTGATGTTACCCTTATGGCAAAATTAATTATCAGACTATGCTGTTAGTTGCTGACATTACTGCTAATAATATGCATCACACTAAATTTACTACTTTCGTGTGCAGCTTTCTTTGGCTGTCTGCTGAATCCTTGCATCTGATGTTATTGTAAATAGCATTTTTTGAGATAGTAGATTTTAAACAGAAGGACATTATTTACTTGAAATTAGTTTTGACTTGATGAATAAATTGCATAAATACTGCTATGTGTCTTATAATTTCTATTGTGGGTGAGAAGGAATATGAGATTAACAGTTACATTGTTAGCTGGGGACAGGCTACTGGAAATAAATGGCTCATCCTTTTTTCTAAAGTAGAGGGTCTTTTTGTCTTTATTCCTATAGCCATTCAGTACTTTTTAATTTTAAAAATACAAACAAGACTGCTCATGCTTTACCTCTTTTTTCCTCCACACAAAAAAAAAAATAAATTAATTTTAAAAAAATTAAAAAGGACAACCAACAGTAATAGACTTTTGCAGGGAATTTGTCAGTCAATTGAAATACATGTTTTACAGTTGCTGTTACAGGTGTGGGAATGTTGGTGGGAGTGTGAGTGTAGATGCTTTATCTCTTGAAAAGCTGTGTCTGCCTGACATGGATGAGGAGGATCAAAGGCAGGCCACGATCTGCTTAGGAACTGCTAGACCACAGTGACCCTTTCCATCCTTACCTAGCAGTCCCCTCCTTTCCCCATTGTTTACTTTACAATTACATAAATGTCTACCATAAAGTGTGGTGTTGATGTAATTACTGATTGGTCTTGCTGCTTTGTAAATTGCAAACTTGCTTATTTATACTAACAATCCCATAAAAAATACAGTATTCAGAAATATAACCAAGCTATGAATCGTCATGCATTTTTTAATGCATCCTTAGTTTGGGTTTTTAAGGAAAATTATGAAAGTGATAATTAGAGAATCAAAAGTTGACACAAGTTCTAATGTCATCAGATGAACAAAGCAGGAAGAAACAAAAACAGGTAGTTATTTTTATAAGTATGTTACATCCCACTCTTTTAAAGAGCTGGTATAATACCACAGTTATGACAGAATAGAGATTTCTGATGCCCAGTGTTGAAGAGAGTCACCCTTTCAGGATTCTATGATGCTGCTTCTGGCTGATCAAAGCTGGCACCACAATCCATTAAAGGAGGTCACTGTGCAAGCACTGTATCAAAACAGGCTACAAAACAGACTTTACCCAATCAGACTTACACTGAGACAGTGTGGAATTTAGTTTAAATAAGAATGTATTTTATTTTCGGTCTTTTTAAAAGCAATGCATTAGAACACAGAATTTTAAAATTTCTTCTATATTTTATACTCATAAAATAATAATCTCTGGCAGTCATTAGTAAGAGCAAGAAAGCTATTTGTTAGTCAATATGCATGACAAAGTGCTGTAATAATTCTATTTATGCTTTATCAGCAATTTTCCCCATTAAGTGTGCATATTTTCTCTGCCTATTGTTGATCTGCTGCTGAACGTTTCACATGTTCGCTCTGTCTTCAGAATTTGACACTCCAAACAGCCAGTTTAACAAATAAAAGAGCATGGAGTATGACAAAAACAATCTCAGCAGTGATGTTAGTTGTCTTGAGGACTTCTTCTGCTTCACTTTCTTTCATCTTATGTACCATCAAAAAAATCCACTGCAGAAGAGTTGTTTTTTCTTTCACTCCCTATGAAATCTTTATTTCTTAAAACGTATATTCAGTTATAAATATAGAACGTAAAGTACATTTTAAAAAGTTGTTACTGGCATATTTTCACTCTCTAGAAACAACAGCTTGTGTCATGGTATCTTTATGTGTCAAATCTTTTTTTTTACTATGTTTCATAACATCTATCATCCATATTCATTTATTACTAAGAAAAACTACCAGACTCAGTATTTATATTCCAGAATTAAGATTAAATTGATTTCAGTCATGTTTTACAGGTCATTTACTTAGAAATTGGCCTCAAGAGGCTAAAAATCATGAATGAACTTGAACAATCAAGTGAGGAAAGATACAAGACACATCTGAATGTAAATATCAGGTATATAAAATATTATTCTGAATAACTAAGTATAAATACAGGTAATCAATGCTACTGTTTTCTTATACAATAGCTTGTATGGATTGTCCCTTAAGAGCCTATTATTAGGTTATTTAAAGTTTTATTTTCCCAGATAAGATCATCTCATGTACCTCTTTGGTTAACAAGACATATGCTTTCTTAGAATTATCTAAAAAATAAAGAGGATCAGTAATCGTAGATGGATTAAAACCTTCATCCACCAGCCGAAATTTTTGTTGTTTGAATGTTCCAGTCATTTCCATTTTTTCCTATAGAAGACAGAGAGATTTATTATTGAACAGAAGTGTTTCTTTTCTTTCACTCATTTTCACATTTATTTTGGAAAAATGTTACTTGGTATGAGGTCCAAAGAAAGGCGGACCTTTACTATGTATTTTATAGTGTTTTCAAAGTGTCAGTGTCCCTTGGAAAAACGTAGTGAGAGGAATCTCTACTGAGATGCTTTTTTTTATCCTTCCCATCCCTTCTATACCCTACTTTATGACTTCTTTCCACTATATTCTCTTCCATCTTTACATTTTTATATATATGCAAAATGTCTCCAAAAATGAAAAATTAAGTATTATCTCCAACACCTCAAAGCTATTGTATATGCTCCAGATCCACCTCCAGATTGTATCTACTGGCTCAATAGGTTTTTATTTTTTTCCTTTGAAGTTCCACCCACCCACTTCTTTCTTGGTTCATGACAGCAGTACACACAGCAATTCATCTGTAATGTTTGCATTTAAATTCTAATTGAAGTTCCAGATGCTTGATATCCAGGCTACTTCAAAGACTGGGACTCCTTCTGCTCAGCATAAAGGCTTTTCTGTACCTCTTTATAGCAATAAATAACCTAGGTTCTAGGTTATAGCAGTAAATCTAGACTAAGTTAATGTCATAAACTGACTACTGCAACATTCTCAAGTGTAGTCTTGCTTGCCCATCTCAGAGTGCTGCTGCAAAAAGTATCTTCCTGGATTTATGAGGTGGGTGGGTGGGTAGATAGATAGATAGATAGATAGATAGATAGATAGATAGATAGATAGATTTTAATTTCAAGTTCCTTCCCTGCCTCCTCACCCCCTTTATTCTGGCCCAGGGAACTAACTCCCATAACTTCTTCTTTCAAACAGCAGTTATTTATTTCATCTTTTCCTCAGACTTAGGAGACTTCATAAACATGTTCAAAAACATTGTTCTCTTTGCCTTTGTTGTAGTATTTGTAAAACACTTCCCAGAAATTAAGATACTCATTAGACTTCACTTACTGTCATGATCAGTATGCCATCAAATACTCAATGTGATGATTTGTATGTTTCATATACTCTCCCATTTGTTCTAGCAATATGTAGTCTTATTGTATTACATGTATGTTTTTGACCCCTTGGGGAAGGGATAAATTGTTATTCCTGAATTGGACAGTCACTACAGCAAAGTACTAGTACGCAAATAGCAATGACTGATGATTATGGTGGAGACAATAATAACATACATTTTTAATTCACCTTTTCAATATACCTAGTACCTTTTAAAATGTTTTAACTTTTGCCATTGCATTACAACAAACAACATTTATTGTCTACAATCAGTCTCCTGCATTAGCTCTACTTCTCTCATTTCCACTGAATAAAATGGATTTTAGATTACTTTCACCGGATGCCATTGTTCACATTTTACTAATCTGGGTCTTTTTGTTTTCCCATGTTCATGCTTCTAATCTCCCTAAATCCTTTTGTCTATCCTTACTTACTTGTATAATGCTTCCCATTTTAACATAATCTACAAATTTTATTGACTTTTTTTGAAATTCCTTTCCCAGGACTCCATTAACGAAAACAGCATGTAAGACCAGTCTTATTATTAAAACCAATCAAGTGATATATGAACAAGAATTTTTGTTATTCATTTAGCTATCTCTGTGTTCAGATATTTGTATGCACCAGGCAATAATGCAGCTTACCTGGACTCTTAAAAAAAGAGGACAAGCGTAACTTGGTAGATAGGTCACAATTTGCTTATATATTTTCTCCAAGTCTAACGATGTATTCTGCTTTAAAATAAGAGAGGCCATTCCTGCTTTTCCTTCATGATCTGGCAGAAAGAAAGTGAGATGACAATTTTGAAAAGTAAATAAAGTTGACAGTTTAGTGATGAACCTTACAAAAGAAAGAACCAGTGGTCATATATCATCTCCTGAGTTAAAGCTGAAAGATTACATTCAGATTTTATATGATATTACATATATTTGGAGATTTTCAAGTGATCAATTAAGCAATAATGCTGTAAATGAGTTTGGCAGGTAACAGTAAATGGAGTCCTATGCTCAGTATTAATCAATAAATGTGTATAAACATCAGTACCATTCCTTTCTCGAAGCAAGAGTGCTGAGCCTCTTTCCCAGATTAGCCAATTATGTCTTCTCTTCAGTTTTAGCTTTTCTCTCTTGCCAGTATCTTCTCTCAAAAATGTGGATCTACATGTTGTTAACAGAGATTAAAAGTTTTTACTTGTTTGTCTGGAAAGAGAGAGCGTACTTTGGGTTTATGGGAAAGACCCAAATGGGTCAAATATATTAAATCAATGAACTTCAACAATCAAAAATAATCACACACTTTAGCCATCAGCAGGTAATAACAGCAGAGACATTCTGCCAATCTTATCTGTGTTCTTTTTTTCTGTATTTTTCTAATGCTACAAAATCTGTGAGGAACTTGATTTGTTTATGTTTAAGTGCAATTATCATGACAGTCACATAAAGTGGGCAGGAATCTGCAGGTAAATGTTGTATAGGAAATTAGAAGCTCTCATTTTTTGTCTGATTTTCAGTCAGTCTTCTTTTTATGATCTTTCTTGTTGTGTGTCTTTAAACTAGAGGTAAGTGACATCTTTTTTCACATTTCAAACTCTTTTATAATTTTGTGGTGGGTTTACCCTGGCCAAAAACCAAACATCCAGTCTGCTTCTCACTCACTCCCTTTTCCCATAGGACAGGAAAGGAATAGAAGGAAAGCGAGAAGACTGATTTATCAGGATAATGATAGTTTAATAGGAAAAGCAAAATGAAAACAGGACATCATTGACTGTTTCCCACTGTTAGGCGAATATCCAGCTATATTCTGCGGGGCAGGGCCTTGCTCTGCACATGCAGTGGTTGCTTGAGAAGACAAGTACCATAACCACAAACATCTGACTCTCTTCCTTTCGCCAGGCTGTTATTACTGAGCATGGAATCATATGATATGGAGTATCCCTTTGTTCAGTTTGGGCCTGCTGTCCCACCTACATATGCCCCCATCTTCTTTCTGCCCCGCAGCATACTCGCTGCAAGGAGAAGGCCTTGATGCTGTGGAAGCTTTGTTCAGCAACAGCCAAGAGTTACCAAGTTATCAACAGTTGGCCACCAGTATAAAGTGCAGCACCCTACAGACTCCATAAAGAAACTTGCCTCTATCCCAGCCAGACCTAGCACATATTTTGAAAAAGATGCATCGTGAATGGGAGTCAAGCCTAGATATCCCCATGAAAATTAGCCCCAAAAAGTTATTAAAAAGAAACAAATGTATTTTCTTTCTCAGCAGTTTATTTACTCTTCATTTTTACTTAGTCCTTGGGTTGGTAATATATCTGTTTACAGATGGTATATGAGGCTAAGTAAAAATTGAAGTAAGACAGAAGAATGTCTTCATGCACTTTCCTTGAGAGTTACTTTAATACTTAACTTCTTGACATTTTATTTGGACACACAGATGTGTGGATTTTCCCCAGATGTGAACTGAATAGATCTTGAAACTTCAATTTAGATTATGGAACTATCACAAATTCATGAAAGATAACTTTTCAAAAAACCACATCACTGCATACATATAAAAATGCACAATTCACTGGCTCATTCTGGTGGTATTTTCATTACGTGGTAGTATAATAATTTCGTTATTTTCGTATGAAAATACCTCGCTACATTTTATCTAGGTATTAAACATATGACTCAATCAGGACTTCTTTATAAATTTGAAACATGAAATAAAGCAACTGAAGGTTAAAAACTAACCTAGGGGAAGAAAGACATACAGTTAAAGCTTATTTTACCTGGCACAGATACGCCATACACATTTGCTTCTTGTATGAAGTCCAACATTACAATTATATCGGAAACTTCTGTAGTTGCAACATTCTCCCCTTTCCATCTAAAAGGTGTGAAAAAATAATTTAATCCCATGAAAACATACAGACACCTCCTCTTTAAAAACATTAACTTTGGAGGAATGCCAGTCATTTCAGACTAACACCACCTCAGATTTGTTCCCACTTATCATATATTGATCTGATCACCAGAAGACCTCTTGCAATTCACACACTACTAGATATTAGCTGCCATAAAGCACAATGAAAGTTTATCATAATCTGATATAATGGTTTTCAAAATTTTGACATGTATCCAAACATATCAAATGTGACCAGTCTTCACTATTTGGTACATTTTTCTCCACTATCCAACTTCCTTGCTCGCAGGAAAACCATCGTTAGTTACTACGCTTATTGGAAGGACTGTTGTAGTTCCTACGAAAGATTCTGGAAACAAGCTATCCAGCTGCAGGGGAACACTTTTTACAAAATTAAGCCCCTGTTATCCACTTCAAGATAACTATAAACTATCTCAAGCTAGTAATAAACTGGACTCTTCTGTCTGAAAACAAATAGAATAGTATTATTCTATTCTGCATGTCCACGTTTTTAGTGAAGAAATGTGAAAAGAAACAATGATTATACCTGAAGGTATCTCCAATCCTGTCCCAAAAATAAAGAAAATTCTCATGGTCTTGAACCATTAGATCTCCAGTATTAAAATAAAGGTCTCCCTTCTTAAATACCTCACAGAGCAATTTCTTTTCTGTGTGTCTCTTATTGCCAGCATAACCAAAAAAGGGGTTCTTTGCATTGACTTTGGAAATGAGAAGGCCAGCCTCACCTATAAAGAGAATTTGAGAGAATGTAAAACTAAGGCACGATTCCTCTACTTTACATTAAGATTAATTTGGTACATACAATTTTACAAGATCAGGAACCAAGTCTGGCAAGGCTCAGTATGTAAAAGCCAATAATAAAAGCCTACCTGTTTCTACTGCTTTCCAATTCGTGTGGCCACCTCTACATGCAAAGTGACCATAAAGGCACAGTACAGTACTGCCCACTGAAATTCCCAGTCTTCTGTGTTTCTTCCTGATGACTCCTCAGTTTTCACCCAGAACTATCAATTGAGTTCACTAGTACTTTGATATCCTCTCACTTAAGTGTGTAATTGTCCCACTCCCCATGCTTTACTGAACTGCCAGTTATAAGTCTCAACTTACCAGTTTCCTACTGAAAAACAAGTGTTTATAAAAAGCCAATGTTCAACCCAGGCGTTAAATCCCCATAGCCTCATTGCTTTCTTTTTGGAGCAAAGTATAAAAGTTTTAATACTTTTTTTTTTTTTTTTTTTTTTTTCTTGGC
>VZRU01002047.1:11501-26919 GCA_013398155.1 Pedionomus torquatus
TGTATTGCCAGTATTTCTTCTAGATCTCTTAGGCAACCATCTCACTATATTAACTTCCTTTAAAAAGCATGGATGTCATTATTTACGTATTCAGAGACAGTATCACATCATCACTCTTGAACACTGCTCTTCTGTGAAGATATCCAAGGGTCATCTAAGTTCTTGTGTCATTACTGGTAGCTTTAGCAGTGTTTTTTCTTAGATTGATATTACTTTTTTCAGAGTGAAGAGTAATAGCCGTTGGCATAGTACAGTAACACAATGGCAAACATCCTTAAAAAATTTCTCTGGAGTATTTGTATTACAATCAAAAGCTGTTATACACTATTAAAATACATACTTACCTTTCTTAACTTTTTCACACCAACCATGCTTATTTCTAATTGGTTCATCTTTTTGGAAATCATACTTGATTAAATCAAATGGGAAAAAAAGCTAAAAAACGGAAAAAGGGTCATCAGTTATTCATCTACACAGTGACATCTGGTGGCAGCAAATATAAGCAAGGAAACCTTACCTCCAACCTTGCTCATCTAAAAGTACAATGTAGTTTCATTTAAGACTAAAAATACTCTTTATGTAAACTTTCACCATTTCCTGGGGATAAGCAAGATCAAAACATTGTTAAAAATCTTGTAGCTTTCAAAAATACTTGGTGAAGACACAGAACCGTAATTTTGTTAATTTTCTTGTAAATTAAGTTATGGGATCCAGATGTCAGTTGGACAGCCTAACATGAGCCAGGATATCTGGAACTTAAGCGATATTTAATAGTGGTAGCCAATAGAAAAAGTGTTCTTGGGGTCTTCTGGCATCTAAACTGGCAAAGCAAGGCCGTATGTCTCCTTACAAAAGAAAACCTGCTTCCTGTCAGGCTTTACTCTTTCTTAACTACCCCCAGTTTTCCTGCAGGCTTTCTCAGGCTGGTGTATGGTGGAAAGCCTTATCACAAGCACCATTAGAAGGATACACAGTCTCATGTCATTTGACGTGGTTACTTAGCTGTGCTTGTTCCATGGTTATGTCAGAGTTAGTTGTGAATTTTTTTGAAATCCTGTGAACCCTTGACACTGCTGACCTAACAGGCCTCTTCGTTGTGTTTCTCAACTAACCTTCCTCTTGTATAAGGCTCACAGAGACAGAGCTCTGAGTAAGCTGAAGGAGGGGGCAAGATATGCGAGCCAGAGAAGTTCATCTTCATTAGAAAATAACTATATTGTTCTTGATAGGATGGTATTAATAATAATAAACACAAGTAATTTTTTCTTACATTTCCTTTTCTTTTGACTGTCTACATTTAGTGCTTTTTTTCACCTTTTTTTTTTTGCATCAATACTTACTACTTTAGTAGGTTTCAGATGACAGCCCAAATGCAATGAATAAAATAAATAAAAAGAATGAAATGGTATAAAATGAAATGTTATCCTGATATTTTTGTGTTTTATTAGAACAGCAGTGCCCCTGTTTAGTTCCACTGCTACCTCTTTATTCCTCCAGAGATCCGTCAGAGAGCTACAGCTTGACATGTTAGTCTGTAGGATGCATTTTTTAAAATTGTTATACTCAGAAGCTTTAACTATCTGACATGATCTAAAAACTGTTGAGACTTACTGTATTTTTGTTGCTGCACACATCTTTTAGTTCCTGCAACTTTAGAGTATTAACTATGGCTATCCCAGTTATCTTTTTGAAATAATAGTCAAGAAAATGCATAATACACGTATTGTATTAGACACGCATAATGAAACTACACCAATATATATTCTGTGCAAACAGCTGCTTCTGTACAAACAGCTTTCTTTTCATATTAAACAGCAGAAAATGAAAGCTCCAGAGCAAAGCATTTAGTCTGGGTAGACCTCTATTTATTTTATCTCATTATTCAAAACCTGTCGGAAAAGAGGGCCTGAGCTGTTGAAGCATTAACATATTATTTTCACAAGAGTACTGCATGCAGCATTCATCATTTTAGTCTACATTTTATTCCCTAAAGCACTATGTACACGTACCAGACAAAAAGCACCATTTATCTAGCTGAAACTTAAAAGGAGTTAAACTGCAACATTACCATCTGTTAGTATGCTGCCTGAATGTTATCTAAGAACAACATTCCACCTCCTTCCTTTTTGTTTTTTTTTTAATTGACTTGAAAATAGTTCTGAAAGTCCTAAAGTTTCAACTTCCACTAAATGCTCACAGAACCTTCATCAGAGAACAAAGATCACGAGCTCTTGCTTTTTACTTAGTTATTTGTTCTAGAGATTAGATATCATGATACTTGCTGTAGGAGAGTATCTGTTCATAAAACACAGCATTACATTACAAACCGTTATTCCAGTTGGGGTCACACCAGAGAGACCCCACCTGGAAAAACGCATCCAGCTGTGGAGCCCTTAGCACAGGAAAGGCATGGACTTGCTGGAACTGGTCTAGAGGAGGGTCACAACGATGATCAGAGGACTGGAGCATCTCTGTCGTGAGGACAGGCTGAGAGAGTTGGGGTTGTTCAGCCTGAAGAAGTCTTAAAGGGGGCCTACAGGAAAAACCGGCACAAACTTTTTAGCAGAGCTCGTTGCAATAGGACAAGGGGTAATGGTTTTAAACCAAAAGAGGGAAGACTTAGAGTAGATATAAGGAAGATATCTTTTGCAATGAGGGTGGTGAAACACTGGCAAATGT
This sequence comes from Pedionomus torquatus, assembly GCA_013398155.1. Lineage (NCBI taxonomy): Eukaryota > Metazoa > Chordata > Aves > Charadriiformes > Pedionomidae > Pedionomus > Pedionomus torquatus. The sequence continues at coordinate 14,181 of VZRU01002047.1, forward strand.
TGCCCAGGGAGGTGGGAGATGCCCCATCCCTGGAAACATTCAAGGTCAGGTTGGTTGCGGCTCCGAGCAACCTGATGAAGTTGATGATGTCCCTGGTTATTGCAGGGGGACTGGACTAGGTGACCTTTAAATGTCCATTCCAGCCCAAATGTTGTGTGATCTTATTCACTATATTTAGTTCCAAGCATCTTAAAAATGTGAAATGTAAGAAAAAAAAACTCCGGAGCAAAGTATCATGATATCTTATAAATGTTTTAAAAATGCATTTGTAATGCCTTTTCAATGCTGTAAACAGAAGATACATAGCTCCTCCACATAGTTTTGTTAGCAAAAGTAAGCAAAACCAAGAAAATTTATTTAAAATTATGCTTGATATTAAATAAGTCACTATATATTAAAATATAATAACTTGGAATACACTTGAAGTATCTTAGTTTATTTTAGCTCAAAACTAGTTACAAAAGGAGAAAGAGAGCTTATTTTTATTGCCAATGAATGTAAGAGCTTCTGTGGCTTGGATTAATACATGCCAATGTTCTTCCTGTGAATCCAGTTTTCCAGTGACTTAAGATTTGCTTAAACATAACTTTGTTCACTTCTAAAGTAAAAAGTATCTCTTCTGTCACGTAAGTTCTATAACTCTATGAAAAAAGTGCATGAGTAATTCTGCATTGCTGTGTGAGAGACAAAATACTTCCTATGTTGAAATGATATCTGATTTGTTACAAGATTTAAATGTTTTTCAGCTCAAAGCCGATTTTGAATCCTGCAGTTTTGAGTGAGAGAGATTTAGATTCTTGTAATAGTTGGAATACTTATAAGTAAGATAATTTAAAAAATACATTTATAAATAAAGTTTGGAATATTTTTTTTAACATGCTGTTTTTTTCAGGTATGCTTGCCATGGGTTATTTTCAACCCTTCTTATAAGCTTCTTTGAATCTCTATAGTCCCACTCTCCTATTGCATGTTCTCTGCCATCACTCAGAATTTACTTCAGTGTAAGAAAGTGATTTTTATATATTTGATATTATGACTGAGTTTCTTACTGATTTTTCCCATATCACTTTTATATTAATACATACATAGTGTATGTCATATACAATAAAGTTAATCATTAACTACATATATATGTATGTCAGATGTAAATATTAAACAGAAATTTGTTGTATTACTATGTTAATTTATACACCCTCTTCTTTATAAAACATTTTAAGTTTTACCAGCTAAAAAGCTATTCAGAGGCTTCTACTTTTCTGGTTATTGACTCTATATGAACATCCTATTGAAGTATTTATTCATGTACAACAGTGATGTTGTAATATCACAAGACAGCAAATGCCTGAAATAAGTTATAATGAACTTATCTATAGTGTTAAAACACACAGACACACAGTCTGTGTCACAATACTCACAGATCGTGGAGTAATCAAAAACATAAAAATTGTCCCCAAGCTTAATTATTTGTTTCAACGTGTATTAAAAAAAAAAAAAAAAAAAAAGAAAGATTATGACAAAGTACATCTTAGGATATTTTCAGCACTCCTTATCTCTCTTAACCTCTTTTTGACTGTTCTGACACTGCAGTGTATCTAAGCCCTTGATCATGTCAACACTACTCTGCTTCGGTGTACGAGGGAGCCAGCAGCTTCTGCAAACAAGTGTCATGAAGCAGACCCAAGGAACTGCCATCCAGAGGAACTGCACCGGAGGCAGAAGCAGAGCCCCAGTTGTTAAATGACTGCAGAAATTTTAATTTCAGACCTGTAACTATTATAATATTATTAATAGTCCATGTTTTTCCACTGACACAAAATTTTTCAGAGAGGGAGAGACCATGTATTTCTTACAACCATAAATGCTCCGGATCGAAACATATTACTTATGAAAAAGTTCCTGATGGAGGAGTCTGAAACCTCCTTGATTTGGAAGAGATTCCCACAGTTCTACTTTCACATAAAAAGATTTGTAGGATCCACCCACTGACCTGGCTGGACATACCATGTCCATGTAACCCAGGTGAGGTAGTTTGGCTCTGCACTGAATATGGTTTTAGATTACAACCTTCATTCTTCCCTTGAACTCTACAGTCATAGAATGCCACAGGTATAGAGACTGGGGGAAGGGTTAAGAGCCAATACACCTCAGGCCCCTTGGAGAATTCTAGTAGCAAGATACTGACCCTACTCACAAATGTGCTTTAGCTACTTTTCTTCTGATGGAAACTACAGAAATAACTGAAGACTTACTGTAGATTTATTTCTAGTGAAAAGACAGCATTGAAAAAAATACAATAAAACAAATTTCAAGCCAAGCCAAATGGAGCAAATGACTTTTTCCAGTTCATAAAATATCTTATGGTCTTTCCATATACATATGTAGTAAGCAAGGGGACAATCCATAATTATTTTAGCAGACTAAACTGATGTTTCCATAGACTAAAACAGTCCCAACTTGGAACAGTATATAAAAAACAGTATAGAAAAGATGTCTAGTGAGAGCAAGTATTCAATTACAAATGCTTTTTTTTATTTTTAATTGCAGTTTGCATGAACTATTTTCTTGTCTAATCTGCAGTGACTAACTCAAATCATAAGTCTAGTCATTAAAGAGGAAAAAGTAAGATGTTTCATGTGCAAAAAAAATTCCCAAAATACTAATATTTTCTTTTGGAAAAACAAATAGCATTTATTATTGATATATATGAAGTGTGACTATTAATTCATGTAAGACCCCCACCCCCACCACCCCCTACTTGATTAAAAATACAGATAATTAAATCAATAGATAAGTAATTTCAGGTCTAATCCTTTATCTGCTGTAACTTTTACACAGTATTTCCAAAAGTTTAATGACTTATGATAAAATTCTGTCAAAAGTTCTGAAATACTGAAATTGAGTTTATTCAGGTTTGGAACAAATGTAAAATTTCTTAAGATTAAATAAAATTAAAAAAATTATTCATGCAAATGACTTAGAAAAGTCCAAAACAAAAATTAACATCAGCTGTAAGGTTCCTGGTTTACCTGCTGCTCCCTAAATTGCAGATTTCTGTTTCTCTGTAATGGTTCTGAACCCTTCTAGAGACATCCATCAGCACCAGGTGTTGACTGTGAATGCTACAGAGCATCCATCAGGCAGAACAAGAGACCCAGCAGAGTCAGTCTACTTCAGTCCTTGAGCTCTCAACCGTTTCTGAAAAACACACTAGCACTTGTGTTTTTCTGAGTGTTTCCATGTGTCTCCCCACAGTCTGGGTTTCTGTCCCAGAAGTGAAGAATTCTTCTGGCCTCAAGTTGTAAAGTAGTCTGTAAAGGTTGTAATGTGATGATGCTGTATTGAAGCTTTGAAGTCTGAACATATGCTGCCTAGAAACTTATTTGCACGTCATCAGAAGATACCTCTGATGTATTTCTGAACAAGCTGTATTTCTGAATATTACATCATTCTCTGAAAAAAAGGTTTTGTCATTTTATTATCAGTTCTCCCTGGGAGCAAAAATGCCACTTAAGTCTGCAGGATTTCTATGTATAAACAGATATCTCAGTATGGGTAGGTATCTCAGTTCATTTGAAAATTCTAGGCAATGCATGTAATCCTGTTTATTTCAAGATTTTTTACTCAAGAAGAGTAAAAATTGATGTAAATAACAACATAATGTTAAATATCTAGTCTCTTTGCTAGAAAGCCTTGCTAAATAGTCTTTCATCCTATTAGCCTAAGTTTGTGACATGTTACTTACTGGCTTCTCAAGCAATTTAACAGCTGGTATTAATAGGACCCAAAGGAAAAAATCTTATCTGCGAATTTCTAGCTGAAATAAGTTCTTCTTCATTTACTCAGAAGGATAAAATAAAAGTTATCATGCATGATATAAATAATAGTTATTGCTTTTCCCCAAGATATATGACTTCCATTGTGAAAGCTAATGAAATACAAAACAGAGACTATTGAAAAAGCAGTGAAAAAATGTATTTTTTTCCTAGTTTTAGTAACCTAGAACAAACCCAATAAACACAGCAGACTTGGTAGATAAAGGGGCATATAATTTTTAAATTAATACCTTTGGTACATATTGTCTATCACAATTACTCAGCTGATTCTATTTGTATTGTGTTGCCTTATGTTTAATTGCACTTAGATATGAAATACCTCTTAAAGTTATATCTGCCTATGTTAGTTTATTCCATTTACTATTAATGCCCATTTATGCCAAGTACAGTCATATGCAACATATATATACTGTCAAGAGTTCTAAATATAATCTGTAGAACACTAAGTCAAGACAGGACACTTGTATGTTTATTTCACAGATGACGAGTTTTAGGTATTAAGAACTCTTTTGTCCTTTAATATAATACAGATTTGAAATGATACTTGGAATCTACTCATAACTACTGTCAGAAGAAGCCTTTTTAACCCTTGTGAACTTTAAGAAAAATCTAAGCATTATTGCTGAAAGTATAATTGAGTTGGGTGCTAAGCACTGTCTGTAATACTTTGGCCACCAAGATTTTACAATGGGTAAATTCAACTTGCAGTAACTAAATCAGAAAATTTACCTTGGATTTATGACTGCAGCCCCATGTCCTGTGGTCAAACTGAGAAACGCACTCACCTTCAGCACTCCCTTTTACAATGTACAACATAAATATATAGTCACCTTATAAAAGAAATTGGTGCGTCCAACAGATCCAATTTTTCCTGTGTGGTTCATGAAACAAATGTTTCCTTCAGTAGCACCATAAAACTCACAGATTTTAACAGCACCAAATCTGTCTAAAAATTCTCTCCATACATCAATTCTTACTCCATTTCCAATTGCCAGTCGGACTTTGTGATTTTTTTCTCCTTCCTTCTGTTAAAAAAAAAAAAAAAAAAAAAAGAAAAAAGAAGTTTCAAGNCTGATAAATGGATTTGATTGTTGCCTATGTTGATGGAAAAGTATATGTTCTTTAAATACACAAAGTATAAACAACAACAACAAAAAGAAAAATAATAATTAATAACTTAAAGAAAGCTGGCGTAGCTTGCCTACAGCTTTAACGTAGGAAACTGCAATCAAAAACCAATTATCTTGTTTGCTTGTCTTTGCTTGAACAAGCAAATTATTTCCAGAAAAATGGCTACATTAATTTATAAAAATGCTTCCATATTTTGGAAGTTGCATCATCTTAGTGTTTCTCCACTCAGAGGAATTAGAAAACTGGGAAGAACAGAGAACTGCAGGAATTATTTCTGTGAAGGGCTTAAAATCTGCATAGATTAATAGTTGCTTTATTGTGTATTCAGACTGATTATAAGAAACAATCAGATTTCACACACTTGTAATATCTGTTCCTTCCCACACATTGTATATGAGTCATCTTCTGTATTTCTTTCAATATTGAGTCTTGCAGGGTTTTGTTCCAATGTTATTGGAATACATTATTTCTTGGTGATCTTGAGGTTTTATCAACTCCCATGTTTTATTACAAGAAACATAATCATATGTGTTCATCCAGTTCAGTGAGACTCTAATTCTGTGAATACATTCCTAAACCTTGTGATTGGATGGAGCACCTTTAAAATACAATCAGACTTAAGTTGAAGTATCAGAAGGCAAAAGAGCTAAAATGTTATTTTGTTGCTGTTATTATTTTTTTTTTTTTTTAATTTCACCTATTTTAGGATAGGACTGGTTTTAATCATTGCAAACCATGGCAATACAGAATGCCCAAGAAGTGAGATAGCACAAAATAAACATAGGTACAGTTTGTTACCACATACCTTTAGAACTACATAACACTCTGGTACTGCAACACTATCTGTATGTACCTCTACACATGTATTCTTATACAAATATATGCAAACACTTCTCTACATACATATGCGCATACATTCACATATTCACACTATTAGGTCCCGATCATATCATGTGCACATATCACGTACACAGGTGTATGTGAGGCTTGTACATGTCCCTCAGAAACTTATGTCTTGGCCAAATTCAATTTTTCATGAGGATTGTAAATTCTCACTTGTGTAAGAAAACCTGCAATCACAATGAAATTTTAAGTTCTTCCTCTAAATCACAAAGACCAACCAAGTTTTTTTTTCTCTCTTCAAAACCAGTAACCCATAGAAAGAGACAAGGTTTGCTTATTAATCTTCAGAATCTTTCTTCTAGAAGTTAAGTCTTCTTGCTGGAATGATTCAGCAAGGAACTCACCTATTTCACTAGCTGCTGGTAGCTCTTGATATATTACAATCTGAGGAATTACCCTACTATTTTACCTCAAAGCTACATCAGTCACTAGCTTCCCTCTACCACTAACTGTTTGGCTTTTTTTTTGCAACAACCCAATACTTTTCTTTTCCCTTTTTCTTGCCTACCTTGTTTTAGATGTAAACATCATTTCTGGATGCACAAGCACACACTTCACTAACTTCATGCTAAATCATTCGTAGAAGTGCTGAATGACTGAACACAATGAAACTGGCGATGGACATAGCCTGGAACTACAAACGTAGTCTAAAACGTCTAAAAATTGCCCATAGATATAATTTTTTTTTAGTGGTTTGTTTTTTAAACTTCAGATGCAATATCACAATGCAAAAGTGTAGATTTTCATACATCTGAAAAAATAAGGTCTGTTATGTTATACATTCAAAGTCATTATACTGTCAACAAACTAGAAAAGCATGCCCTTTTCTAAGGGAAAGTGTTTCAGTGTTACTTTGAACTTTGTCAGGAAAGCTTTTAACTATTTTTTCCCCCAGAAGATTTTTCATCATCTTTTGAATTGAGCTTTTAAAGTCAGTTCAACTTGAAACTTTTCAAAGTGGGTTATTTTCCTTACAGCATCATTGCTACACTGAAATTAACATGTCAGTAACTGAACTGCAGTTACCTCTTGCTGACGCCACTGAATTATTCAAATGTACTAGTTTTGCTAAGATACGAAAAATAGCACTAGAGGTTCTTTCATAGAAATCCTTGTTCCGCAATACAGGACATACGAATATTTGCATATATACACATACACTAATTAAGTGGGTTATTCATCACGCTAGGAACATTCAAAATCTCTGGAGGTCAACTTAATAAGCAGGTGAATTTGCTTTTATTATTTGTACTTTAAAAAAAAAAAGGCAAAAGCACTGATGGTTATTTGCTGAAAAGACAGGAACTCAGATGAACTAGAAAACAATGGTCTGCATGGATTATAGTGTTGATTATGGTGTTTGCTTTTGTTTTTGTTTTAAAAAAAAAGGAAAAATACAGCATCAGTTATAAGTGCAATTACTTCAATACCTTCAGTTCCTCATGTTATTTACAGCATCACAGAATCACAGAACAGTAGGGCTTTGAAGGGACCTTTGGATATCATCTAGTCCAATCCCCCTGACAAAGCAGGTTCAAAGCATATTTTTTGGTGGTTTATATTACTACAGCACAAATTTGTTTCTCTAGTGGAAAAGACACAGAGTAAACCTGACAGGTCAGCATTCTACTATGCTTTCCATGTTAACAGCTACCAACAATGCTCACTATCTCACTACAGCATGTATTCTCTTAAGGTGTTCAGCCTTTTGCAGAAATAGAAAGAAGGTGTATGATGGATAAAGAATGGATATATGATGGATAATGGATAACAGAAAGTAAATTTTCTTAAAAGAGAGGGCAGTAATCCACTTCTTCACAACTAAGGTAAATTTTCAGTTAGACTGCACTGCTGCAACTGCCATATATGCGATTTAGTTAGTTCCATCACAGCTGTATCCACCTCTTGATATAAACCTCCCAGTGCAAGTCTATCTGGAGAGGGAAGGGAAGGGAAGGGAAGGGAAGGGAAGGGAAGGGAATTCCAGCAAGTTCTGGAAAATGGTTGAGTGATGCACACTTAGAGTGTCTAACATCGGAGAACAGAAATAAATTAAGTATGTAGGAACTTATTCTTTAACGCAAACAGACTGTGGCACCAAACACTCATGCTTTGAAATTCTGCCATATTCAGATGGTATTTCATCAACTAGCTTCCCATCAGTACACAAGACTGAGTTATAGGAGTGGGAGGAATTCCTAGTATATGTCTCTTCTGGGAGACAAGCTCTACTATCCCTGTGCCATTCTTGACACCTGAACAAGCTGTGGCATGAGAGACAGTTACTGTGCAACAGCTGGTATGCAGCTGGTCAGCATGGGTATTGTTAGTCCGCTGCAGCAGTTAGCAGCAGTTAGTTAGCACTTCCTTCACTAAAAGCTGTATTTCTTCACAATATTTCATATATGAAGGACTCAGTGTCTTGCCAGGATCAACCATCACAAATAAATTCAAATAATGTGAAATAAAATGGGGATTCAGTCTATATCCCCTGATTTCTAACAGTAAATGTGAAACATTTTTTCCAATGCCTTTTTGAAGCATTAATAGGCAAGAACTGTTGTTACCTTATGCCTGGACTTTTCTTCAATTCATTCTAAGACCTTTGAACCATATGCCAAGTATCTGCATACATCATAAAGTTTCTGACGCACTGCTTCTCCATTTTGAGTGCTTGTTTCATTTGTATAGTAATTAATTGACAAGTCAAGATCTGCCTTATTGCACTAAATACCAAATACCTGGGATTTTTCATCTGCCAGTCTTTCCTTTTAAGTGTCCTTTGTAAACTATGAGGGCTGTCTACATGATTAAGTTGTTGATAAAAGAAATGCCTTTTAAAATTACATCAACAATATATTCATTAGTGAGTGAAGGATTCATGACTGCAGCTATATAAAAAGGTACTGAGCAGTTGCTTTAAAAGAATGCAAGAAAAGAGGTTCATTGTCCTACTTTACCATTTCTGCAGCAGGAAAAGCCACACTGAGAGAAGTAAAGTCAACCTCAAGCAAAGGAGCATGAAATGTTTCCTGTATTATGGCCTTGGTAAAACTAAAACCTGTCTCTGAGCCTGAGAAATGCAAACATCTGTTAAATATAAACACTGATGGACAGACCAGGACAGGACTTCCATTCAGTATTTACATAGAATACACATAACAACACATTCACCAGTTCTCTATTGACACGTTCACCCTGAAAAAAGTGGCAGCAGGCAGGTAGTAGAGAGACTGTAAGATGAAAGATGTCCTACTGCCATTACCATTATAGATGTAATAAATACTTTGAGATGCATGGTTACATTCACTTTTCAGTAATATCTAACTGATGACTGCAGCTAGATTTTTTAGGCAAAATACATACCCAGGTTTAAAAATACAATTAAAGAAAACAGGAAGGCTAGTGAAGAAATTCACCATAGGAAATGAACAGGAATTCCAGAAACAGGACAAATCCTCCCAGTTCAGGAACTGGTTCTTTGCAATTTAGTATAGTTTTCATTAATCAATCTCCTGATAATCTAATAAGATTAGATTCTAACAAGAGTTTTCTTCCTTTAGCTATTATAATAGGATATGTTTTCTTTAGATGTAATTCTATTTCCATCTATCAACAAAACAAGGGTGACTTTTTTATGTGTTTCACCCAGTAACATGAAGTAGACAGCTGTATTTTTGGTGATGGCCCCAGAAGCCCACAAGTCAAAGCAAACTACACAAAACTTCCTAAAGAGCAATTAATAGAACTAAAGCATGCACAGATTATTTCTTGCACTTCAGTGCACACAATATTCTGTGAGCAGTATGAAGCTTCCTTTTGTCAAAGCATGACTATAGTTTCAAGACTTTCAAGTACTGGGTTTTTTTCTGCGTGACTCCACCAGTGTAAACCAAAAGACAAGTATCTAGGAAAAGAAGCTGTAAGGAAGGAAATTGCTTAATTTTTCCGATGTCTTAAAGACTCAGAAAAGTCTTGAGCCACCATGCTAAAACCAGTAGCAGACACTGCAACTAGGCTTCAGTATTCTTTTTGGTATGGAAAACCACTGCTTACTAAGGCCAAAGGAGCCCTACAAACATTACAGAAGAATTCCAGGAAGAAAACCTGAAAACCTTTACTATTAGGAGCAGGAAGAATGAGAAAAGAGATGCAGAATCATTGAGTGAATGGAGTACAAAAAGGTGTGCCAGTATATTTAAGTATCAGAAGACAGTAACCAGAATGGAGAGAATTATAATCTGTTTTTAAACTCACTTCTTAAAAGTAACCGTGTTGTAGTCATGGTAGTTTAAAGCACAAAATTTATTTTGACATACAGGATATTTTTTTATTGGATCGACTAATATAGTCTGGAGGGAAAAAATACAGGCTTCCAAATCCCAGGTCTATTCCTATGCTTCATTTCAAATGTGCTTAATATATTCTTAGTCTAAAAATTTTGTTTTCTCTAACTGCACGTACAACCTGTGTTCAATTCTCCTTTAAGGCATTTTTAATACTGTAGTAAATCAGTAACAGCCTGGATTAAGAATGGTCTGCTTACAACGTATGCAAGTGGTTGCAGACTTTCTAAAAAAACCACAGGTTACTAAAAGAATAAGTCAATTGCAAAATTTCAACCAGCAAATAAAACTGTAATGAAATATAGAGAATATTCAGAGATTTAAAATTAAATGTGCTGATGTAGTTGTCCATAACTGTGACACATTTTGTTGTGTGGGGCATTTAATAAAATGTGCACGCTAAAATCGTGCAGCATGCTTGAAAAACTTCTGCTTCAGGTTTTAATGATAAGAGAATGAACAATTTTCAGTACTGAATGTAAACTGACCTAAACTTTAGTGGGGAATAAAATGTGATGCCAAGTACAACCTGCACTGTAGAGAAGTGCCTGCTGATTCAATTTTAGTTCCTTACTCAACCATCAAATTCCCTTTCTTCAAAGAAACTTGTTTCCAGGTGGGAGACAGTGCTATTCGAGATACATAAACTCCATTCTTACACCCCTTACAACTATAGTCAGCACCAGTGAAGTAAGCATTGATTCTCCTGCTTCTCCCAGCAGCACTGACTTCCTTGTTTTCTCCGCTTAAATTACTATTGTTCTAATGCAGAAGAGTTTTAATAAAATAAATCCTTAAGCATCTTTTCTAAAGTCACTTCAGAGAGCTTAATCCCATCCAAAGGAACCTTGGCCAAACTGGATCTAGTTGAGAGACTGGCTTGCTTCAGCTTAACAAAATAAAGTCTGAAAGCTGATATACATGGTCTTATATACTTGAGGTAACCCCAAGGAAAAAGGAAATGTTAATGGTGCCAAATGACAACATTGGCTTAATACCAAAAGGACATAAACCTGGACAGATAGTGAAAGAAAATTTCTAAGCATTGATATAATTTAATTGTGAAAGACACCTTAAATATAAAAGTGAACTCTTGTTTTAATAGAGCTTACCAAGTTCATGCAAGGTATCATAAATTATACAATTAATGTCATAAGATATGACATCTTACGAGAGCAGAAGACAGAATAATATGATCAAGAAAACTGATTTCTAGGCTCTATTTGTAAATCGTTTCAGGATTTATTCTTCCTTTACTGAAAAGCAGGAAAGAGATGTTGCATTACCATTCCTACCTTTCAAAAGGATTCAGAACGCAATGTACTATTTAAATGGCTCATTACGTCAAATTTAAAAAAAATCTGCAAGCGCATTAGGAAGATTTGGTATACACTCTAAATGTTAAATGTGTTACAACCCTCTAAGGAAAATAAATCCATACATTAGTAGATAAGTATTTCCAAGGCCTTTGCTGGGAGACAAAAATGGAACTATGTTATGCCATACTTCCGAAATTTCATAGATCATTCTAATGGAGACTTTGAGCAATGTCAGCCAGTAAGACCAAGTTAATAATTGGCTGATTATTCTCTCTCACTGCGGTAGTCATGCTAATGTTTTGGAGCAGAATCCATTTTGTATCTCCTGATGGCTACTAACCATCAATGCTTGCTGTTGAACTTTCATTGTGATCAAAAGATTGCAGAAAAAGAGCTTGGATGAGGGCAGGCATGAGGATTATTCACTTATTTAGGAGCCCAGAAAAATCTATGAATATCACATCATGCAAAGTCTTTCTACCCTACTTTAAAGAAAAGACAACTTCCTTTTTTATTAAATGTTCTTCCAAGGCTTCAGGTTACTAAACCAAACTAGATGCAGAACAAGTTTCAGAAAAATTCTATTGCAAGAGAGTCTTCAAAAGCTGTTGCAGATGTGAGTGGGAAGCAAAAGATCAAACAAGACAAAATTAATAGGGGAAACTACGCCAAGTGTCTTTATGCTACCAGAGACTTGCCAAAAGTTCAGTTCAGCATCTATGAAATAAAAGGCCACGCTGCAGCACCTAACTATTAGAAATATAACATTTATTTCAATTCTAGTGCTAAATAAATAAATGAAGCACTTAAGATAATTACTACAGTTTTGATCTATATTCATTAGAAGGTTCGTATAGTAGTACTCTAGCCTTGAGAATGCTGGCCACATTATAACTTCACAGAGCTTTAAAATCTTTATTAGCTGTATCTTTCTCATGTTGCCAGTACATATAGTAGTTCTTAGTTAATGAAGCTTAAAGAGAGATAAAAACTTGGCAAATTATTTGACTCACTTGAAAAATAATAGTGGATTGCATAACATATTTGAAATCCTTCCACTTATTTGTGTGAACATGTTTCTCTTCCAGTTTTAACATGAGGAATACTTGCTACTTTTCCTCAACTACATAGCTGTCAAACTGATTCATTTTACAATTTTAATTTTTCTTGATAAGGTACATTATGTTATTCTTTAGCCAGCTAAAAA
>VZRU01002047.1:26954-40017 GCA_013398155.1 Pedionomus torquatus
AAAAAAAAACCAAAAAAAACCCAAACCAGCTGTAGCCTCACAGAGTAAAGAAATTAGACATGGCAGCTTCAGGAAAGTATGCATGCAAATTAATAAATAAAATAGTTATATAGTTAATGAATAGCTAATGATAGTATAAATATATTGCATGGTATAGAAATAGTTAATGATGGTAAAAATAACTTCTTTTTTTTTTTCAAAATTTAAAACTTCTTTAACTTTATGATCACTGGTAAGGATTTTAAAATTAAAGAGTTTTAGACAATGGAATCATTTAATCTATCATTCTTGCTTTAAGATACAGAATGTTTGTTTATTTTATTATAAAGTTAAAAACCAAACAAATAAATCCACATGCAGCAAACAAACAAATAAACAAAAAAAAAACCCACCCAAAACAAAACAAAAACCAAAACCCACCCCTACACGCAAATATACACAAACAAACAATCTCAGAAAAAAAAAGAAATAGTGAGAAAAGTATCACTGTTCTGGTTTCACATCACAGCCAGTGGTGCTCACTGGGATATCTACCATACTCTCTTTCATTCAAGAATATTCTCCTTGCTGAGGCATGGGTAGTGCTGTAAGATCTAAGACCCACCGTTACATTACTTAGACATACTTCTGAACATTTTAAGGGGAAAAAAAAAGAATCCAATGTCCTATGAACACTGACCTTTTCCATTCTTGGGTCAGCAACTTGAGATTTTAACGAAAATTGTTATTCTGCTGGAAAACAAGACTGATTTGTATTACAAACACTGCTTAAAGAAGCGGTTATTATGGAAAATCATAAAATGAGGACTTGGATGAGAAAAGAATTTTCAGATTAATTGATTTCAATTATTGGCTGCATTTCTTGAGAGATGAGTCATTTCAATAAAATTCATTGAAACGGAAATAAAACTGATTATTTTTTGAAATCACAGATTGATATTATGATAGAAGCAAAGGGAGAATGTTCAAAGAGGTAAAAGTTGCACTGCAGCCAAATTCTGTGTATTTTCACAAATCTCTTTTTGTTCTCCTAACATTCTGTTAAAGTAGAAGAGAACAGTTCTTTTTGGTTAATGTTATCTAGGTAACTGGAAGCTGTTATTTACTTTTATTTAGTATCCAAAATAAAAGCTGATTATAATAATAAGTAACTGTGTAAAGTCATTTATTAAAATGCTTTATCAGGTAAGATAATAAGTGATGTAACATTTAGGATTTGTTGTTGAAACACAACAGAACAACCTGCAGCTCGTAAATGGATGGAAGTTATCAGCATTAGCAAGATGAATTCCGCTTCATACAGGACTATGAATGTTTGTTTCATATCCGTTTTCACACATTTAGCACAAGCATTTGAGGACAGAAAGTCAAGCAGGTGTACTATGCAACAAGGTATATCCATTCTGTCTATATTGTTCTCCACATCTTGAATTAATTCCAATGAATTTTAGGCATTTAGCTTAGCCTAAACATCTTGGGCTCTCTCTATCATCAATGGGTAGACGCAGAAACATATCAGAAATTAGCCAGTCAATTATCAGTTAACAGACAGTTAATTCAGTTAACCTTAGTCAGTTTTACTTGGTAATTACAACATATTCCGCATACTTCATACTTGATACCACACAGATAGACCATCACACCACTGAGTGCCAAAGGAAAGAAGTATTTTCAAGTTAAGGCTAAGAGTTTCAGAGAGGAAACTTACTTAAAAAAAAAACACAAACTAGCTTTGATGTCTGGAATAGCTGATTAATTGGAATAAAAGGTATTCCTCCTTTGAGCTGCTAGCCTAGAGCAAGCCCCTTTTAAACTTTAAAATATGGTTTAGATGGCTTCAAAACAAGCACATTCCATGAGCAAAACCAGCACTAGAACATGAAATACAAAACTTGAGATCTCTGATGTACTTACGTGCCAAGAAACAAAGTTTTGAAAATTCTGAAAAGACATTGAACAGTAATTCTGATTTTCTGAATTTACCTTGTGAAACTCTATGAAATAATATTTTTTCACCAAATGATATCGATCCAGTTTTTCGTGATGAAATATTTTCTTTTAATGCTTTAACACATTCCTGAAACAAGACATTCAGGCTTTTTTACAGTCTACAGATCACCAAATATTTGAAGAACCTCACATAAAAAGAAGGGCAGAGACAGGTTCACTACAATTTTATTACCCTTTTAACATACCACATTAAGAACAACAAATGTACCTATCACTTACAAATAGCCATCATTTTGGTTCCACTTACCACTGGCTGGCTGCAAAGGTAACGGCAAAGTTCTCCAATGTACTGGATGACAGTCACATTGTACTTTTTGCAGTCACTCCAAAACTGACTAGCTGAGAACTTCTTTTTTAACACACAGGTTGCACCTTTATGGAAACAGCAGAAGAGGAAATTAGGTATTTTCTCTATATAGCAGATTAGCTAGCTATGTTCACTATTTATAAGAAATAAAACATAAGAGGAAGTAAGAGCAGCCTTGTTCAGAAAGCTCTATGGTATTTAAGCCGTTTTATTAGAAGACTTGTGTTCAAACCTGGTAAACAAAGAAGGGGGATGAACCCAGCTTCCTCCTTCGTGAGGCAGTAAACTGGCAGATAAGAGGTTAAAAGCAAGAAGAAAGCTTCTCTTTGTTGGTGTTATATTATTCAAAAGAGTTTAACTGAAAATATCCAGAAAAGTCAGCCTGAACTAGCAAATCCTTCTGGTTTCCCTGAAACCTCATTTTTCAACAAAAGAAAAGTAGTCATCAATGCAGATTCAGAGAGAATTAATTCATAATCCAATGATCTTTCCCTTGCTCTGACTTGTCCTTGATGCTTCAGGAAACAGAAAATATTTGCCATCAAGTTCCAAACAAATCTTTTATAAAAGAGTCATTGAGGACACCTACACCGTGTCAGTAAAATACGCATTTTATTGTCCATGCCAAAACTGCACACAAATTAGCTGGAAAAAAAAAGTTATATATGATCTACCAATACATGATAAAGCTGAATGTTTACTATTAATGTATTTATCAGTCTTTTTAGAAGACTGATCTAGAACACTAAATATATTTTAGTTCTATTCCACCATATAATGCTTAGTCTGTATATATACTAATACACTACACGTACTGCCAAAATGTTTCATGTCCTTTAGTTCCTTTTTACCTAAATACAAAAGAAAGTAAACACATTTGTGACACAAATGACTACACCTAATTCTTCTCCAGTACCACAAAGATATCTTTTAAGAGATCATTTGCTATTTGGCCCTACATTGCCAAACACAGAAACAGAAAGCTATTCCAAAAAAACTATTCATTTGATTTCAGCAAAGCATTACAGCTCCTAGTGGCAGTGAAGTGTGTTTTATACGTTTTTGTAGTAATTAATTTTGTATTAGCAACACAATTAAATGAAACAGGCCCTACCCAATTCTATGCATCCACCGATGCCAAGAAGAGATGCTGCACTGTGATAAAGTGGCAGAGTAATATAAATGACGTCTTCCGCAGTAGCACCAAAAGCCCAAAGTCCAGCAGCTCCTTTAAGAACCTGCATGTGACTGATGACTGCAGCCTTTGGCAGACCTGTAATGAAAGCACAAAACCATACATAATGCTTCTCTTAAAGAAAACTCAATTATTACTTTTTTTTTCCCTGTGTGAAATCATAAAAGAATCAATTCTTTCTTGACTAACCAAATTTTCAGCCACCTGTTTAGATGGCTGCTAAGAGACAACTGGATGCTTACAACATTATTGCATGTATGTTCTGTACAAATAAAGACACATAAGCCAGTTTGTAACCATGTCTGTAAATTATTATATTTGATATCAGGTAAATTCAAATAGGTGGAAACATGACGAAACTCCATGGTTAGTGTTCTATCAAATTACATAGAACCAACCAAGGGCCAAAAAGCATTTACTGTACATATGGGCTTCCTTTAACACGAAAAGGCATCACTGTAGATCTCTTTCAGGCAAGAGTCACACCGACTGCAACATAATTAAGAAAGGTATAGAATCTGCATGAAGTAGACCATATAGTGGGTGCTTATCTAAGATTAAAACATCTCAGTCTACCTATTTGCTTTAGAATGCTATGAAGACAAGGTATAATTAAAAATAAAAAAGTCCAGGAAAAAAAGTGAGTCTTCTTAGTGAGTTTGTTCCGATTCAGCATGGTATTTCTGTTCAGCAACATGTAGACTCACATGGAACAGGTTCTTGGGCTACTACTCTGGTACCCATTATTTTGAGTAGGGGATGTGTTCTTGCTTCATATATGTTCACACACACATTTCAGTCTGAGTCCTGATTAGGAACAGTGAGAACTGTTACAAATTTCAAAGAAGTTAATGGTACAGAAAGTTTTCTCGCCTATTCTAGCAAAGCTACCATTCATTTGGAAACTTAACCAGAACCATTAATGGGAAGTGTGATCTATAAAGAATTTAGCTACACTTCAAATTGCTCCAAAACCCATCACCTAGAAAAAAGGCAATAAGCCCGTGTTGCCAATGAATCACTTATAGCAAGAAGTGTACTACAGCGTCTGTTTCCCTTTTGCTTTTAGAGACAGCTGACTACAGACCATGCAAGATACCTCTTTCTTCTAAGTTTATCAGTCATTGATTTTAGGAGCTACACTGTGTTCTTGCTTTATCAAAAAGTGTAAAAATGCTCAATTACTCCAGATTAGAATTTGTTATTCCATACAATTCAGAGTAAGCAAATATCATTCTTTTAGCTGCATGGTATATAAAAGAAATCTAATCTAAGCTAATGTAATACACATGCACTCGAAAAGATTTTAAATTCTGCGCCATTAAATTTAAGAGTTCACACAGACATTTTGAATATAGTTATAAGAACAAATGCCCCTTACCTGGAGAATTCTATAGTTTGTTTTTTTTTAACTAAAACTCCTTACTTGTAAGTAGCAAGCTCAACCACATTTATATTAGTAGTATTACAAACATACCTGACCTTGTGACAACATTTATACCTTCCTAATTTCTTTATTCCAGTCATTTTTATTTCCTACTTTTTCTCCAGAACCTCAAGCAAATTAATGAAATCACTATTTGTATGAGGGAACAAAGACATAAACCACTTCTTTCTTTTAAATCTTCCTGTGACTAAAACTGTTGCATTCAGCTGAATGAGAATGCCAATCTGCTTATCTTAACATCATGCTGCTTTTCATGTCAGTGATCACTTTTTTTAAAGACTTAGCTTCTTAGCTGCTGGAGCACTGGTAATAAATTCAGCCATCTGTTTCTAAACTAAAAGGCTAGTAACTTAATCCTATTTTCTGTCTATACAGTGACCTGCATAGAACATGACTTAGTGAAGAAAATCCAAATGTCTTTTTGCTTGTTTGAAGATAGTTTTTTTAAAGTTCTAGATACAATGTTAGCCACATTAGGTATGCAGCAGTATGCAATCACAAAATAATATTATCACTGTAAACCCACCAAAAAAGCAAAATGTTTTATAAACACCTTAACTGTGAAGTAATAACAGGTAAAGATTCTCACAGTGTTTGTACAACGTGGCAGGAAAAAAAATAAAGAAGAGAAGCCCATAAACCACTGAATACAAACATTCACTGCCAAGAAGCATGCATATTTTCTACTATAATGCTTCTAGATAAGAAATACTGCATGTACTATGATACGATAAGGCAAAAGATCAGATTTGGAAAATCAAGTTTCTAGACGAAAGCCAAAGAAAAACATAGACTCTTTAGCAGACCTGTACCTGTTGTTCCTGAAGTAAATATATATAAAACAGTTGACTTGAGGTTGTTGGCAGAGCGTCGATTAACTGGAACAGGGTCTTCAGACGCAGCCTCTATTTTGTCTAAAAGGGTATGCACACTTGGAAAAGCGGAGTCTTTGGTCATTATCCAAACACTAACGTCTTTTTGGAGGTTAGGAAGAATTTCTTCCAGAGTCCCAAGCAAATCTGAAAAAATAACACAAAATAATGTTACATTATGTCTTCAAAAAACTAGTGAATATTTTTCCTCTGAAAGTTTTACTTTTTATAATAAATACATGGATATAAGTAAATTAAATAAAATAGTGATGAAGTAGAATGAAAATTCACTGAAAATTAGTTATAATGTGGTAAAAATACTGCTGACCCACAAGGTCTAATTGTCAACTAGCCCTCAAGGCAAAATGGTGCGCCATGATTTCTAGCTCCTGCTTTCCACCTCTTTTTTGGATAACCCTTAGCCATTGCTAAGACCAGAATTAAGCGCAGCCAAGCTTCAACTTCAAATAAATAATGAAGAAAATGGTTGAAGATGCAAGGCAAATACATACATAGCTAATAATTACAGTGCAGGTTTCCCTGGATACCCTCAACGTCAATCTCTCACCAAACAGTATTTTTTTCAAAGGCACAAAAGTAACTAATTTAAAAACAAATACACAAACTAAAACCTATGTAATCTATGTAAGTATGTAGGTACTTGAACTTCACAGAATAGAAATAAGATACTGTCTCTTGGTTTTTTCAGACACTTCCAAAAAGCCCTGTGGCTATTCATTTAGTGCTCTGAGTGTTTTAGATGCTTTAAAGAATATTATTTTAGGTACATCAGACAATTTTATTTTCTTACAATTCACACATTTATTCACTTAAAGCCACTCCTCCTATTGGCTTTTACCTGAATATAAATACAAAATCACTTTACAAATTTAAAACAGCTGTACAACTAAGATATATTTTGTTTGCTTATCAAGAAAGAAACTGCAAGAGAGAGTCAGATTAAACAAAATGAAAAATATAAATAGCGGCAAATCCTTAAGTAATACACTTGGTATTTATATTTCTAAGCATTTTTACAATCTGTCACTTTCTCAGATCACTGCACAGGCATTTAAGAACTAATCCAGGAAAATTCTCAAGAACAGGAATAATATTGCTTTCAATAGAACTATTCATATACCTAAAGACTCATTTACACCTAAGTGCTTTGCTGGATCTCAGCCTATGTAATTAATCTTGCAAATATCCCCACGCGTATAAATTTATGTTATTATCTCAGTTTTTATAAATGAATAAACAAACAGAGTTGACATGACTCACCCAGAACCTCATAATGAGGTACTGACAGAGCCAGCACTTGAAATCCCAATGTCAGCTCCAAACTCATTTCACAAATATTAAATATGGATACCATTAATAGAATCCCCTTACATAAATTCTAGACCAAAATAACTGAAAATTTTTAATCTTTCAAAGAACTACTTCCATAATGACAAACTGCTGTAGATATATTTTAGTGAATGAAATATGAGAACCTATTATGATAACAGAGACACAGCCCACTATGGCCAACTCAATGCATCTTACCAACCTAAACTCTACAGGAGTACAAGTTCTATACATTTTATGAATGTTTAGCAAATAGATGTGATGGAGTCCAACATTAAAATTTTTTTCTTTCTACCTTCCTTGCATTGCAGAATGATTTCAGGAAAGTATTACCCTATTAATAATGAAAAACTAACAGACAGATGGCTTCCTGCTTCAGTCAATGGAGTACAGTTCCCTTCCACTATCATAACAATAGAATGAAAAATTGTGGATAAAAAATAATGTTAAGGACAATAGCATTAACTGCAGGAAACCTGATGGGCTGAAAGTCAAGGTTTATTGCTGGTTTAATTCTGTTTTGCTGCAATATTATATTATAAAATTAGGGTATATTTTTCAAGTAATATATTTGAAAATACAACAATATTCTTTCTAATGAAAAACAGCTATTAATAAACCAAGTATGAATAATAGGAATGCATTTAGTAGATTGAAACATATTTACTCTAAACAAGATCAGTCTTCAAACTGAACATATACACTGTTTACTGTTTCTTTAAACACTCATAAGACCTATCAGTTTTGGTTTTGCACGGCGGCTTGGTTGGTTTCTTAACTACCATCAATCTATGAACTGATCATACAATAGAATTTTTCTTCTGTGCTCAGGAATATAGTACTTGGAACAACGTGTGAACACCTTGTAATTACATGTTATCTTGAAAGAAATTTCTAGTTAGATAGCAGAGAATAGCAGAAACAATGAGTGATTTCGTGAAAAAGAAAGGGTAATTTAAAACAGCTGTATTCAAGGTGCCAGAAACTGAAAATTACTTCTGGAACACACAGGAGCATGGGGTGTTTGAAGATAACTCTCAGTTGTACTAATATATTCCCAGAGAATAATTCTAATCATAGTCAACTAGTGTTTTGTTCCATGAACAAAGAACTTCTGTGCCAGACATTGTGCAGACTCATTGGTCTTCACAAATCATCTTGTCCATATGTCAGGAGAAAACAGCCCTCTTGTAGGACCTATAGTTTGGTATGTGTGCTTTGGTACGTGTACTTTACCATATAGAAAAGCAATCATAGTATTTCAGCTTGTGGTTTCTTTCAAGTAATTGTTTTTTACACTACAAAAGTACATTCAGGTTTGGTTTATTGGTTTTGGAAGAAATGATTGCTTATCTAAAGTTTGGCAATGTACTTAGTTCTGTGTGCCTTGTTCACATGGTTTGTATATAAATATTCACTGTTTGCTAACTATTTGTCTTCTACTGGGGAAAAAATAACTGTAGCAGGTTATGATGAATATGCTTCTCCATTTTTTTCTACTTCTTTCTATCTTGCTTTCAAAGCCTTTCATTATTCATCAAAAAGTTTGTGAAACTGTTCCATTAAATTTAAATGAATATATAACTCAGTTACACCTTTCAAGAAAACAAGGAAAACATGTTTTGGTTTTGAACTACAGTCCTAGGCTTCACGTTGCACAAAAGGCTTTTTATGTTATTTTCTAGCAAAGAAACAATGCAGCCTGTTGGCAAGGACACAGTCTTGCACTGATGAAAAGAATACATCAGATTATGAGATCAACTTGTACTGAACAGAAAGTTACTTAGTAGGAAAACTGTATGAATAGTCCTTACATAACTTTGATGTCCACCCTGGTAGAGACGCTCAGTAAGCTATGGCAAGTCCAAAATCTTCCCCACGCTGTCTGGCCTCAGAAAATTACTGCTACTTATACTTGATCCCCCAAGTGACTCCTTACACTCAGCAGTTATTTTCATTAAGTAATAAAAACAGAAATTACAAGTCAGTTGTGGGTCAGGGTAGGTATTGGTATCTTGAAATGGCACTGGAAACAGTAAAGGTAATAAAAGAGAAACTAGCTGGGAAATCACAGTTGGCACTGTTTTCCACTGAAAGACCATCTGGGATAGAGACGCAGGCTAAGTAAAAGCAAGTGATCAAAGAAATATGGTGTCTATAGAGCAGAGTATCTTCTATGATTTCCTTATCCTAAAATTTTTGGTCTAAATAGCTTTATATTCTAAATAGTTAAGAAAAGATGGTTTTGACAAAATACATTATTTTTTTCACCTGGTGACTAACATGAGAGATGATACTGCTACTTGCTTATAACACCATATGAACATAATCCACTAATACCAAAAAAGACTGCATCTCTTTTTCCAGGATGTAGACACGCTTCTGTTTGAACGTTACTCCTGCCAGCCTAAACCCTAGATGGCAAGAAGTTCTGACTGCACTCAGTAGCAGCAAAAAAGCACTGCTGGTGCCTCGAGGGTAAGGAGTCCTAGCCAGCAGAATGCTATACTTGCACAGCTGGGAGATGTGTAATTCTGTACAGAACTGCAGAATCACAGAATGGCTGTAGATGGAAGGTGCTTCTTGAGGTTGCCTTAGTCAAAGACCCCTGCTCAAGCAGGCCCATGTAGAGCAGGCTGCCCACAGGCTGCAGCATGTACGTGCCCTAAATCGCCTTTGCTGTCAGGACTGTGTAAACCAATCCCATGGAATTTAGTAATGTAATCCTTTCACAGTTGAATCCTTGAATCAGAAGTCATACTGGCAACCTGGAATGTCCTACTAAAAGCTGGACTCTTCCCAGTAGCAATACACTATAAACACACTGGCAAATTCTATTTGTACCTTTCTGGCGGGTCACTACATTGTAAGTGTCGTTTGACAGGCATTGTTGTTACACAGGTACTGACCTAAAGATAAAACAGAATCTCTTGTTCAAAAAAGACTCCAGTGAGTAGAAACATTACCTAGAAAGGCCACAACACCTTAAAAGGTGCCTTAATTTCAAGCCGTACCTTATTCCCCTGTTAAACCAGTAGTTTTTAAATGAGTAACTGTGGCTTAATCTGGTAACAAACATAGTAAACACCTTTTAAACAGGTCAGATTGCTTTTAGAGTAAGCTAATGCTGGCAGTCTCGTCGACAGAAGGGCACACAGCTCCTCTTTTTCTTCTTTACAAGTCCCTCCTTTACTTACATATTAGTTAACTGCTGCAGTTTTATTTAAAAGGCAGTTTCAAACTCCAACTTTTGAATCTCTTTCAACAAACATTCCCCAGATTGGGAGTGGTGGTAGACAGTGTTTCTGGGAATGGAAGTGTGAGAATGTTACACAACAAATTAAAGCAAGAGCTGAATGCTCTGGGAACACAGCAGACAAATGAAAGTAGATAAAGCAAAAACACTCTCTGCTACAAAAGGGAAATGGAAGTACTGGAAAGGAACACAAAGTCTAAATATTGGCAAGTCAGAGAATCTATATTTTTCCTTTACAGCTTGGGGTTGGATGAGAAGGAAAAAAAATCAAGTTACCAGATTAATTCAACCTTTTAGAGATATCCATTTCGTTGAAGAAATAGACAAGAAGGAGAAATATTGTTTTATAAATTTCTATAACATATCTGAAGACTAAGAATAAAACATTAAATTGCAGAGAGTTCATAGAATATGTAAGTCAAAACTAAACCCCCAAAACTCAGTTACTATTGGAAGGCTCCCATCTAATTATTAGACAATTGTCAGACCAGAAGAAAGTCTGACTGCAAGTGCTAAGGGAAAGACAAGATGTTACTAACTGGACCAGGTTATCAAACCACAACCTCTGAAAAATACACAGGCACAAAACAAAACTGAGGAGTAAAAATACCACAAATGAGAGTGATCTGTCAAAAGCCAGCATGAAAGACTGAACAAGACATGGAAGAAAATGCAACCATAAATAGTACCCAGCCTATTTGGACAGAAGTATCACAGTTCTAAAAGCATTTCAGAAAAATTACAAGATGTACCAAAAGAAGGTGCAAGATGGAAATATCTCATACAGAGGAAGGCTACACCACCATCCTGAGCAGGGAAGATTTAGCAGTAAGCTATTATCTGTGGGAACTGCTCCAGATAATAGCAGAAGGTGGAAGGTTCCTTTCAGCACAAATGAAACATTACTGTTAAACTGGATTTGCATACAGGTTCCTGGTGCTATTGCAGACAAGAATTTCAAAAGCAAATTTGGTCTTGCTCGGCACAGACAGTTAATAGTCAAATTCTTAAGGGGATGACTTCTGCTATGCTGGAGTATATGAACAAGATTGAAGGTCATCCAAAATATTGGAAATAAAGTTCTGTAACTGCTGCAAGAAATGGAATTGCTAAGTCTAGCCTATGTTTTTTTTTTGTGGAGGGTGAAAAACCTAAGTATTTTTGAAAATCGCAATCCAGAAATAATACCACTACATACTAATCTCTAGCTGAAAACCTCCAATCTTACTTGCCTGACTATGACGACATACACTGGACCACAGGCTGATTTTTTTTTTTAGTGTAAACATTTTGAAAAGAAAAAATGCAATGTTCAAACTACCCACAATCCTGTCAAAAATGGTGCCACAAGAACAAAACACACAAGAAAGTTCAAGTCATGCCTACTGCTGAAGAAGAATTGCTTGAAACACACATTAACATTGGACAAAAAGATGTTTAACGGATCTCTGAGAACTGAGTGTGTAACCCCAATTTTAAATACTGCCCTGCAACTCTTATAAATTATTATGTACCATAAATGTGTATAAAATGATTTTGCTTCAAGTGTGGTATGACATAGTCCTCGCAGCCACTGAACGGCATATGAACCTTTAGTTACAAAACTTGGACTCCTTTGGAGAGGCTCCTTATCTATATGATGTGGCCAATGAAAAAAGGACATAACAGAACTTGAACTTCTTTTAAAGATACAGATAAAAATACACCCTCTACACCCCAAAGAACATTGTGAATACATTTCTGAAAGCACAAATATGCAGCAGCAGAGAACAGATGGAAGGCAATTCCACCATATAGGTGTCATGGATGCAAAACCCCACAACCTATGTAATAGGAGCAAGGCAAGAAGTTGTGGAACAGAAATAGGGCAAAGTAGACTTGAAGTGGTAATTTTAGAGAGAAAAAACAGCAAGATTATTCTTAATATATTATTTTTTTTTCTGAGGCAGATTAAGCAACTATTGAAGCAAGCGTCTGGAACAGACTCTACTTCGATGTTGCAAACTTTCCTCAAGTCACATTTTTAAAGAAAAGGTTAAATGGATAGCCCCAAAGCATGGACATACTTGATGCTGCCTGAGTGGCTTAGGCTTTATCATCTCTTGAAGTCCCTTATAGCCCTAGGTAGCTTTCATTCCATGAACATATGAAAATCAAGTTTTCAGTAAAGGAGCCAGAGGGTCATACACCGGGGTGGCATGACACTAAAAGCCTCGGCTGTATGAATTACTGGAATATACTCTACCTGCTCCCACAACCAGTATCTTGGGCTCACAGCTACTGACACAGTGCAGGAGAGACCTGGCGCGGACATTGAAGTTAAGGAAAGCCACCACACAGCCCAGCTTGGCCAGTCCGAACCAGACGTGGATGAAGTCCGGCTCATTGCCCATCAGCAAGGCTACCGTGTCGCCCTTCTTCAGCGCTCCGTGGTGGAGGAAGACGTGTGCTATCCTGTTACTTCTCCTGTCCACATCCCGGTAGGTGTGCACCTTCCCTTCGTAGATGAGGAACGGCTTGTGGGGCTGCTTCTCAGCCAGGCTCACAAACTTGTCCAGGACGGTGACAATCCTCCCCTGCAGCCGGTACATCTCCACTCTCAGGCCATACACCAACACTTTCAGCA
>VZRU01002047.1:40044-53361 GCA_013398155.1 Pedionomus torquatus
CCAGCCTCTCATCTCCCGGCAGCCCGGCGGCTGAGCAGACAGACGGAGCCGGGAGCGGAGTCTGAGAAAGCCGGTGAGGGCTGAGGTTCTTCCCGCTCTCTCCTCCCCCGGAGAAGGGCGCCGCCGCCGCCCTGGGGAGCCCGGCACCCACCCCCGCCCAGGCAACAGCGGAGCGGGAGACGCCGAGCGACCGCCGGTAGCGCCCCTCAGCCTTCCCCTGCGGAGGATCCCGCACCTGCGGGACGGCACCGCCTCGGGGGGAGAGGCGAGGGCGTGAGCCCCTGCCCTCACCACCGACGGCTGAAGCACACCCACCCGCACACCCCGCCCCCAGCACTCACGGCCGGCACCGAGCTGCTGACGGGGCGGCGGCGGCCGCTCCTTGAGCCGGTTGCATAAGGCGTGATCTGCTGCCTCCCCCCGCCGCGGCGGCTGCCCGGGAGGTTGGCTCCGGGGCAAGGCGGCGGCGCAGCGCAGGAAGCCTCGGCCCGGGGTGGCCTTCGCCGCCGCGACAGAGCGGGCGCCCGGTTCCATGGGACAAGGGCGGGCAGGTACCCCTCACCCCGCCGGGATGTGCCCTCGTCACTCGTCGCCGCCGAGTCCCTAGGGCCCGGCTCGGCGCCCAAGTCCTGTCGCCGCCACAGGGGACGAGGTGGGCGCCCTGCCCCGGGAGCAGTTTCAGACGCCGGAGCTGCGCTGCGACGAACCCTGCCTCGGGAAATACCTTCAGAACCGGTTCCGTCCACCTGGAAAACAGGGCTGGGCCAAGCATACCGGCAAGAAGCAACCGGACCTGGGCACGGTGCTGATGTGGCTGCTGCTGAGGTCTGTCAACCGGAGCACTTCAGCACAGTGATGGCTCCCTGCCGTCCGAAGGCATCCGCTGCCAGTGCCTTGGGTGCCGCACGTTAACGTGGTGCTCCTCTGTTTTAGTGCAGCCGAGTCTGGAGTTACGTGGATGAGCGAGAAGCTGAGGTCGTTTTACAAGTGACCCATTTCATGCCCTTGTCGTGGCCACAAACAATTTGACTTCATGACATTGGGCAATGTGGCAAAAAAAAATAATGAATCAGAAGATACTTAGTTATTTTATTACTGTAGCCTATAGTAAATGTAGTAAATGCTTTTTTGTTGTTGTTGTTGTTTTGTTTTTTTGTTTTTTTTTCAGTTCATGAATAGGATTTTGAATAATTCTGAATTTTCTAAAATCGTAAGTACTGGTAGTTTACTGTATTAACTTCTCCACCTGTTGCCAATACCATACCAGAATAATTTAGCCTCTTGCCACATTCCACACCCCATCCTGTTGTTTGCCTCATGGAGTGGGCTAGTGCTCCAGAGTGTTATCTTGACAAGTGCTGCAGAGAATTACTGCAATGTCTGCAAGTACGTACTTCTCATCCATCCAATTGGTACTTGATATTCAAATCTTTTTCCTCCCCAAAATGAGACGTCTTTATTGTGAGATCTGAAAGCTGACAATGTAGCCATTGTTTCCACTGTCTTATTCGGATACCAACCCAGCCTGCTGTGTCATTTCTGCACTTTGGAGTTGGTGGGAGATGTCTTCCTTCTTTGGATTCATCTTGAATGTTATGAATATCATGGAGGCAATCCCATATCTGAAAGTACAGGCTACCCACCTTCTTGAGACTGTCTAGCAGAAGCGTTAGCAGAAACCCTGAACAGAGTATTAAACCCTGAGCAGTAAAAGCAACTCATTACTCAGCTCTTTCCAGTATCCTCCCTTTATACATCCAGACATCTCACAATTTCTGCTCTGCAGGTCTCCTGGCTACTGCTCAAAATGTAACAGCAATGACAGATGTTTGCTTCTCTAAAACTCCTGATATCCCATGCATCCAGCCTGCATCCAGCCCATTGGCCCTGTCAGTTGTTCTGCTAAATCCCCAGCTGTTCACTTTTCCTACCAGTTTAAAACGTCTCTCTTTTTTTTTTTTTCCTTCCTCCCTTTCCCTCTTTTTTCTGTTATCTCCTACTGTGAATATCAGAGGCTCTTTCAGCCTCTAAACCATCTTTTACCCTACAGCTTTTCTTTCTAGGGCAGAGGCAGTTTGTGTATGGCAATCTAAATGTTTAAATATTGGAATAGTTAAATATTGGAAATATATATGACAGTTGAAACATTTCATATATGAAGTAAATGTCCTAAATTTTTCCATACTCCTCTTTACAAACATTACAATTTACTTTGAACTATGACATTTTTCCCTGCAAATCTTGCTTTGCCTGTCTTTGGTGTTTTTTTTAGCTAATCTCAGCAAGAAACTCCTGTCAGCTTCTTCCCCTCTTCTGTCCATGTCTTCCTCTTTATGTCTGATGATCTCCTTATCTTCTTTTAGAGGCTTGGGACAAAAGCGATAAAATTAGTATCAATTAAGTGTGAATGAAAATTTCTGGGTGAGGAAGCAACAGCTATAAAAGAGCTGAAAGGATGATCTATACCGATAATGAAGAATGCAGTTTCCAGGCAGTCGAATTGAGGAATGGCTTGTTCCTGGCAAGCGCAGAATGCTCACGCTCTGATTAAACCACAGCACAAATGGCTCATTAAGAGACAAACCTGCCCTCTCCTCACCAGTGGAGGGTGACAAGGTTGTAGAATATCACATATGCCATTGCTCTCCTGCTGTCCAATAGGTAGTAGGAAAACAAGGAACTCATAAAGAACTCAAGAGACATAATTCAAATGTTGCAAAGAGATTTCTCAGATGGTGTTATTAGAAGAAAACTTTTGCCTCTGCAGTAAATGTGATACAGATCTAAGTTCTACAAACTCAAAAACTTGTAAATCACTTTAAATCATGGTACCTGCTCCCTTCCTCAGTCTCTGAAAAAATAACTACAGAAAAACAATGGAAACAATAGATCATCAAGTTTTGGGGTTTTAGTATAGGTTCCACATCATGCAGTGGGAGAATTGATACATTGTCACTGAGAGAAAAGACTTGATTCAGCCAGAATCTTTAAAGCGTAATTTTGGCCATTTGACTCAAGCCAAAGTTCAGCTTCGTGCTTATTTCTTAAAAGCCAGGGAATCATATGAACCACCTTTCCTGTGGATGCATGTACACTGAAAATTGAATGAGAGGGTCAGGGAAGATGGTGGGCTGAGGCAGCAACAAACACACCGAGAAGTGGCAAACCTCAGCTTCTTACACCACTTTACAGTAATCAGAATGTTCCTCACTACTGGGACACATCGTCAAGCTGTGTTAAATCACAGGTTGTCTTTGTCAGCTCCAACAGCAAAGATAATCAGTTTAGCTCAAAACTTTATGGTTCTGACTAACTTTTATCATAACGTTTTTAATCCAGGCTAACTCATTTGGCTTTACCTTGAAGGAATGGAGTAGAACATGCACTTGAAGAGTTTAGTTGTGTTCCCAACTGTCTCTAGCACTGTTATTTTTTGTGTTTTGCCACTAAGAGGTCTAATCAGCTTGAGAATACACAGAGACACAGCCTTCTTATATGAGTACTGTCTGGACATCCATTAGAAACAAATTCAAGCAAATTAAATAGTGCAAACCTAGATTACAGATAGATTTTATTGCTCTTTAAAGGTGATAGTGGCAATAGGCTGATACTTTTTTATTGATACAGTAGTGTTCCTTACTTGTAAGGTGTAATGGAGGTATCTGTACATGTTGTAGCCAATACAGTTGTATATTTACAGGAATACAGAGGTAGTTAATATTTCAGCTGGCAATCATCAGTTCTTCCAGAAGGATATTTTGTTAGCTGATAGAATTCTAGTTTCTTTTCTTAGGTGAGGGTATCTTAATGGGTAACTTCATTTATTATTAATAAAAAATAAGTAAAGTAAATGCTACAGTAGCTTGTGTTTAAAGTAACATAAAAGAAACACCATTGAGTTATTTGGTTTACTAGAGTTTGCATCGTTAACTGCTTCATAAATACATAAATAATGAATAACCAGAAAGGCTGTGAGCATTAGGGAAGACGTATACTTGCATGTTGATTTGAAAGATAGTAGAGTGAGGTTCAAAGATTCTCTTGTTTGCAAGGATTAGTTTGAAGAAGGCAGAAAGAAAGTGGAAGGGGAGGTATTCTGCCATGTAATGCAGGCATGAGAAAAAGTGAGAACGAAAAGTACCCGAAGAGTCAGATCTATGAAAAACTCTGGGTATACCGATGAGAGTGTAAGGAAAAGCAGTAGGTGATAGGTAATTGAAAGAGCACGAAGGGAGGATACATACAGAATGGCCTGTGGATGAGAGCATTGTATTTTAAATATACTGTGCCGTGAGATGAAAAGCAGACAGGTAAGTGAGCCAGACATTGCATTTACTAAGTTGACTAATGACTAGCATTCCACCAAAGACATCAGTCAATGAGAACAGAAAGGAAGCATTTTGTCCTTTAGATGTTATCGGCGCTGCTAATCCCAAAGAACAGAAATGATGAGCAAGATCCTAATATAAAGATTCTGGTACTCTGAAGCAGTTTCAAAGCCAAGTGTGGGTTTGTGATCTCTGAATTTTCTCTTCCTCTGAACTGTGCACAGAAATTATATCAATGCTCTGTCCTCATTGACCTTCCCAAACTGGGTGATTTGGGCAAGTTCTGTGCCTTATCTTAGACTTTAAGACCCTCTTAGGTTCTTGATTTGGTGAAGACCCAAACAACTGTAGATTAAGACAGGGGAGCCATGTATTGTGTGATTTGCTAAGTAGAATGGTGAAAAATGGAACCCTTAAAAATTATCAAACACATTTGACTAATTTTTCTATGTCTGGTTCAGCTCATATGTATCTGTGAGGTAGATGGGTATCTAGAGTTAAGCACTGGTTATAATGGGAGCTTGCAGCAGAGAAGACTGAGTATGACTAAGGGAAGATGCTTGCCTCACCAAGTGGTGAATTGTAACAGCAGTGTAAGAGTAGAGTTTACATGCAGGCATTGTCTTTACCTTGGATTTGAATCAGTTTTTCCACGATTAGGGATCTAGAACTGTTCTAGATTCCTTGGCAATAAATGCCTGACCTTCGGGTGCCTATGCAGATGTTGAGCTTTGGAGTCGTAGTTGCCCGTCTCGTGGATCCCCAGTGACACTTATGTGCCTCATTTCATATAGCTGGACTAGCCCCTGAAGTTAGGAGAGCTAATATCACCTTCAGTATTTTTTCTTTTTACAGTTTCATTTTTTTTATCCAATGGAGATTTATGCACATTTGTTAATATTTTTTTAAAGTAAACTGCCTAAGATTTTAAAGGTTCACAAAGAAATCAGTCATTTTTTTCATGTTAAGTAGTTAGATAAAATTTTCTGCATGCATTCTGTTATAGTGAGTGTAACACAAACTACTGAACTGCTGTTAAGAAAATGCAAGCTACTGTGTGCATCGAATAAAGCAATTAGTTTTCTAAGAAAAATTGTATGCTATGAGAATAAAATTGCTAACATAACACACACTTGAAACGGTAAATTCATATTGTGAAGAAACTTTCATTAAGGCTCTTCCAAAGTTTAACTTTTAACATTCTAAACCTCCTTGTATTTTAAGTGTAGTGATACTTATTTTTCAGTAAGTAAACCCCCAAAAGTGTAGCAAGAAATTTACCTGTTAATCAGCTTCTTGTTATATGTCAAGAGCTGGAATTTACTCTTGATGTTACATAGAACTCATAAACTCATACCACAGACAAACTACTGAACCCTGAATTATTTAGTATGCTGTAATTATTCTGCTCAATTTCCCTTCAACGGAAAATATTTGGATGCCCGAGAGTATGGTATGACCCAATAACGAAGCATAAAGGAGTTTAATTTTCTTCTGATAGAACTCAGATGGAAGAAAAATTTCTTTTTGAAAAAATGTGATTACATAAAGCTAAAGCTTTTCCCTGTAACATCTCAGTGTAGCAAGAAAATATAAACAAATTCTGAAATGCTTCTGTAGTTTAAAACCCACTCAGTTTCTTCCTTAGCCTCTGTTGAATCCCTTTCTATAATATAAGGCTTCTATAAGCCTTTCAAAAATGTAGAGAAATGTCATGCCTGGTAGATGTAATTTTAACAGAAAGCTTAGCTATTAATATAGTAGGTAGTCAGAAAGAAAACAAACAAACAACCACTTTAATCTTGTCTGTTAATTAGCTCTGTGGGTAAATCTGTAGTTTTGCCTGAATTCAAGAAACTGTGTTCATACTAGGAGCCATTTGTAAAATTTAGCCATAACCTCCCACAGAAGTGAATTGGAATACTCAGATTTTCTCACTCCTTGAACAATATTGTTGATTGCTGATGGAATAAACTCACAACAGTGAGTTTTTTGGGTCCTGCAAAGATAGAGTTGGGGTTCAGTCTTGCTGTCATACAGAAGTGATCTAAATTAAGAACTGATAGCAATCTGCAAATATAAACCTTTTTTTTTTTTTTTTTATATTGCCAGTTTATACATTTGAGTTTAAATGTAATGACAATATGGAAAAATTTCACATTTTATTCCAGTAGACTCAAGTCAATGTTGTTGGTTTTACTCCTTACACAGCTCCATCCTTGCTGATCAAGTGTAGGAAATGGCACTGACCTACCAAAGGAACACTTAGCTTACTTGACTCTTGAGGACAACTAATCATTCGTAGAGGCGGGTCAAAAACACCACTTAAACAAGAGTCAGATGAAGATTTAAATTGGAATATGAATCCTATAGAAAGGATACCCTGGTGCAGTCTCAGGTGTAAGGTATGCAAGCAGACTGAGTCTTTAAAGCATGGAGAAACCACAGCCAGGACTTGAACTGAATGAAGAATAAACCGACTTCTTAGTATGAAGTGCCACCATTTCCACAACCTTTAAATAGATATTTTATTGACTGGTAGTTTAACTTGGCTTAAGTTATGAGTGATTTGAAAGCACCTAGCATACAAACATTCCATGCCTTTTTTTTTTTTTTCATTACTCTTATAATTGTTTTTCTAGACCACCAATGCAGATCATAGCATCCAAATTTGTTTTTTAAGAGATGTCAAACAGTACAAATGTACTTCTATGTAATCTTATCTTGGCTTGTAATAGGGTAACACAGGAGTATAGCAGAAAGTCTTCCAGTGATCACCAGGGAAATTTTCTGCCATGTTGGCCTGCATCAAAACAACACAGAGCACATCTAAGGCATGAAGATCTTGAGCAAAACTGCAGTGATGAGTAAATACAACAAACTGGCTCTAAAAAATAATCCCTAAGATAGGTACCTACTATTTTCATTCTGTGTGCTTCTGCAGGTAGGTTTTGTAGGTGTGTGCTAGGGAGACGAAAGTTAACTTTAAAGAAAATGAAAAAAAAAAAAAAATCTTTCTAATCAGTGTGTTTTGAAGAGCTACCAGTTGGAAGTACTCATCCTTTTTATTATCCTGTTGAAATTCTAGGTGAAAGGGCTGCCGGAATCATCCTTCAAAGAATTAGAACAGGGTGTTTGCCTTCTGTGCCTTCAGGCATGCCTAAGATTGTTTTCAACTTGCCTCTGTTCTCTGAGCTTTCATGTTTCCATCACAGAGTTAAACATTATGCCAGAGAATATCTGTCCCTTATTTGTGCTTTCATTATTTTGCACTTTGATTCCATTAGAAATTTTACGTGATGACTCTGAAGATGATATTATCAATGGTAGCTGATAGAACAGTTTGTTACTGTGACGTCTTCTTGCTAATACTTCTTCCTCGTACTGGTACTCCCATTTCTGAATCTGTCCCTATGTTTTAACAAATTGTGTCTTCTATAGAGAACACCACTTTAAGAAACACTTTACCATCTGGTATAATTGGACTATATGCTAAATTTTTTTTTTTTTTTTTTTTTTTTTTTTATTAATGCTGCCAGTGTCTTCNGCAGTAGCAAAAACTTTTGCTCGTTTTCTTAGTTTTCTCATCACTAATTCTTGTTCTGCTGCTTGGAAACAAAAGGGGAAACAGCTCCCGAAAGCTCAAGAGCCAACTTACAATGGGCAATGGAGTAAAGGATTTTAGGTGCTTAAGGGTTACAGGTACTTCTCTGCACATGTTTGGGCCATTTCTTGGTGCAAGAGACTCATTCCTCAAGCACCTTCTACCCAGATCCTGGTAAATGAGATTGTAAAGCAAATCATTCCTGTATTGAATTGGTGTGGTTGTTTTTTTCACAGTTAATAGTTTCTGGCAGACATGAATTACAGGCTTGCTTGAAGCGGTTGAACATGCTCTTTGGACTCCCCTTTTTTCCCTGCTAGTTTTTTTTTCCCCCCTTCACAAGTGAGTTTACCTAAAAGATGACTGAATACTCCCACTTCATGGCTGTATTTAACGTAGTCAGTGTGACTAAGTGGCAGTAGAAGGGCCATCCAACAAGCTGGGGCACAACATAGGTGCTGAGGGTGCCCACAGCACAGGTTGTAGTGCCCTCCCTGGCCAGAGGGCAGTCCAGCTGCACTTCAGCTTGCCAGGGTCTGGGGCACTTCAACACAGGGACTGTCAGCAGTTTCAGACAAGGCACAGGAGCAAATCGGGTCCATCCAGTGAGTCCAGACACAAGATAAGGCTAGTGGTATGATTAGAAGCAAGGGTACAGCAAGGTTTGCCCACAGAATGGAACAAAATAGTTCAGGTAGGAGTGGCTGCCCAGGTCTGAGCTGAAATAGAGCCCTTGGGGGTTTTGGGTGGAAGGGAGGAGGTTACAGGTGACTGTTGGTCAGGGTCATTAAGGCCAATTAGTGATACTTGCCTGTTGTGGCACTGCCTGGGACTCGATTTTCCCAGGTTCTAAGAAGCTACAGTGCCTTATGTCTTCAGCAGACTTCTGAAAAAAACAAGATATCTGTTATGGTCATTCAGGTAACTTGTCATATGAAATGTAGATGAGGTCTGTCATATTCAACCACCTTGATTGATAAAACTCCTGAAGTTACTAAGGAACAAATAAGGTGACTCAATCAAGGTATTTTAATTGTTATCAAATTTGCATTTATTTGGTATAGTTAGAACTAAATTCACATAAAATATTTTTGTATGTCATATTCAACCACCTTGATTGATAAAACTCCTGAAGTTACTAAGGAACAAATAAGGTGACTCAATCAAGGTATTTTAATTGTTATCAAATTTGCATTTATTTGGTATAGTTAGAACTAAATTCACATAAAATATTTTTGTATGTCATATTCAACCACCTTGATTGATAAAACTCCTGAAGTTACTAAGGAACAAATAAGGTGACTCAATCAAGGTATTTTAATTGTTATCAAATTTGCATTTATTTGGTATAGTTAGAACTAAATTCACATAAAATATTTTTGTATGTGTCCTTTTGTGGTGTTTTTAAAGCTGTAAGCCATGACCATTTCAGACAAATTGATAACTTTTTTAGTTTCTAACTGCCTGCAGTGTACCTGTGTTATTAAACGGTTATCTTAAAAATGGGGAGATAAATATGTGGGTACCTTCAAATGCTGGCCTAGTTACAACAAAATAAAAGAAAGTACTAACAAGGCAAGTATAGACACACAAAAATCAGCATTATGTGGGCAAATAACTATGCTTTTGTTTCTGCAAGGGATTCTCTTGCCAAAAAACTTCAGCTGGATGCAGTTTAATAACTTTTTTATATCTATATGAATGATCTTGTTGCAAAATGTAACTTTCATGCCAGGTTGTTGAAAAAGTAATTGTCAAGGATGTATCATGTGCAGTGGCCAATTTTTTTTATTTTATTTTTTTTTACAGGACTTACTGTAATGAGCATTACTAACCTGTATTATACACTACTTCATTAACCACATCACAGCTTCATAGTCCTTCCTCAACAGTCTTAGCAAGTCCCTTAATGCATGTCAATGAAGTGGACAGCAAAGTACTAATACATGCTGATGTGATCCCATTTTGGTTTTTCTCGGTCCACTCAGGTGGAACTGCATTGACAGCACTGAAAATTGCTTTAACGTGATGTAGTCAGGTCCGCCTACAACTGAAAGCAAACAGAGTTCTGGAAATGTTCAGAAAGTCAGCTGAACATCCAAAGATGTGCAAAGATGACCAGCCAATAGGGCCTGACTGGAGTAATTTGTGGTTAGTATGGCTTTCTACCTTTCCCTGTGTCTGCGAACCATGGTAGCTGAAAAAATAAGAGCTTGGGGAAACAAATTTAAGTGTTGCTTTTGCAATGGCTACAAATTGCCAAGAAAGGAAGTTTGTGCCTGATTAGCCTGTGAACAAAGGAAAACAGAGAATTGTCTAGCTGGAGGAAGAAAAAACACAGACTGCAGAAGGGGTCCCTTTTGTGAAAGCAGTCACCAGACAGCAGTCTGCCTACACAGTGCAGGCTCGGGCATGGCAGTAAGTCACTTTTCACGTCCACTCTCTTTCAGTAGCTCTAGTGAACATTTCTCAGCCAGTAGAACAGCAAGAGTTTTTTTTGCTTAGACTTCTTCGGACAATGGAGGCAGGAAAGGATTCAGACAGGCATGTGGGAAGGGGCAATAGTAAGAATAGAGAGGCCAATGACTTCCTACACTTCTCATCTTGTCCCTTTCCTGTCCCCTGTCTCTCAGCACTACACCGCTTTCCGAGGGTTGGGTATACGCTCTCTGTGTTGTTAGAGGTTGAGGAAGTGCAGTGTTGGTAAGGATAGAAGCAGCACACCATAATTACATGTCATGAGACCTCATAGTTACTTTCAGTACCATTTATTTGTTTTTCTTAAGTTAAAGTTCATTATTCTTTGTTATGCCTAAGTGTTTCAGAAATACAGTACTTTGCTTGATATTGATTGAAATACTGGTACTTTGCTTGTATCAGTTTTTCTGAAAGACTTTAGGTCCTTATTATTCATTTGGGGCTCTTACCTTGGAAAGTGATAAATATTCCATCTGGAAGTTGCTAAAAGCCTTTTTTGGAGTGATTGTTGAGAGTACTTATGATTTGGTTACTCCATGTTTGTTTGTGTTTAACAAAATTACTTAATTTACATGCTTTTCAAATGCTATATTCAGAAATTACTGGTTAGTGAGGTATTTTGAGGAAATATTTCAGGTATTTTCAGCCTAAAATTCAAGAATTGCCTCCCAAAAGTTTCAAAAACATATCAGAAAACTTATGTGAGAGGTATCACTAAATACAACCTAGGTAAAAGAACAACCACTTAGTAGACTTTTCTATAAAAGATTCCTTAGTCAAGAGTTCTTTTATTTTTAAAATGTTATTCAACAAAGAACATAACAATTTTTTAAAAGCATTGTCAGTCAAAATTACTAAATCTGGCTTTATATATAGAAAACCCATGTGACTGGGCTGATAGAAAATAATTACTATAAAAACCTGATGCTGCACAACATTTTTTTCCGTTCCCCCTGGCAATCAGCAGAGTCCAACTGTTCATTTACTGTCTCTAACATTCTGAAGCAGAATATCCCATGTATTGCTTTCAGCTCTCTTACAAACCCCACTGTAAGGGTGCCTTAGTGTTGCTGTCCTTGAAAGTCCTTTGTAACTTTGCTGTATTGTTGTTGCTCTTCTGAAAAGAAAGACCCAAGCCACAAGGCATACTATAGAATGGTTAGGGGTATTTAAAATGTAAATGATACTTGTGTTAAGATCATCTAACTATTCAGTTTTACTGTGTCCTTGTCAAAGTATTTCTCGTTCTGGGCAGAAGGTGGCTGAGACTCCTAGTTTATTGATACTGATATTTTTCCTCATTACTGTTTTCTTATTTTACTGATTATTGAGAAAAGAAGATCAATCCTATAGCTTTAGCTTTCTTTTTCTTTATGTTCTGAAGTAGTACGGAGAAATTCTCTGTACTGTAATTCACATAAAATTAATCACAGAAAATGAAAATACTGTAAGGATTCTCTGTACTGTAATTCACATAAAATGCTTGTGTATTGTTAGTATTCATGTGGCAGTGTAGAAGTTCACTTAACAGAAAAAAAGAAGTATGTGAGAAAAAAATAAGCTTACATACAGAGTGAGAATAGGTGAAAATTTTATATCATCTACCTTGTACAAGTAAACAACAGGGTTTTTTTAAATGTAGGACATTTGGGGTTGCTAATCCTGGAGTTTCCATTTATTCTTCAAAGTTCAGTTGTGAACTATAGCATATTATGTCTTAGATCAAAAAGCAACCTACACCAGAGGTTATTTTTGTGTAATATGTCAACAATTACAGAATTATCTCATTTCATTTCTGTAAGTTAAACTGCTATTTGTAGAAGTTGTTGGAAGTTGTCAAACATGTTTGACATGTGTAAAAAAATTTATAGTTAACCTAGTCCTATCATAGAAAGCATACAAGTAAGTGCTTTTAAGCCTAATAGAACACTAGCAATGCCAAATAAAATTAGCAATGGCACATAAAACCATGGGATAATTTAAATTCATCATGTAGAATATTTATTAGAATGCCATGCAACACTTCAGTTGCTCCTGGATGTTTGGCCTGCTTCCTGGGCAGTTTGTTTACCTGCCTGCCTAAGGCTTGGAGCTCATGCACTGCCTACCACCTTCACATTGTAAAAACTTCCCAGGTTTCTGTATATACAAGGTTTCTGTGCTTCTTAACTGTCAAGACTCAAAAAATTTGTGGCTGGATATTAAGAAACTTCTACTTTTATTTCTTCCAAAGAGGCAGTGGGAGGGTTGAGTTTTCTTTTTAATGTGTTCCTTCCCTTATGTATTCTCAAGTTGGTCTCCCAGGGAATGTTTTGAATATTTAATTTACTTTTCAATCAAGATAACCAGATTTATTCATAGGTAGGGATAGTTCTTGCACAAGTTAAATCATGTGCAGGAAGAGCAGAATGATAAAGTTGTGCTGCTACACATCAGCCTAGACATAAGCATTCTCTGGAGGGTGTAGGGTTGTTACGTGCATGACCCTGATGTGAGCAGGATCCTTGATGGTAGGAAATGTATTCAGCTGCTGTGTGGAACAGACTGCGGAATCTTATCAGCACTCAAGTGTTATATTGGCAAAAATGATCAGTGACAGTAACAAGCTCTACATCTCAAAAGTTTCTTAACAAAAATAGCAAGAGGCCTGTCTTTGCCAAATAGTTTCTTACATACAAATCATAGATATCTCTTTCTGTTCATTTTACTAATACGTATAGCCTTAAGATAAGGCAGCATCAAGCCTATACAAACTTAATCACTCATAGTGTGTATGTACACTTCTGTGTAAATATAGCTGTAGCAGGTATATTTATACATGAACACATTTTCTTCTGAACTTCTTTACAGAGTTGATTTCTTTCTTCTTTTAGCATGGCAAAAGCATGTAAGTATTACCTACTTTCT